>CM033469.1:362134590-362594222 GCA_019447015.1 Hymenochirus boettgeri | reverse complement strand
AGTGAATGACCATCTTTACTCTTAACATACGTAATAGTGAATGACCAGCTTTACTCTTAACATACCACCTTATAGTGAATGATTAGCTTTACTCTTACATACGTATAGTGAATGACCAGCTTTACTCTTAACATATTAATATTGAATGACCATCTTTACTCTTAACATAACTAATAGTGAATGACCAGCTTTCCTCTTAACATACGTAATAGTGAATGACCAGCTTTACTCTTAACATACCTTATAGTGAATGATTAGCTTTACTCTTAACATACGTAATAGTGAATGACCAGCTTTACTCTTAACATATTAATATAGTGAATGACCATCTTTACTCTTAACATAACTAATAGTGAATGACCAGCTTTCTCTTAACATACGTAATAGTGAATGACCAGCTTTACTCTTAACATACCTTATAGTGATAACTAGCTTTACTTTTAACATATGTAATAGTGAATGACCAGCTTTACCTTATAGGGCATCTATAGTGGGAAAATTACATTTTTTTTCTTTCTATGTTTCTATAATTCCCCCAACCCCCAGAGTACCTTCATTTTCTTCAGATTCCACCTCTGTCCTGAGGCAAGTTAAAAGAATGAAGATTTCAATACTCCACTCCTGTGAGCTGTTAATCAAATCCCCTAACAGCATGTCGGTATAGTGTGTAGGCTTACACAGATTTACAGCAAGTCTCCCAATGACTCCTTCCTTCTAAAATGCTTGGCGAATACTGGGTTAAAACAGTAGAGGGAAGGAGAAGTCCCCCTCCTCCGCAGCTTTCACACCGATTTATTGCCTGTCAAAGGAGACCGGGCTGCAGTGATTCAGGGCTCGGTCCTCTCAAACTCCCCCCCTTCCCCCCCTCCCATTCCTTACTTAGCACTATCTTCAGACAACGGAGAAACTTCCTCTCTACAGGCTTCCATACCGAGGTTTTTTTGTTTTTTTTTTGTTTACAAAGGTTGAGTGTATGTCATGTGTAGGAGATTATGCGCATAAGGGCTTGTCTCACAGACTCATTTACAGCCGGACTAAATGAACGGGGGAATGACCAGAGAGGGGAGGGGGAGTGGGGACCCTGCAGAAATTCAGACTGTGTGCAAACACGGAGTCACAGAGGAAGGTAAGAATAAGGCAGAATACACTAACCTATTTTAATGTCTGGATTGGAGCAATGTATAAATTTCACTATAGATGCCCTTTAACATACCTTATAGTGAATGACTAGTTTTCTCTTAACATATGTAATAGTGAATGACCAGCTTTACTCTTAACATACTTTATAGTGAATGACTAGTTTTTCTTAACATACCTTATAGTGAATGACCGGCTTTACTTAACATACGTTATAGTAATGACCATCGTACTCTTAACATATCTTATAGTGAATGATTAGCTTTACTCTTAACATACGTAATAGTGAATGACCAGCTTTACTCTTAACATATTAATAGTGAATGAACATCATTACTCTTAACATACGTAATAGTGAATGACCAGCTTTACTCTTAACATACGTAATAGTGAATGACCAGCTTTACTCTTAACATATTAATAGTGAATGACCATCTTTACTCTTAACATACGAATAGTGAATGACCAGCTTTACTCTTAACAACGTAATAGTGAATGACCAACTTTACTCTTAACATACCTTATAGTGAGATTAGCTTTACTCTTAACATACGTAATAGTGAATGACCAGCTTTACTCTTAACATATTATAGTGAATGACCATCTTTACTCTTAACATACGTAATAGTGAATGACCAGCTTTACCTTAACTACGTAATAGTGAATGACCATCTTTACTCTTAACATACGTAATAGTGAATGACCATCTTTACTCTTAACATACGTAATAGTGAATGACCAGCTTTACTCTTAACATACGTAATAGTGAATGACCATCTTTACTCTTAACATACGTAATAGTGAATGACCATCTTTCTTACATCCTTATAGTGAATGATTAGCTTTACTCTTAACATACGTAATAGTGAATGACCAGCTTTACTCTTAACATATTAATAGTGAATGACCATCTTTACTCTTAACATACATAATAGTGAATGACCAGCTTTACTCTTAACATACGTAATAGTGAATGACCAGCTTTACTCTTAACATACGTAATAGTGAATGACCAACTTTACTCTTAACATACGTAATAGTGAATACCAACTTTACTCTTAACATACATATAGTGATGACCATCTTTACTCTTAACATACGTAATAGTGAATGACCAGCTTTACTCTTAACATACGTAATAGTGAATGACCAACTTTACTCTTAACATACGTAATAGTGAATGACCAACTTTACTCTTAACATACATAATAGTGAATGACTAACTTTACTCTTAACATAACTTATAGTGAATGATTAGTTTACACTTAACATATGTAATAGTGATTTAACAATTGAAAGCTAACATCTGGTTGGCTGGGGCAAAATTAGGACCAGTTTTAACGATAAGAATTTTAAATCTCCCTGTTGGTGTATTGGCAGTTTGGGCCAAGTAAGCGCAAATAATATTCAAATCAAACCTATAGTACAACTTCTCCAGTCTCTCATAAATGATAGGGGTACAATGAAACAAGTGTCATTTTTTGCTCTGTGGTATATTTGACTATCCATATTTGGTTAAAGATATCAAAACTGGGAAAATTTGGATGTTTGACCTTTTGAACTGCATATTGAACCACTGGAGCCACTGGTGTCAGTCAAACATAGCACATGGCCATTGTGAGATAAAATACTACTAAAGGCTCATACCCCCGTGTGATTGCGGGTGTTGACTGGCACGATGTGTATGCACAGCCTTTTCGGAAGATCTGGTTGGCAAACAACCCTGTCCAAATGGCTGTTTCACCCGACAAAGTGCCCATACACATCGTGCGTTGTGGGTTGCTCTCAGCGATCACACGTGTGTATGAAGCTTTATCCAGTTAGATTTATCTTGCAGAAATAATCCTCACCCAGCAAAGAATTGCATACCGATCAGAAAGTACAATATTCTAAACCTTTTTATTGATTGACTAACAGATCCTTCTCAAAGTGTATGACCTCTCTATGCTGTTATATCCAAATTGACTAAATTGATCTGAACTGAATGCACAATGTCAGTTCTGGGCTCTAGGTGGGGGCTATTTATTCTGTACTGCTTTAGCATTGCACTGTAAGGAAAACAAACACAAAAACATTATCAGATTCAGCAATATGACAGAGTGTTAAGTTGAAGGGCATGTCCACCCCCCACAAAAATTTACCCCTTTGTGTGTAGTGTAAGAAATCCTTACTTTTCTTCTCTGCCCTTATGGTTGTCCTGCAGTGCCTTCTGAAAGTCCAGGGAACTAGAGTAGGAGCCTCATTTGGTATCTGCCCCTTCCTGTCCTCCTGGAAGACTCTGGCATGTGCAGGGAAGCTCTTTCCCCTCTCCCACCCTCCAGATCACCCATCGCGCAGTACATGTTTTAAAAAAAATATATTTTCTGTAGTGTAGAGCCCCCCCCACCCTAAACACATTGTTATAATTTAAAGAGTGCACAGAAACAAACCCACTTTCATTCCTTTGCTCTCTCAATAGCTGGCAACCACCTCTGTGATCAGCCAATCACAGACGCAGCGTGTTAGTCATTCCTGGAATTAGCAATAGAGGCAGAAGCCGAGGAGATGAAGGTGGGTAAGTCTTTTTCTGTACGCTTTTTAACTTAAACCCTATTGTTTAGGGTTGGAGGGGGTCCCCTTCCTTTACTACAGAAAATGTTGTGTTTCGGGGTGGAGATATCCTTTAACCAAGATTCCAAATTTCTTCTTGACCAGTTCCTGCACACAGTTGAATTATTAAGGGTGTTTTTCTGGTATTTTGTCGGTTTTTGCATCACTTCAGCCAAATTTCAACTGAAATTTTTTGGACAGTCAGAAAATCGCTATTGGAAATAAGACGTGTAACAAGTCTTTTATTTCATCGTGGTTGTTTTAATATTGTCTGTCCTTTCTTTCCTTGTACAGTGAGTAGTTTTTCAGAGCACTTAGATCAGATTAATGGAAGAAGCGAGAGTGTGGCCAGTACAGATATTCCTCAAAGCCCTCCAATGAAACGACTTCTCATATGGCTCGTCAACGTTAGAAAACGCAGAGAAACAAAAAATGTCTGGAAAAGTCACTAAGTCAATTTCCCGCTAGTGCCTCTCTCTCGTGATCCCTGGAGGTAGAAATGAATATATTCAGCATGGAAATAAAATGACATTGCATGACCTTCCTGTCATTTGTGAATCATTCATTCTAAATGCAAGCTTTCTTTAATCCATCCATTTAACTTAAACTAGAATTTTATGAAGCGTTAGGGGAGAAGTCAGTGATTATAAGGCTTTGCTGATTCTGGGATTCTAGTGTTTAATACCTTATTGTGCTGAGAATACATTGTACCATACCTCCTTGAACATTGAAAGGTAAATGACATGATAGCGCAGCAATTCAGCAAATCTACTTTGTTCATTGTGCTAGTACCTTCATTGTACACATTGCTTCTATAAGCATGCTTTTCTTTGCAATATATATTTCTGGTTTTGCAGCCATCTTTTGCTGCTCAGTATATCGGATATATACAATTTAGCATCTATTGAGGGCTTTACTTTTTTTGTATAACTGGGCCTGCCGTTGACGTGATTTTGGGCGTGGCTGTGTTGACAATAAGAGAGCAGATTGAAGTTGTTTTTGTGACATGGAAAGGGTCAAATAAAAGCAGAGAAAAAGTCTGAAATATATATTGGATAAATCTATTTTTATCAGTACATTGGAAGTCACAGAGGAGTTCTGTGACTATATGAAAGCACAAGGACATTGGCCAAGTGGTTTTTATATTGGCATAAAACTCTCAGATGACTTTTTATGTCCTCAAAATTTCAATAGGGTTCATTCCCTTTGTAATTAACACAGTTACTCTCCAGGAGAACAAAAATCACACTGAAGGTCTAAATTCATCCCCTACTCTATTAGTATTCTGCTGTTAAATGCACTGCTCTCTAAATATGTTGCTCCCATAGCTTCATAATTGTATGTTCCAGAGTGTCCCCAAACGTTGTCACACTCCGTCTCGATATTTTAAAGTGAGGTTGGGGTGAATTTAAATGGATAAATAATTAATCCAAACTAGGTTATAAATTAAAGGAAATTAAAAGGGTTTGTGTATTATTTTCATATATTGCATTGCTTTCAATTAGTTTATCCAATCACATTGAGCCCTATCCCAGAGCTTTCAATCAAAGTACCTTACCACATACACAGCCTTTCGTGTATTTTAATGATTTTGAAACCATACTGCACAGGGTAACATACAAACTACATGCAGATGTAGCTGGGGTAGAATGGAACCCTGGCATAATTGCTTACCAGTAGGCCTATGACCTATATATACAAGGGATAATGTACCCCTTACTGTACTATAACAATATTGCTTGTGAAGGTTCTCATTCATCCAGGTCATGGTATATCTGTTGTATTCAATTAGATCACCTGGACTTGAAATGTAGTTCTTGAAGACGTTTCCTAGTCATCCGACTGGCTTTCTCAATTCAGAATGACTTGTCCAAGAATCTGTGGCAATTATGTACCCTGGAAAATCCCAATTAGCATATCACAGCCAGTGTTTAAGGGTGTGATTAGATAGTGGCTAAGAGGTGTTATAGGAACGCCCAGTAGTGGTGTTAAACACAGCATTGTACATGGCAGACAGGAGGCGAAGGAACGTGACTGGTTCAAGAGAGGTGTTAGGAGGCCATTTATGTGAAAATAAAGAAACCAAGCCTAAATAGGGTGGGGGGGTTCGACACCAACTGTCTGCCATGCAAATGCTGTTTTAACACCTTACTCTGGGCGTTCCTATAACACCTCTTAGCCACTATCTAATCACACCCTTAACACCTGGCTGTGATATGCTAATTGGGATTTTCCAGGGTACATAATTGCCACAGATTCTTGTACGTCATTCTGAATTGAGAAAGCCAGTCGGATGACTAGCGAAACGTCTTCAAGAACTACATTTCAAGTCCAGTTGATCTAATTGAATACAACAGATATAACAATATAATCCACTTTTGTTCTTCATTATAGAGCATTCTTGTATTATAAGAAACAGTTTTAAGCTGTTTTATTATTTTGTGTAGCGAGCGTTCCTTGGTCTCCCATGTTGAAAAGGAGGAGGATAAACTGCTTAATGGAGTCAAGAAATTCATGTTTGCTAGTCTAGTTAGATATGTGTTGATATGAGATAGTGATCTGTCAGTTCTGAGCCCCATTGTGTGAAAAGAGATTTCAGTGTGTGGATTCTGTATAGAACAGAGTTCTTGCACAATTGGTCTGAATGGCAAAAGTCCTCATTCAGTTAGTGCTGTTAACTGATCCCTTAAATGGGCAGTCAGGATGAAAGATGAATGTAGCCAGCCATAAGTGGTGCAATGCCTGCCACCCACAGTGTCCAGAATTATCGAGCCCATGAAGAATGTCCAGCAGAAAAAGAGATCTAGGTCTGAATGTCCTTCTTATCTTCATTCCCACGACTAAATGGTAAAAGAAACTTTGGCTGCGGTGTAACCCTAAAATTTGTGGATTGTCTGTCCTTTCAGCCCCATTGCTTTTTTGCAGGTGTTGTGCCCCCTTCTGCTGGTCAGTGGATAGCCCCAGAACAGTAAAAGTGGGCAATGTGAATAATGTAGGTGAACTAAAAGCAGTGTAGAAGAATGTACAATAGAATAATGTGATTGTCTGGGTTTTTTTTTAGTGGCTTGGGCCCCCGTGACATAGGGATTCATCTCGGCTAGAATGTATTTGAAATCTTGCAGTTTTTTATACTGTAGGTAGGTGTGTAGGTGTGGTACTTGGAGGTATTGATTGGTTGCACCACTGCCATGCTTGTTGATTGGCATATGGCAATCTTAATTTATGTGGCACATAGTGGGGGCATCATTTTAACGTTCGGCGTAGACATCTGAAATGAGCATTCTGACAGAAAAATTTCTATCTGACGTGGTCGGCCCCCTGCACTTACAGTAGGAATAGGCAGTTTGGCCACGATTGTATTGAGTATGGCAGTTACGCACATTCTCCCTATACTTTATATAGGGAGAACGATTGTGACTGTGTGTACTCCCATCTGTCAGATGACAGACAGAATCTAAAAGTTCTTACCACACGTCCAATTTGGCAATGACCCTTAACCCCTGATGGCGATAACATTCGTGCAACGAACGGCCGTTTGACCCAGAATTGCGTGTGTATCCGTTCAGTCGGGGGTTGTTCGACGTTCCGCCTGGAATGTATCGGCATCGGGAGTCTGTGGCTCCTCACACATCAGACATGTGTACAAGCCTTTATAGATTGGTACCGTGTGTACACAGCTCTAGACTTTACCATTCTGTATTTGTGTGTGCTTTTCTGTATTTTTTACCACTGTGCACTACAGTTGTACAATAAAGCTTTGTTCTGTACATTGCACAAGAAAATGATTAATTGCGTATATTGTTTATATTTTTACAACAACTGCATCTTGTTCAGCCCTGTATGTTTATATATTTTGGATTTGCATTTTTAATTATTCTTCACACTTCACAATATTATATTGGGACTGGGCAGTTGACTAAATGTCAACCTGTCATGATAAATAATAAGTAATAAGAATTGGGAATATTTTGTCTTAAGAAGCAGCAGTGGTTTTTGTGCTGAAATACAATCATACACACATAGGGGGCGATGTACAGAGAGTTGCTATTAATTTAAAGGTGACTCTCTGTACATTCTGATTCTGTGTTAAAGGAGAAATATAAGTATTTTCAAAAAATTTTAAAAAAAAAGTACCTGGGGCAGGGGTAGGATTGGTTCTTTCTACCTCCCTATATAATTCTATGAGGTACGGGGTAGCATGAAGAAAATCCCATGCATTTATGGATTTTGTTTTTATTAGTTACATTAGATTAAAACGTATATAGCCATTTTCCTATCCTTCACATTCAGTACATTTTGGTTCTTTGTTTCAATTGTTGCACTTTTTTCACACCAGGGTGGACATTTTCTTTGATTCTTTATGAAGTTATCAACGGAACACCTAGCTTATTGTGTTTAATGGTGGGAGGTGTCTTAAGCTGGGTACACACTTTAATGATAAGGTTTGATTACGTGCAACTTGAAAGAAGAACTCTGCACAGATGCACAGTCACTTTGCACACCTAGGGAGATTCACCATTGTCCCGTAGGCCAATGTCCCATAGCGGATTTACCAGAGGCTGCGTGTCTCTGTCTGGACTGCAGTCCTCAGTAAATGAGGCCATTGCAGTACAAACCGTTACACCTCCTCAGAATTATAGTGAAAGGGAAGAATGTAATAAAGAGCAAAAAGGAAGATAGAAGGAATAATGGGGAAGAGGTAGGTGCTTGTGTGTTCATATATATACATTACGGGCAGTGCTGGTGATATAATAGAATATTTGTTTTACTGTCTTCGACTTACATTTGTGATCTGATTTTATTTACCTGATTGTCATTTTAGCTAAGTAAAATATAAAGAAATTGCTCACATGCAGAATAAGGCAAGGAAAATATAAGCTATACTTAAAGTGTTTGCATGTTTTTTTGAATTAACACTCAAATGTTGACTGAATACATGTGTTTCAGTCAATCGTGTAACTCAGTCTTATGACCTATCATATAAATCCCACAGCTCTCTACTTTCCTGTTATCCTGGCTTTGAGCCATACTATGTATATCCATGACCTGTTTTATCAATTGCCTCCCTGTAGGAGGAGCTGTCTGGTGGTTAAATTAGGGGTGGTACTCTCAATAGCAGTGCTGTAGTCCAGTGTCCGATGTAAAAGGAAACTACATCTATGAGCTCCAGCAACTGTGACCAGTATGTCCTATATTGTGCCAATTCCATAAAATATCATCCCCCTATGCTTTCATCACCTTAGTATCTGTCCAGACCACGAGCCAGATTATAACTTTTGTGCTATCTGTCCATTTTTTTCTCAAACTAGCCAGTTAGGACATATTTCCTATTGTGGGGGTCAGCTAGGAACCTGGTGATTTCAGTGGGAATCTTTAATTGGTGTCTTTTTCTATCACATTAAGGAGCCGTGTTGTTTTTAACCTTGTGTATCCTTAGTAGTGTAATGGTAAAATCTGTTACAGCTCCACCTATCGTAGGACCAGTTCATTGTTATACTGTAGAGGGTCTGTTTTAGCAGAGATGCCTGTTATTATTATACATTAATGATGTTCACATCTGCTTGTCCATGTACAAATGTTGTTTTCACCGATTATTTTTCAGTAGTTGCAGAGTTGTGTTCAGTCTCAACCATATTCTGCATGGAAGCTCACATCATTTAAACTGCTTCTTGTTGCTTGTATCTTCTTCCTAAAGATAGGCTGGCCATACTCTTTTCCTTGAAGATTTAGAATCCTGTTCAAACATGTTCAGTTAATATCATCTACAAATGATTTCTTCTCTTCTCAGATGTGTATAGTGTGTCTCCTTTAGGAAGCCCTATATCCCCACTTTCAATGTCATCCATCCATCCTCAGAGATTCCTCTCCAAGCCGTGAATCTTCTATCTCGGCCTCCAGTCCCAGGCAGCCAATCATCATTCAGAGTTCTGGAAAAAAGTTTGGCTTTACTCTTCAGGCAATCAGAGTGTTTGTTGGGGACAGTGACATTTACACGTTTCATCACATTGTTTGGGTAAAGGATATAAAACCCTAATTTATTTTTTCCTTTTGGTGTTTTTGGTGTACAGTGGTGTTTAATTTGGACCTTTGGTATTTAGTTCGCTTAAGTAGTATAAAGTCCTATTTTTTAAAATTTTCTTTGGTCATAACCATTGTTATTTATGTGACAATAGATGGAATGTTAGTTCCACATTAAGTAAATGTCTTTCAAAAGCCTGACATAAGCTATAGTACATAAATATCCTAAAAGAGACAACAGTTTTTTATATGCAAATTATAATCAACGCCCTCACAATTTGACATTTCCTTCAAAAGATTATAACCATAGAACTAAAAAGGGCATGTAGGCTACACTCTCTACATTTCTACAACTATGGTGTATCTTTCTATATTCTAAAATGATGTAATGGGAAAAATGCCCATGAGTGGACCATCCTCTTTAAGGCGTCCTTCCTGGAACATGCTCTTTCAACTGTACTGATTTCTAACAGCTGTGGATAGGAAGTCTCCTTTCTATCTATTACAAAGAATGTAAGACTTCTATGGTGTCCATCTTATATTGAATATAATGTGAACATAAAGGGGTTTTATTCAATAAAATTCTTATCCTTTAAAATGGTGCTAATTTTGCCCCAACCAATCAGATGTTAGCTTTCAAATGTTACATGAGTTCTGATTGGTTGGGGCAAAATTAGCACCATTTTAAACGATAAGAACTTTTATTGATCTCCCTGAAAGTGTTGTAGTCTATACTTTATTGCTTCGATTTTTATGTGGACAACTTTAACTTTTTTCATATGTTTTTTTTTTTGTGAACATTTGAGAATAGTAACGACTTTCTACATAACATTCTTATAATTATAACGTATCCTTTTTAGGAGGAGATCTAACAATACAAGGCACCATTGCATTTACATTCTAATGTTAAATACATTTGCTACAGCAAAGTGTTTATACCTCCTAGTAATCATAGGAACATCCAAAATTCTCATTCATGAAGTCCCTTGATGGCAAAATCAAACTCTTACAGTTATTTAAATGGACTCCCATCTGCCACTTAAAATCCCAAACTGCTGATCTGTCCAGGATCCCAGTAAAAAAGATACATCTTGTGTAGACTATATGGGTCTATAGGCATTTTGTTTATCGGCAAAAACAGCTTAATTGACTTTGATTAAAAGTTTGAAGCTCTTGAACTTATGGCATGGAATAGAAAAGTCTTTTGGTTTTTTATATGTAGAATGTTGAAAAGAAAGTCCAGCCTACCAGGCAGGCCTTAAGGCTGGAGACCTCATCACTCACATAAATGGAGAGCCTGTTCATGGGCTTGTTCACACAGAGGTCATAGAACTTCTCCTCAAGGTAAATGGCTCATTTATTTTCATTCTTTACTTCATCTGGTATTAAAAAAGGTATCATTCATTGTTCTCTCATTCTATTAATATGCTGTCCAACCTTTTGTTTTGTGTGCTATACAAACTATCTTTGTAATATTTACACAGATCAGGATCTTTAATCAATTCAGGAAAGTTAATTACATTTTATTTTCAGGAATTCAGTGACAATAATTAATAGAAGACATTAGTTATTATATTGCTTTGCACGAAATAACTCAAGTTAGACGTTTGTGTGTGTCATTTTTACCGTACTTTAAGTGCCTTCTTCATATGAAAGCCATTGGAGCTCTCCTAACTCATATGCAAATTAGAAATGGAGGCTTCAGGGTAATTTCCATGATTCCATGGTAGCCCTAGGAAATGCTACCACCTACTAAAGACTTTAACAGCATTTCACAAGATATTGCAAAACCAGAGAGCCAACTACACACCGGTCTGTAGCTGGCTCACTATTTTTGCATTTAGTTTGTAAATGCGGTAAAAACCACTTAGTAAGTATAGCATTCCATGGAATCATGGGAAATTACCCAGAAGTCTCCATTGCTTATTTTCATATGCGCAAGGGGAGCTTCATAAGAAGTTACTTAGTGTAAAAATGACACACACACAGCAACTTCTAACTTGAGTTATTTCATGTAGCAGCCAATCACTGTTAGCTTTTACTAATTTACTGTAGTTAAATAACATCTGATTGGTTGCTGTAACCTCCTAAAGTTTGTAATGAGTGGAAACTTACTGCATGTAAGTTTAACATCTATCGACTTTGCTAAGCTTTCTATGCATTCAATCCTTTTTTCAGAGTGGAAGCAAAGTAGCAATCACTACAACAGCCTTTGAGAACACATCAATCAAACAGGTCCTGCAAGAAGGAACGTTACAAGAGCAGGATGGTACGGCGTACTAAGAAGACCAAAAAGAAAGAGAATATAGAGCGGTGAGATGCATCAAACTCTTAAGATTTTTTTTTTTCAATTGCATTGTGGTTATAATATAGTTTATAACAGTATTTGTTTGTTTCAAATGTTGTAGTTGGCATAGAACAATTGGCATTCCCCAAAGGTGATATATGTGCATAACTGAGGTATAGGAATGCCCATGATATTGTCTACCACTAAATTCTTATTGTTCACATTTAGTCTTTATTATTATGTTACGTATTCATACCTTCGCTTCGTCATCACACTCATTTTGTAATTTTCCCCATTACCTCATTAGTATGGCTACTAAAATGTGTTATTTGTTTCAATTTTCAGTGTTTAGCTCTATACTGGGTCTTTTAAAAATGTTATTATTAAAATGACATGCTCAGTTAATAGAAATTGTAATTCCAACCCTATATCGTTTGTAGAAACATTGCATTCCATCTTGGACATCTGCTTCCAATCCCAGTACAGCAAGATCTGCCTTAAGCTAGGTCGGATCCAGCATGCGGGGGCTTTATCATCACAGTGTGTGTAGCTCATTTTCCAACATCGGTCTTGTGGTCGTTCAGGAAAGACATACATTGTCCCTCGCTCGCGGTATTATCTCTATAGGGGATTCGGCATTGGTTGTGGGAAAAAAGTACTGGTTTGAAGGCATGCTATGGGTTGCTCCCAGCCTCAAACCATATAATTATTTAGTTGGTCTTTATTTCTGATCTAAACAATTCTCAGTGCCTTCCTGAAATATATCGACTATTAATCTTCTTTTAAAAATAGATTTATGGCTCCATTCTAAATTTAGAATAGTATTGGTGTTTGCTATTGTTTCTACTGTTAAAATCCATTAAGTATTCCTATATTTTATATCTTATTGATATGCTGTCCAAGCAAAGGTTTATAGAAGATGATTTACTTGTTTTTACACCTTGAAAAATCAGCTTTCTAGAAACCGATCTAAATACAATTATCTTTCACACACCACAGCCATTTCATTTATTTAAGACTTGCAGTTAATGTATGGAATTTTGTTTGGTGAAATGTGCCACTGATTACACTGTCTCTGGTTCTTGTTCCTGTCCACTAAAGTCACTTTATGTTTATGTACAGTTACTTTTATCATTGAAAATACGATTGTATTTCTGATATACAATCCTTTAGATGGTTGTAAAAATGTTATTTAATACAAAATAATGAATCTTTAATTTTAAAAACCTACAATCCAATAATATTGATATACTGTTGTTTTATTCTATAGGGAGATCTTTCTTCAAAAATTAACAAAGCGCCATCCCCACTTCTTCACACGAGCAAGAGTTTCTCTTGTTTAAACCGATCTCTCTCGTCTGGAGAAAGTTTACCTGCATCACCCACCACAGTTTTTCTCCAAGATCTCCTACTCCAAGCTGCCGCTCTACCCCGGACTTCCCATCTGGTACTTTAGTAACCTTTGCTATTGTTTATGTAAGAGGGAATAAATCTATTATCATTTGCCCAACAGGTGGTTGTGATAACCATAAATATTTTCTTTTGGTTAAATTCCTATGGAAGTGAAGGCTTGTGTGTTGCCCCTAGTCAATGGCCATGGCTATCTTAAGGAGATTTGAGTGCATAGGATAATAAACTCCAGATAGGGAAATGCCCTGCAAAAGTTCTCCGCAGAACTGAAATTCCACTTAAATAATGTGCCGGCATGTTATGGGTTGCATTAAAACTTACTTGTTACGTTATATACTTATTTCTTTTTCGCAAAATCCATTTCCCTTTTCTATTTTGTACTTCATGTTGCTAAAAAAAGGAATTGGTTTATTGTTATTTTTGTTCTCCAGTCATCTCCTATTTAAGCATTTACTAAAATTCCAAAAATCCTGGAGAGAAAACAGTGGTTGACTGTTGCACTGTAAGGTGACTGGTAACAGAAACCATGTTACGCTGATACTGTTTTCTTTTGATATTTTGCTTATAGGTCACAGGTGTAAACCCCTCATTCAGAAAGGCTTTCATGTAAAATACAATAATGTTGGGCAGTAACATTATCTGTTATTAACCCCTAAATATCCTATATTTAGTCTTTGTGCCTTTATAATTAATGCTTACTGTATTTTTTTTAGGCACTAATTCATCACAAGCAGCTCTCCGAGTTCAAGTGCACCAAATTCCTCACGGGATCTGGTCATATAAGACCCAGCACACTTCACGGATTGGGACCAAAGCTGGGTGGACAGAGATATAGGTCTGGAGAACAAAGTCTGCTGGCAGTATCCCACTTTCCCATTAGCAGAACCCCATCACCTACACCTCAACCACCATCTCCACAGAGATCTCTCCTTGCCTTTGCATAATCATTCACTGGGGAACACAAAAACACCACCTAATTTCCCTGCAAAATGCACTCCCCTCCAACAATTGTAAGGCATGTTGTACGCCCCAAAAGTGCTGACCTCCAAGGTCTCCCCTTCTTAAAGTACAGTCTGAAGAAAAAACTTTCACCATCATACTGCTGTGAAAAAGACTTATGTCCACGAAAGAACAATCTTGAAGTGACCCAGGAAGAAGTCCATAAACAGCCGCAGCAAGGGACTTAGCACTTCACAGTCTAGAAGAAAATGTATGTGATGTTCCATCATCTACAAGGTTAAACCTGTGGAGCAGGGCTGCTTAAAACGCCCTGTGTCGCGTAAGGTAGCAGGCAGGAATCACTTGATGAATTAGACAAAGAAAAACTAAAGGCCAAAATAGTTATGAAGAAAAGGATATATCAGAAAGACAAGTAACCTTCTAAAGCAAAGTCTGTTTTATGATTTGCACAATGATTAAGCAATGGAGCACATTAGGGACAGACCAGAAGGAAGAAAAATGAATCCGAACCTTATAAAAAGAACAAATGCACCAGAAACAGACTTTCTCCTCTTATGAGATCGTTCGGGTGGGCTCATGTTTAAAGACCCCAGGGCAAGAATGTAAATTCTCGATTAAATCGCGGTAGCATGGATAGTCCGCTGTATTGTCATGGTTTTCAAAGTGGTGAGAATGTTCATGTGTCATATGAACCAAGAAATTCAAGATTCATGCGATAGGACATTAAATGTACGGGATGAAAATCTAGATAAACAGTCAACGCCTTGTACAGCTAATAACGAACTTTAAGAAAGAAAAAATCTTTAGAAGAAAAAGAAAGCACTTTGTGTTCTGTTTTAAAGTCTAAAATTGTTCCAACCAGCCATGAATGTATTCAAGCAAAACCCTCCTTTTTACCAACCGAATGTATTTCCCCCTTGGATACAGAGCTGTTTGAGCAACGTTCAAGCAGCTCAATCTCATTTGCCACCACATAAAGCATTAACAATAGATCTGAAAACAATAATGAGAAGTCAGGGGCTGCACCCACAGAGAATCTGTCCGAAAAGCCCTTCAGGTATAAACTAGAACAAGGTCAGTTTCATCATAAAGCCAATTGAAGGCACTTTAGACATAGCTCTGCTGTCAGGGCCAAAAGTAGCAAAAACAGAATCTAGTGAAATATTGATAAAAAAAAACAGAATATTGTGAAAACAGAAAAAGAAATCTGACTTCAAGAGACAATGCTGCATGCAGGCCAGATAATGGAAATATGTTTTTGCTTTCCAGTACAGCTCTAATGGGTGTAAGTTTACATTCTGGACCCATGAGACCTGTTAATGAGAATCCTAATGAATGTTCAAAATCTAGTTTAATGGCTTCTAAGATCTGTCCAGACAAGGATGCATCAGGATTTAATAAAAAAGCATGCACTAACGGACACAGCTCAGTCACCATTAAAAATCCAACGACTGAGGGATTGACTGCTTCTGCTAAAGCTCATGAAGAGAAGATTAAGAGCCAAGGACTGTCCACTGTTAAGTGTTTACAAGACAGAAACAATGTAAGCCATGTTTAGGAAGGGCTCTTTCTCTAGAATCTTGGAGAGTACCGGTACAACTTGTATGGTAAATCAATTAATCTTAAAAATAATATTATTGAACTTGATGGCACAGAAGAAAAATGTGTTCATACACAGGTACCCAAATTAGGTATTACTAACAGAATAGTATTTCTACACCAGTTGTCAAATCAAGCATTGAATTGCCTCTACTGAACACTACTGTGCCTGTTTAAAGTAGCGAGTGCCACAAAAATACCAGAATCCTCTCTGTCCTTGTAAGTTTTGCAAGAAGTCACACCAGTGCTCAATGTGGTATAGATGTTCCTAGAAAAGACAACAGAACATATTGTTTTTAACAGGGAACCTTCAATGTCAAACTCCCATCAGCCTATAGCAAAAGTTGCCTGTCCTGGAGCAACACCTGAAGTCAAGTGAAAAGTGGAAAGCAAAAGATGTTGGTTCCATTTAGCCAGCTCCTTGTGTTCTGTTAAACCGCAGTTTTGAACCACAAGAACTGTGATAAAAAAGAAGCAACAATTCAGAAACAGATGTTTCTTTGAAAGGCGATAAGGGTGCCAGTTCCTATTGTTTCTAACCTCTCCCAAATAAAAGACACCTGTGATTATGGAAAAAACCATCAACAACATTCCTTCTCTTACAAATACAAAAAGCGCGAGTTTATTTGGAATAGGATGTTAAATTAAATGAAGCTCAGCATTCATCCCAAATACACCCTCATGCTCTAGTACTGTTAGTCCAAAGGAAGGCTCAGCAAAATCTTATTTAAAAGAAAAGACAACTTATACCCCAAAATTGTCAGGTCACAAATGTCAAGTGGTGTTCAAAGCAGGTATCTGCTGATGTCACAGGACCTGAAAAGCACAAGAAAAGAAATGCACTGAAGCATTTTATGTCCAAAGTGACAAAAAGGAAATGAATTTAATACCTCTGTTACAAACAGGACTATAGAAAGGGACTGCAGAGAAGCCAAAATCTCCAAATGTCAGTGTGAAATACCACAAGTTAAGACTGATTGTAAAGATACCTGTGAAGGTGTTGCTGCTTGCCTACAACCGTTTCATCTCTAAGTATGCTGGCTCCTTAACTAAAACACATTCATCTGAATGTAGTTAACGTCAGCTCAAGAGGAATGAACAAACTCCACAATATGAATGCGTCTAAATAACAACTGGGCAGTGGCTGTTGTTGCGTCTCAATTTCCTCACAATGTGGCTGGGCTTGGCAAGTAACCCATCAGTGCAAAGCAATACCTGGTGACAACAGTCTTCATCAAACCAAACAGTCGCGTCAACGCACAAATCCGTTAGAGATCAGTCATTGTCTCCCATAGTAAGAACGTAGTTAAAGACCCACTGGATAACTCCTTGGAATAGTCTCTGAGAAAGACTTCAAAGGGCAGAAAAAAGGGAAAGGGCATTACAAGACTGTACTCACGAACAGACCTAATTGTTTGCTAACACTTTAGAACGTGACCTCTTTACTGTAGTAGCTGCTAAATTCAGACAATTTTTCCAAAACCAGCACTGGTAGTGGTATCCATAAATTCAAGCATTTGTGTCATGTTTGCGTATTTTTTTTGTTTCACAGTGTGGTTAGATTCTAGAGATTATGTATTTCAACACGTTTTGCCCCGCTGTATCAGGCACTGTGTGGGATGGTGTTGTGTTAGACCTCCGCAATTAGGATTGGGGAAAGGGCTTCTCTTAACATACGTAATAGTGAATGACCAGCTTTACTCTTAACATACCTAATAGTGAATGACCAGCTTTACTCTTAACATACCTTATAGTGAATGGATTATCTTTAACTCTTAACATACGTAATAGTGAATGACCAGCTTTACTCTTAACATATTAATAGTGAATGACCATCTTTACTCTTACATAACTAATGTAATGACCAGCTTTACTCTTAACATACGTAATAGTGAATGACCAGCTTTACTCTTAACATACCTTATAGTGAATGACTAGCTTTACTTTTAACATGTAATAGTGAATGACCAGCTTACTCTTATAGGGCATCTATAGTGGGAAATTACATTTTTTCTTTCTATGTGTTCTATAATTCCCCCAACCCCCAGAGTACCTTCATTTCTTCAGATTCCACCTCTGTCCTGGCAAGTTAAAAGAGTGAAGATTTCAATACTCCACTCCTGCTTGACTGTTAATCAAATCCCCTAACAGCATGTCGGTATAGTGTGTAGGCTTACACAGGATTACAGCAAGTCTCCCAATGACTCCTTCCTTCTCAAAAATGCTTGGCGAATACTGGGTTAAAAACAGAAGTAGAGGAAGAGAGAAGTCCCCCTCCTCCCAAGCTTTCACCGATTTATTGCCTGTCAAAGGGAGACCGGGCTGCAGTGATTCAGGGCTCGGTCTCTCCAAACTCCCCCCCTTCCCCCCCTCCCATTCCTTACTTAGCACTATCTTCAGAACAACGGAGAAACTTCCTCTCTACAGGCTTACATACCGAGGTTTTTTTTGTTTTTTTTTTGTTTACAAAGGTTAGTGATATGTCATGTGTAGGAGGATTAATGCGCATAGGGCTTGTCTCACAGCACTCTTTACAGCCGACTAAATGAACGGGGGAATGACCAGAGAGGGGAGGGGGAGTGGGGAGCCCTGCAGAAATTCGACTGTGTGCACACGAGTCACAGAGGAATTAAGAATAAGGCAGAATACACTAACCTATTTTAATGTCTGATTGGAGCAATGTATAAATTTCACTATAGATGCCCTTTAACATACCTTATAGTGAATGACTAGTTTTACTCTTAACATATGTAATAGTGAATGACCAGCTTTACTCTTAACATACTTTATATGGAATGACTAGTTTTACTCTTAACATACCTTATAGTGAATGACCGGCTTTACTCTTAACATACGTTATAGTGAATGACCAGCTGTACTCTTAACATATCTTATAGTGAATGATTGCTTTACTCTTACATACTAATAGTGATGACCAGCTTTACTCTAACATATAATAGTGAATGAACATCATTACTCTTAACATACTTAATAGTGAATGACCAGCTTTACTCTTAACATACGTAATAGTGAATGACCACTTTCTCTTACTCTAACATTTAATAGTGAATGACCTTTTACTCTTAACATACGTAATAGTGAATGACCAGCTTTACTCTTAACATACGTAATAGTGAATGACCATCTTACTCTTACCATACTTATAGTGAAGATTAGCTTTACTCTTAACATACGTAATGTGGTCCAGCTTACTCTTCTATTAATAGTGAATGACCATCTTTACTCTAACATACGTAATAGTGAATGACCAGCTTTACTCTTAACATACGTAATAGTGAATGACCATCTTTACTCTTAACATACGTAATAGTGAATGACCATCTTTACTCTTAACATACGTAAAGTGAATGACCAGCTTTACTCTTAACATACGTAATAGTGAATGACCATCTTTACTCTTAACATACGTAATAGTGAATGACCATCTTTACTCTTAACTACCTTATATTGAATGATTATCTTATCTCTAACATACGTAATAGTGAATGACCACTTTACTCTTAACATCTTAATAGTGAATGACCATCTTTACTCTTAAAATACTATAGTGAATGACCAGCTTTACTCTTAACATACGTAATATTGAATGACCACTTTACTCTTACATACGTAATAGTAATGACCAACTTTACTCTTAACTAACGTAATAGTGAATGACCAACTTTACTCTTAACATACATAAGTGATGACCATCTTTACTCTTAACATACGTAATAGTGAATGACCAGCTTTACTCTTAACATACGTATAGTGATATGACCACTTTACTCTTAACATACGTAATAGTGAATGACCAACTTTACTCTTAACATACATAATAGTGAATACTAACTTTACTCTTAACATAACTTATAGTGAATGATTAGTTTTACACTTAACATATGTATAGTGATTTAACAATTGAAAGCTAACATCTGGTTGGCTGGGGCAAAATTGGACCAGTTTTAACGATAAGAATTTTAAATCTCCCTGTTGGTGTATTGGCGTTTGGCCAAGTAAGCGCAAATATATCAAATTCAAACCTATAGTACAACTTCTCCAGTCTCTGCATAAATGATAGGGGTACATGAAACAAGTGTCATTTTTTGCTCTGTGGTATATTTGACTATCCATATTTGGTTAAAGAAATCAAAAACTGGGAAAATTTGGATGTTTGACCTTTTGAACTCATATGAACCACTGGAGCCACTGGTGTCAGTCAACATAGCACATGGCCATTGTGAGATAAAATACTACTAAAGGCTCATACACACGTGTGATTGCGGGTGTTGACTGGCACGATGTGTATGCACAGCCTTTTCGGAAGTTCTGGTTGGGCAAACAACCCTGTCCAAATGGCTGTTTCACCCGCACAAAGCGACAAGTGCCATACACATCGTGCGTTGTGGGTTGGCTCTCAGCGATCACACGTGTGTATGAAGCTTTATCCAGTTAGATTTATCTTGCAGAAATAATCCTCACCCAGCAAAGATTGCATACCGATCAAAAGTACAATATTCTAAACCTTTTTATTGATTGACTAACAAGCCTTCTCAAAGTGTATGACCTCTCTATGCTGTTATATCCAAATTGACTAAATTGATCTGAACTGAATGCACATGTCAGTTCTGGGCTCTAGGTGGGGGCTATTTATTCTGTACTGCTTTAGCATTGCACTGTAAGGAAACAAACACAAAAACATTATCATATTCAGCAATATGACGGAGTGTTAAGTTGAAGGGCATGTCCACCCCCAACAAAAATTTACCCCTTTGTAGTGAAAAAAGAAATCCTACTTTTCTTCCTGCTCCTTATGGTTGTCCTGCAGTGCCTTCTGAAAGTCCAGGGAACTGAAGAGTAGGAGCCTCATTTGGTATTGCCCCTTTCCTGTCCTCCTGGAAGACTCTGGCATGTGCAGGAAGCTCTTTCCCCTCTCCCACCCTCCAGATCACTCCATGCTGCAGTACATGTTTTAAAAAAAAATATATTTCTGTAGTGTAGAGCCCCCCCCAACCCTAAACCTATTGTTATAATTTAAAAGATGCACAAGAAACAAACCCACTTTCATTCCTTTGGCTCTCTCAATAGCTGGCAACCACCTCTGTGATCAGCCAATCACAGACGCAGCTGTTAGTCGATTCCTGGAATTCAATAGAGGCAGAAGCCGAGGAGATGAAGGTGGGTAAGTCTTTTTCTGTACGCTTTTTAAACTTAAAACCCATGTTTTAGGGTTGGAGGGGGTCCCCTTCCTTTACTACAGAAAATGTTGTGTTTCGGGTGGAGATATCCTTTAACCAAGATTCCAAATTTCTTCTTGACCAGTTCCTGCAACAGTTGAATTATTAAGGGTGTTTTTCTGGTAGTTTGTCGGTTTTTGCATCACATTCAGCCAAATTTCAACTGAAATTTTTTGGACAGTCAGAAAATCGCTATTGGAAATAAGACGTGTAACAAGTCTTTTATTTCAATCCGTGGTTGTTTAATATGTCTGTCCTTTCTTCTCTTTTGTACGTGAGTAGTTTTCAGAGCACTTAGATCAGATTAATGGAAGAAGCGAGAGTGTGGCCAGTACAGATAATTCCTCAAAGCCCTCCAATGAAACACTTCTCATATGCTCGTCAACGATTAGAAAACGCAGAGAAACAGAAAATGTCTGGAAAAGTCACTAAGTCAATTTCCGCTATTGCGCTCTCTCTCGTGATCCCTGGAGGTAGAAATGAATATTCAGCATGGAAAAAAATGACATTGCTGATCCTTCCTGTCTTTGTGAATCATTCATTCTAAATGCAAGCTTTCTTTATATCCATCCTTTAACTTAAACTGAATTTCTGATAGCGTTGAGGAGGAAGTCAGTGATTATAAGGCTTTGCTGATTCTGGGATTCTAGTTGGTAAAATACCTTATTGTGCTGAGAATACCATTGTACCATACCTCCTTGAACATTGAAAGTGTAATGACATGAAGCGCAGCAATTCAGCAAATCTACTTTGTTCATTGTGCTAGTACCTTCATTGTACACATTCTTCTTCTATAAGCATGCTTTTCTTTGCAATATATATTTCTGGTTTGGCAGCCATCTTTTGCTGCTCAGTATATCGGATATATACAATTTAGCATCTATTGAGGGCTTTACTTTTTTTGTATAACTGGGCCTGCCGTTGACGTGATTTTGGGCGTGGCGTGTGTTGACAAATAAGAGCAGCAGGATTGAAGTTGTTTTTGTGCTGGTAAAGGGTCAAATAAAAGCAGAGAAAAAGTCTGAAAATATATATTGGATATAAATCTATTTTTATCAGTACATTGGAAGTCACAGAGGAGTTCTGTGACTATATGAAAGCACAACGAGATTGGCCAAGTGGTTTTTATATTGGCATAAAACTCTCAGATGACTTTTTATGTCCTCATAAATTTCAATAGGAGTTCTCCCTTTGTAATTAACACAAGTTACTCTCCAGGAGAACAAAATAAACACTGAAGGTCTAAATTCATCCTCCTACTCTATTAGTATTCTGCTGTATAAATGCACTGCTCTCTAATATGTTGCTCCCATAGCTTCATATTGTATGTTCCAGAGTGTCCCCAAACGTTGTCACACTCCGTCTCTGATATTTTAAAGTGAGGTTGGGGTGAATTTAAATGGTAAATAATTAATCCAAACTATTTTATAAATTAAAGGAAATTAAAAGGGTTTGTGTATTTATTTTCATATATTGCATTGCTTTACAATTAGTTTATCCAATCACATTGAGCCCTATCCCAAAGAGCTTTCAATCAAGTACCTTACCACTACACAGCCTTTCGTGTATTTTAATGATTTTGGAAACCATACTAGCACAGGGGTAACATACAAACTACATGCAGATGTAGCTGGGGTAGAATGAACCCTGGCATAATTGCTTACCAGTAAGCCTATGACCTATATATAACAAGGGATAATGTACCCCTTACTGTTACTATAACAATATAATGCTTGTGAAGGTTCTCATTCATCCAGTCATGTTATATCTTTTGTATTCAATTAGATCAACTGGACTTGAATGTAGTTCTTGAAGACGTTTCGCTAGTCATCCGACTGGCTTTCTCAATTCAGAATGACTTGTACAAGAATCTGTGGCAATTATGTACCCTGGAAAATCCCAATTACATATCACAGCCAGGTGTTAAGGGTGTGATTAGTATAGTGGTAAGAGGTGTTATAGGAACGCCCGAGTAGGGTGTAAAAAGCATTGTACATGGCAGACAGGAGGCGAAGGAACGTGACTGGTTCAAGAGAGGTGTTAAGGAGGCCATTATGTGAAAATAAAGAAACCAAGCCTAAATAGGTGGGGGGGTTCGACACCAACTGTCTGCCATGTACAATGCTGTTTTAACACCTTACTCTGGGCGTTCCTATAACACCTCTTAGCCACTATCAATCACACCCTTAACACCTGGCTGTGATATGCTAATTGGGATTTTCCAGGGTACATATTGCCACAGATTCTTGTACAAGTCATTCTGAATTGAGAAAGCCAGTCGGATGACTAGCGAAACGTCTTCAAGAACTACATTTCAAGTCCAGTTGATCTAATTGAATACAACAGATATAACAATATAATCCACTTTTGTTCTTCATTATAAGAGCATTCTTGTATTATAAGAAACAGTTTTAAGCTGTTTTTATTATTTTGTGTAGCGAGCGATTCCTTGGTCTCCCATGTTGAAAAGAGGGAGGATAAACTGCTTAATGGAGCTCAAGAAATTCATGTTTGCTAGTCTAGTTAGATATGTGTTGATATGAGATAGTGATCTGTCAGTTCTGAGCCCCATTGTGTGAAAAGAGATTTCAGTGTGTGGGATTCTGTATAAAAACAGAGTTCTTGCACAATTGGTCTGAATGGCAAAGTCCTCATTCAGTTAGTGGCTGTTAACTGATCCCTTAAATGGGCAGATCAGATGAGAAGATGAATGTAGCCAGCCATAGTGGTGTGCAATGCCTGCCACCCACAGTGTCCAGAATTATCAGCCCATGAAGAATGTCCAGCAGAAAAAGAGATCTAGGTCTGATGTCCTTCTTATCTTCAGTCCCACGACTAAATGGTAAAAGAAACTTTGGCTGCGGTGTAACCCTAAAATTTGTGGATTGTCTGTCCTTTCAGCCCCAGTGCTTTTTTTGCAGGTGTTGTGTGGCCCCCTTCTGCTGGTCAGTTGATAGCCCCAGAACAGTAAAAGTGGGCAATGTGAATAATGTAGTGGAACTAAAAGCAGTGTAGAAGAATGTACAAATAATATGTGATTGTCTGGGTTTTTTTTTAGTGGCTTGGGCCCCCGTGACATAGGGATCACATCTCGGCTAGATGTATTTGAAATCTTGCAGTTTTTTATACTGTAGGGGTGTGTAGGTGTGGTACTTGGAGGTATTGATTGGTTGCACCACTGCCATGCTTGTTGTTGCATATGGCAATCTAATTTATGTGGCACATAGTGAGGGGCATCATTTTAACGTTCGGCGTAGACATCTGAAATGACATTCTGACAGAAAAATTTCTATCTGACGTGGTCGGCCCCCTCCACTTACGTAGGAATAGGCAGTTGGCCACGATTGTATTGAGTATGGCATTACGCACATTCTCCCTATACTTTATATAGGGAGAACGATTGTGACTGTGTGTACTCCCATCTGTCAAGATGACAGACAGATCAAAAGTTCTTACACACGTCCAATTTGGCAATGAGCCTTAACCCCTGATGGCGATAACATTCGTGCAACGAACGGCCGTTTGACCCGAGAATTGCGTGTGTATCCGTTCAGTCGGGGGTTGTTCGACGTTCCGCCTGGAATGTATCGCATCGGGATCTTGGCTCGCTGCAACACATCAGACATGTGTACAAGCCTTTATAGATTGGTACCGTGTGTACACAGCTCTAGACTTTACCATTCTGTATTTGTGTGTGCTTTTCTGTATTTGTTACCACTGTGCACTACAGTGTGTACAATAAAGACTTTGTTCTGTACATTGCACAAGAAAAATGATTAATTGCGTATATTGTTTATATTTTACAACAACTGCATCTTGTTCAGCCCTGTATGTTATTATATTTTGGATTTGCATTTTTAATTATTCTTCCACACTTCACATATTATATTGGGACTGGTGCGGTGACTAAATGTCAACCTGTCATGATAATAGATAAGTAATAGAGAATTGGGAATATTTTGTCTTAAGGAAGCAGCAGTGAGTTTTTGTGCTGAAATACAATCATACACACTAGTAGGGGCGATGTACAGAGAGTTGCTATAATTAAAAGGTGACCTCTCGTACATTCTGATTCTTGTTTAAAGGAGAATATAAGTATTTTCAAAAAATGTTAAAATAAAAAGTACCTGGGGCAGGGAGGTAGGATTGGTTCTTCTACCTCCCTATATAATTTCTTAGAGTACGGGGTAGCATGAAGAAAATCCCATGCATTTATGGATTTTGTTTTTATTAGTTACTTAGATTAAAACGTATATAGCCATTTTCCTATCCTTCAATTCAGTACATTTTGGTTCTTTTTGTTTCAATTGTTGCCTTTTTCACAAACAGGGTGGACATTTTCTTTGATCTCTTTATGAAGTTATCAACTGGAACACCTAGCTTATTGTGTTTAATGGTGGGAGGTGTCTTAAGCTGGGTACACACTTTATGATAAAGGTTTGATTACGTGCAACTTGAAAGAAGAACTCTGCACGAATGCACAGTCACTTTGCACACCTGGGAGATTCACCATTGTCCCGTAGGCCAATGTCCCATAGCGGATTTACCAGGGCTGCGTGTCTCTGTCTGCCTGCAGTCCTCAGTAAATGAGGCCATTGCAGTACAAACCGTTACAACCTCCTCAGAATTATAGTGAAAGGGTAGAATGTAATAAAGAGCAAAGGAGATAGAAGGGAATAATGGGGAAGAGGTAGGTGCTGTGTGTTCATATATATACATTACGGGCAGTGCTGGTGATATAATAAAATTTGTTTTACTGTCTTCGACTTACATTTGTGATCTGATTTTTTACCTGATTGTCAGTTTAGCTAAGTAAAATATAAAGAAATTGCTCACATGCAGAATATGGCAAGGAAAATATAAGCTTACTTAAAGTGTTTGCAGTTTTTTTTGAATTAACACTCAAATGTTGACTGAAATACATGTGTTTCAGTCAATCGTGTACTCAGTCTTATGACCTATCATATAAATCCACACGCTCTCTACTTTCCTGTTATCCTGCTTTGAGCCATACTATGTATATCCCATGACCTTGTTATCAATTGCCTCCCTGTAGGAGGAGCTGTCTGGTGGTTAAATTAGGGGTGGTACTCTCAATAGCTAGTGCTGTATTCCAGTGTCCGATGTAAAGAAAACTCATCTATGAGCTCCAGCAACTGTGACCAGTATGTCTCTATATTGTGCCATTCCATAAAATATCATCCCCCTATGCTTTCATCACACCTCTAGTTTCTGTCCAGAACCACGAGCCAGATTATAAACTTTTGTGCTATGTCCATTTTTTTCTCAAACTAGCCAGTTAGGGACATATTTCCTATTGTGGGGGTCAGCTAGGAACCTGGTGATTTCAGTGGGAATCTTTAATTGGTGTCTTTTTCTATCACTTAAGGAGCCGTGTTGTTTTAATCCTTGGTGTATCCTTAGTAGTGTAGATGTAAAATCTGTTACAGCTCCACCTATCGTAGGACCAGTTTCATTGTTATACTGTAGAGGGTCTGTTTTAGCAGAGATGCCTGTTAGTATTTATACATTAATGATGTCACATCTGCTTGTACTGTACAAATGTTGTTTTCACCGATTATTTTTGCAGTATGTGCAGAGTTATGTGTTTCATCTCAACCATATTCGCATGGAAGCTCACTCATTTAAACTGCTTCTGGTTGCTTGTATCTTCATTTCCTAAAGATAGGCTGGCCTACTCTTTTCCTTGAAGATTTAGATCCTGTTCAAACATGTTGCAGTTAATATCATCTACAAATGATTTCTTCTCTTTCAGATGTGTATAGTGTGTCTCCTTTAGGAAGCCCTATATCCCACCTTTCAATGTCATCCATCCATCCTCAAGAGATTCCTCTCCAAGCCGTAATTCTATCTCGGCCTCCAGTCCCAGGCAGCCAATCACATTCAGAGTTCTGGAAAAAAGTTTGGCTTTACTCTTCAGGCAATCAAAGTGTTTGTTGGGGACATGAACATTTACACGGTTCATCACATTGTTTGGGTAAGGATATAAACCCTAATTTTTTTTCTTTTTGGTGTTTTTGGTGTACAGTGTGTTTTATTTGGACCTTTGGTATTAGTTCGCTTAAGTAGTATAAATGTCCTATTTTTTAAAATTTTCTTTGGTCATAACCATTGTTATTTATGTGACAATAGATGGAATGTTAGTTCCACATTAAGTAAATGTCTTCTAAAAGCCTGACAATAGCTATAGTAACATAAATATCCTAAAAGAACACAGTTTTTTATATGCAAAATTATAATCAACGCCCTCACAATTTGACATTTCCTCAAAAGATTATAACCATAGACTAAAAAGGGCATAGGCATCTCTCTCTCACATTTCTACAACTATGGTGTATCTTTCTATATTCTAAATGTAGGTAATGGGAAAAATGCCCATGAGTGGACCATCCTACTTAGAGGCGTCCTTCCTGGAACATGCTCTTTCAACTGTACTGATTTCTAACAGCTGTGGATAGGAGTCTCCTTTCTATCTATTACAAAGAATGTAAGACTTCTATGGTGTCCATCTTATATTGAATATAATGTGAACATAAAGGGGTTTTATAATATAAAGTTCTTATCCTTTAAAATGGTGCTAATTTTGCCCCACAATCAGATGTTACAATAGTTATGTTACATGAGTTCTGATTGGTTGGGGCAAAATTAGCACCATTTTAAACGATAAAACTTTTATTGAATCTCCCTGAAAGTGTTGTAGTCTATACTTATTGCTTCGATTTTTATGTGGACAACTTAACACTTTTTCATATGTTTTTTTTTTTGTGAACATTTGAGAATAGTACAGCTTTCTACATAACATTCTTATAATTATAACGTATCCTTTTTAGGAGGAGATCTAACAATACAAGGCACCATTGCATTTACATTCTAATTGTTAAATACATTTGCTACAGCAAAGTGTTATACCTCCTTAGTAACATAGGAACATCCAAAATTCTCATTCATGAAGTCCCTTGATGGCAAAATCAAACTCTTACAGTTATTTAAATGGACTCCCATCTGCCACTTAAAATCCCAAACTGCTGATCTGTCCAGGATCCCAGTAAAAAAGATACATCTTGTGTAGACTATATTGGTCTATAGGCATTTTGTTTATCTGCAAAAACAGCTTAATTGACTTTGATTAAAAGTTTGAAGCTCTTGAACTTATGGCATGGAATAGAAAATCTTTTGGTTTTTTATATTTAGAATGTTGAGAAGAAAGTCCAGCCTACCAGGCAGGCCTTAAGGCTGGAGACCTCATCACTCACAATGGAGAGCCTGTTCATGGCTTGTTCACACAGAGGTCATAGAACTTCTCCTCAAGGTAAATGGCTCATTTATTTTTCATTCTTTACTTCATCGGTATTATAAAAAGGTATCATTCATTGTTCTCTCACTTCTAAATATGCTGTCCAACCTTTTGTTTTGTGGTGCTAACAAACTATCTTTGTAATATTTACACGATCAGGATCTTTTAATCAGATCAGGAAAGTTATTACATTTTATTTTCAGGAATTCAGTGACAATATTAATAGAAGACATTAGTTATTATATTGCTTTGCACAAATAACTCAAGTTAGACGTTTGTGTGTGTCATTTTTACCGTACTTTAAGTGCCTTCTTCATATGAAGCCATTGGAGCTCTCCTAACTCATATGCAAATTAGAAATGGAGGCTTCAGGGTAATTTCCATGATTCCATGGTAGCCCTTAGGAAATGCTACACCTACTAAAAGAACTTTAACAGCATTTCACAAGATATATGCAAAACCAGAGAGCCAACTACACACCGTTCTGTAGCTGGCCTACTATTTTTGCATTTAGTTTTTATAATGCGGAAAAACCACTTATTAAGTATAGCATTCCATGGAATCAGGGAAATTACCCAGAAGTCTCCATTGCTTTTTTCATATCGCAAGGGGAGCTTCATATGAAGAAGTTACTTATTGTAAAATGACCACACACACGCAACTTCTAACTTGAGTTATTTCATGTAGCAGCCAATCAGCTGTTAGCTTTTTACTAATTTACTGTAGTTAAATAACATCTGATTGGTTGCTGTAACCTCCTAAAGTTTGTAATGAGTGGAAACTTACTGCATGTAAGTTTAACATCTATCGACTTGCTAAGCTTTCTATGCATTGCAATCCTTTTTTCAGAGTGGAAGCAAAGTAGCAATCACTACACAGCCTTTGAAACACATCAATCAAAACAGGTCCTAAGAAGGAACACGTTACAAGAGCAGGATGGTACGGCGTACTAAGAAAACCAAAAGAAAGAGAATATAGAGCGGTGAGATGCATCAAACTCTTAGATTTTTTTTTTTCAATTGCATTGTGGTTAAATATAGTTATAACAGTAATTTGTTTGTTTCAAATGTTGTAGTTGGCATAGAACAATTGGCATTCCCCCATAAGGTGATATATGTGCATAACTGAGGTAATGGAATGCCCATGATAGTGTCTACCACTAAATTCTTTATTGTTCACATTTAGTCTTATTATTATTGTTACGTAGTCATCTCCTTCCGTCTTCATCACACTCATTTTGTAATTTTCCCCATTACTCCATTAGTATGGCTGCTAAATGTGTTATTTTGTTCTCAATTTTCAGTGTTAGCTCTATACTGGGTCTTTTAAAAAAATGTTATTATTAAAATGACATGCTCAGTTAATAAAATTGTAATTCCAACCCTATATCGTTTGTAGAAACATGCATTCCTATCTTGGACATTCTGCTTCCATCCCGTACAGCAAAATCTGCCTTAAGCTAGGTCGGATCCAGCAGTGCGGGGCTTTATCATCATGTGTGTGTAGCTCATTTTCCAAACATCGTTCTGTGGTCGTTCAGAAAGACTACAAATGTCCCTCGCTCGCGGTATTATCTCTATAGGGGAGTCGGCATTGGTTTGGGGAAAAAAGTACTGGATTGAAGGCATGCTAAATGGGTTGCATCCCGCCTCAAACCATATAATTATTTAGTTGGTCTTTATTTCTGATCTAAACAATTCTCAGTGCCTTCCTGAAATATATCGACATTAATCTTCTTTTAAAAATAGATTTATGCTCCATTCTTAAAATTTAGAATAGTATTGGTGGTTTGCTATTGTTTCTACTGTTAAAATCCAATTAAGTATCCTATATTTTATATCTTATTGATATGCTGTCCAAGCAAGTTTAGAAGATGATTTTTGTTTTTACACCTTGAAAAATACAGCTTTCTAGAAACCGATCTAAATACAATTATCTTTCACACTCACAGCCATTTCATTTATTTAAGACTTGCAGTTAATGTATGGAATTTTGTTTGGTGAAATGTGCCACTGATTACACTGTCTCTGGTTCTTGTTCCTGTGCACTAAAGTCACTTATGTTTATGTACAGTTACTTTTATCATTGAAAATACGATTGTATTTCTGATATACAATCCTTTAGATGGTTTGTAAAAATGTTATTTATACAAATAATGAATCTTTAATTTTAAAAACCTACAATCCAATAAATATTGAATAACTGTTGTTTTATTTATTATAGGAGGAGATCTTTCTTCAAAAAATTAACAAAGCAGCCATCCCCACTTCTTCACACGACAAGAGTTTCTCTTGTTTAAACCGATCTCTCTCGTCTGGAGAAAGTTTACCTGCATCACCCACTCACAGTTTGTCTCCAAGATCTCCTACTCCAAGCTCGCCTCTCTACCCCGGACTTCCCATCTGGTACGTTAGTAACCTTTGCTATTGTTTATGTAAAGGGAAATAAATCTATTATCATTTGCCAACAGGTGGTGTGATCAACCATAATATTTTCTTTTGGTTAAATTCCTTGGAAGTGAAGGCTTGTGTGTTGCCCCTAGTCATATGGCCATTGGCTATCTTAAGGAGATTTGAGTGCTAGGATAATAAACTCCCAGATAGGGAAACACTGCAAAAGTTCTCCGCAGAACTGAAATTCCACTTAAATAATGTGCCTGCATGTTGTGGGTTGCTTAAAACTTACTTTTACGTTATATACTTATTTCTTTTTCTGCAAAATCCATTTCCCTTTCTATTTTGTACTCATGTTGCTAAAAAAAAGGAATTGGTTTATTGTTATTTTTGTTCTCCATCATCTCCTATTTAAGCATTTACTAAAATTCCAAAAATCCTGGAGAGAAAACAGTGTTGACTGTTGCACTTGTAAGGTGACTGGTAAACAGAACACCATGGTTACGCTGATACGTTTTCTTTTGATATTTGCTTATAGGTCACAGGTGTAAACCCCTCATTCAGAAGGCTTTCATGTAAAATCATAATGTGTGGGTGCAGTAACATTATCTGTTATTAACCCCTAAATTATCCTATATTTAGTCATTTGTGCCTTTATAATTAATGCTTACTGTATTTTTTTTAGGCACTAATTCATCACAGCAGCTCTCCGAGTTCAAGTGCACCAAATTCTCCACGGGATCTGGTCATATAGACCCAGCACACTTCACGGATTGGAGCCAAAGCTGGTGGCAGAGATATAGGTCGGGAACGAAAGTCTGCTGGCAGTATACCACTTTCCCCATTAGCTGAAACCCCATCACCTACACCTCAACCACCATCTCCACAGAGATCTCCTCTCGCCTTTGCATAATCATTCACTGGGAACACAAAAACACCACCTAATTTCCCTGCAAAAATGCACTCCCCTCCAACAATTGTAAGGCATTTTGTACGCCCCAAAAGTGCTGAGCCTCCAAGGTCTCCCCTTCTTAACGAGTACAGTCTGAAAAAAACTTTCACCATCATACTGCTGTGAAAAAAAGCACTTATGTCCACGAAAGAACAATCTTGAAGTGACCCAGGAAGAAGTCCATAAACAGCCGCAGCAAAGGGACTTAGCACTTCACAGTCTAGAAGAAAATGTATGTGATGTTCCATCATCTACAAGGTTAAACCTGTGGACAGGGCTGCTTAAAACGCCCTGTGTCGCGTAAGGTAGGCAGGCAGGAATCACTTGATGAATTAGACAAAGAAAAACTAAAGGCCAAAATAGTTATGAAGAAAAAGGATATATCAGAAAGACAAGATAACCTCTCAAGCAAAGTCTGTTTTATGATTTGCACAATGAGTAAGCAATGGAGCCACATTAGGGACAGACCAGAAGGAAAAAAATGAATCCGAACCTTATAAAAAGAACAAATGCACCAAAAACAGACTTTCTCTCCCTTGGAGGTCGTTCGGTGGGTGGGCTCATGTTTAAAGACACCCAGGGCAAGATGTAAATTCTCGATTAAATCGCGGTAGCATGGATAGTCCGCTTATTTGTCAGGTTTTCAAAGTGGTGAGAAGGTTCATGTGTCATATGAAGCCAAGAAACTTCAAGATTCATGCGATAGGACATTAAATGTACGGGATGAAAATCTAGATAACAGTCAACGCCTTGTACAGCTAATAACGACACTTTAAGAAAGAAAAAATCTTTAGAAGAAAAAGAAGCACTTTGTGTTCTGTTTTAAAGTCTAAAATTGTTCCAACACCAGCATGAATGTATTCAAGCAAACCCTCCTTTTTACCAACCGAATGTATTTCCCCCTTGGATACCAGAGCTTGTTTGAGCAACGTTCAAAGCAGCTCAATCTCATTGCAACCACATAAAGCAGTAACAATAGATCTGAAAACAAAATGAGAGTCAGTGGCTGCACCCACAGAGATATCTGTCCGAAAAGCCCTTCAGAGATAAACTAGAAAACAGGTCAGTTTCATCATTAAAGCCAATTGAAGGCACTTTAGACATAGCTCTGCGGTCAGGCCAAAAGTAGCAAAAACAGAATCAGTGAAATATTGATAGAAAAGAAAAAAAACAGAATATTGTGAAAAAAAAAAAGAAATCTGACTTCAAAGAACAATGCTGCATGCAGGCCAGAAATGGAAATATGTTTTTGCTTTCCAGTACAGCTCTAATGGTGAGTTTAATTACATTCTGGACCATGAAGACCTGTTAATGAGAATCCTAATAATGTTCAGAATCTAGTTTAATGGCTTCTAAGATCTGTCCACAAGGATGCATCAGATTTATAAAAAAGCATGCACTAACGGACACAGCTCAGTCACCATTAAAAATCCCAACGACTGGGGATTGACTGCTTCTGCTAAAGCTCATGAAGAGAAGTATTAGAGGCCAAGGACTGTCCACTGTTAAGTGTTTAACAAAACGAAACATGTAAGCCATGTTTAGGAAGGGCTCTTTCTCTAGAATCTTCGGAGAGTACCGGTACAACTTGTATGGTAAAATCAATTAATCTTAAAAATAATATTATTGAACTTGATGGCACAGAAGAAAATGTGTTCATACACAGGTACCACTAGGTATTACAAAACAGAATAGTATTTCTACACCAGTTGTCAAATCAAGCATTGAATTGCCTCTACTGAACACTACTGTCCTGTTAAGTAGCGAGTGCCACTAAAATACCAGAACCCTCTCTGTCCTTGTAAGTTATTGCAAGAAGTCACACATTGCTCAATGTGGTATCAGATGTTCCTGAGAAAAACAACAGAACATATTGTTTTTACAGGGAACCTTCAATGTCAAACTCCCATCAGCCTATAGCAAAAGTTGCCTGTCCTGGAGCAACACCTGAGTCAATGTGAAAAGTGGGAAAGCAAAAGATGTTTTGTTCCATTATAGCCAAGGCTCCTTGTTCTGTTAAACCAGCAGTTTTAGAACCACAAAGAACTGTGATAAAAAAAGAAGCAACAATCAGAAAACAGATGTTTCTTTGAAAGGCGATAAGGTGCCAGTTCCTATTGTTCTAATACCCTCCCCCAAGTAAAGACACTGTGATTATGGAAAAAACCATCAACAACATTCCTTCTCTTACAAATACAAAAAGCGCGAGTTATTTGGAATAAGGGATGTTAAATTAAATGAAGACTCAGCATTCTCTCCAATACACCCTCATGCTCTAGGTACTGTTATGTAAATGCCTGGTACATATGGCCTGATTGATCATATACTACTTACAGTCATATATACTATAGGCCTGGTACACACATCCTGATTTATAATTTATTACTTACAGTCATATATACTAAATGCCTGGTACACACGGCCTGATTGATCATTTACTACTTACAGTCATATATACTAAATGCCTGGTACACACGTCCTGATTTATAATTTATTACTTACAGTCATATAACATGGCCTGATTGATCATTTACTACTTACAGTCATATATACTAAAGGCCTGGTACACACGTCCTGATTGATCATTTACTACTTACAGTCATATATACTAAAGGCCTGGATATACTGTAGTTCTGGTTGGTAAGGGGATACTATATAATATTGAGAGTTACTGGTATTAATACTTACATATACATATACTGTAGTTGTGGTTGAACCAGGAAACATTTCTGATTGCCATATGGAGTCAGGAAGGAATCCCCCCCCCCTTGTCAGCTGTTTTTTTTTCTCTTTTGCCTTCCACTTCCCCCCCCCCTTGTCAGCTGTTTTTTTTTCTCTTTTGCCTTCCACTTCTGCTAGGTATGGTTAATAAGTAGGGTATAAAAGTTGAACTAGATCAGGGGTGCCCAACCCATGCCATGCTGAGCAGCTGCACACTAGCGGCCCCCCATGCTGTGTCCAGGCAGTCAGGGCCGCATCTATAATGAGGCTCACTGAGTCATGTGACTCAGGCGGCACTCTGCCAAAGGCGCCAGACGCGCCAATTTCAAAATAACACACTGTGCAAAAATAATTGACTAACCGGCGCCGCTCCGCTCGCTGGCGGCGGGTAAAGCATGCGCCGCGCATGCGCGACCGCTTTACTCTTAACATACCTTATAGTGAATGATTAGCTTTACTCTTAACATACGTAATAGTGAATGACCAGCTTTACTCTTACATACTTATAGTGAATGACTAGCTTTACTTTAACATATGTAATAGTGAATGACCATGTACTCTTATAGGGCATCTATAGTGGGAAAATTACATTTTTTTTCTTTCTATGTTTTCTATAATTCCCCCACCCCCAGAGTACCTTCATTTTCTTCAGATTCCACCTCTGTCCTGAGGCAAGTTAAAGAAGTGAAGATTTCAATACTCCACTCCTGCTTAGCTGTTAATCAATCCCCTAACAGCATGTCGGTATAGTGTGTAGCTTACACAGGATTTACAGCAAGTCTCCCAATGACTCCTTCCTTCTCAAAAATGCTTGGCAATACTGGGTTAAAAACAGAAGTAGAGGGAAGGAGAAGTCCCCCTCCTCCGCACCTTTCACCCGATTTATTGCCTGTCAAAGGGAGACCGGGCTGCAGTGATTCAGGGCTCGGTCTCTCCAAACTCCCCCCCTTCCCCCCCTCCCATTCCTTACTTAGCACTATCTTCAGAACAACGGAGAAACTTCCTCTCTACAGGCTTACATACCGAGGTTTTTTTTGTTTTTTTTTGTTTACAAAGGTTAGAGTGATATTTCATGTGTAGGAGGATTAATGCGCATAAGGGCTGTCTCACAGACTCAATTTACACGCCGACTAAATGAACGGGGGAATGACCAGAGAGGGGAGGGGGAGTGGGGAGCCCTGCAGAAATTCAGACTGTGTGCAAACACGGAGTCACAGAGGAAGTAGAATAAGGCGAATACACTCCCCTATTTTAATGTCTGGATTGGAGCAATGTATAAATTTCACTATAGATGCCCTTTAACATACCTTATAGTGAATACTAGTTTTACTCTTAACATATGTAATAGTGAATGACCAGCTTTACTCTTAACATACTTTATAGTGAATGACTAGTTTTACTCTTAACATACCTTATAGTGAATGACCGCTTTACTCTTAACTACGTTATAGTGAATGACCACTGTACTCTTACATATCTTATAGTGAATGATTAGCTTTACTCTTAACATACGTAATAGTGAATGACCAGCTTTACTCTAACATATTAATAGTGAATGAACATCATTCTCTTAACATACGTAATAGTGAATGACCAGCTTTACTCTTAACATACGTAATAGTGAATGACCAGCTTTACTCTTAACATATTAATAGTGAATGACCATCTTTACTCTAACATACGAATAGTGAATGACCAGCTTTACTCTTAACAACGTAATAGTGAATGACCAACTTTACTCTTAACATACCTTATAGTGAATGATTAGCTTTACTCTTAACATAACGTAATAGTGAATGACCAGCTTTACTCTTAACTATTAATAGTGAATGACCATCTTTACTCTTAACATACGTAATAGTGAATGACCAGCTTTACTCTTACACTACGTAATAGTGAATGACCATCTTTACTCTTAACATACGTAATAGTGATGACCATCTTTCCTCTTAACATACGTAATAGTGATGACCAGCTTACTCTTAACATACGTAATAGTGAAGGACCATCTTTACCTTAACTACGTATAGTGAATGACCATCTTTACTCTTACATAACCTTATAGTGAATGATTAGCTTTACTCTAACATACTAATAGTGAATGACCAGCTTTACTCTTAACATATTAATAGTGAATGACCATCTTTACTCTTAACATACATAATAGTGAATGACCAGCTTTACTCTTAACATACTAATGTGAATGACCAGCTTACTCTTAACATACGTAATTGAATGACCAACTTTACTCTTAACATACGTAATAGTGAATGACCAACTTTACTCTTAACATACATAATAGTGAATGACCATCTTACTCTTAACATACGTAATAGTGAATGACCAGCTTTACTCTTAACATACGTATAGTGAATGACCAACTTTACTCTTAACATACGTAATAGTGAATGACCAACTTTACTCTTAACATACATAATAGTGAATGACTAACTTTACTCTTAACATAACTTATAGTGAATGATTAGTTTTACACTTAACATATGTAATAGTGATTTAACAATTGAAAGCTAACATCTGTTGCTGGGGCAAAATTAGGACCAGTTTTAACGATAAGAATTTTAAATCTCCCTGTTGGTGTATTGGCAGTTTGGGCCAGTAAGCGCAAATATATTCAAATCAAACCTATAGTACAACTTCCTCAGTCTCTGCATAAATGATAGGGGTACAATGAGACAAGTGTCATTTTTTGCTCTGTGGTATATTTGACTATCCATATTTGGTTAAAGATATCAAAAACTGGGAAAATTTGATGTTTGACCTTTTGAACTGCATATTGAACCACTGGGGCCACTGGTTGTCAGTCAAACATACACATGGCCATTGTGAGATAAAATACTACTAAAGCTCATACACACGTGTATTGCGGGTGTTGACTGGCACGATGTGTATGCACAGCCTTTTCGGAAGATCTGGTTGGGCAAACAACCCTGTCCAAATGGCTGTTTCACCCCGACAAAGTGCCCATACACCTGTGCGTTGTGGTTGGCTCTCAGCATCACACTGTGTATGAAGCTTTATCCAGTTAGATTTCTGCAGAAATAATCCTCACCCACAAGAATTGCATACCGATCAGAAAGTACAATATTCTAAACCTTTTTATTGATTGACTACCAGATCCTTCTCAAGTGTATGACCTCTCTATGCTGTTATATCCAATTGACTAAATTGATCTGAACTGAATGCACAATGTCAGTTCGGGGCTCTAGGTGGGGCTATTTATTCTGTACTGCTTTAGCATTGCACTGTAAGGAACAAAACACAAAAACATTATCAGATTCAGCAATATGACAGAGTGTTAAGTTGAAGGGCATGTCCACCCCCCAACAAAAATTTACCCCTTTGTGTAGTGTAAAAGAAATCCTTACTTTTCTTCTCTGCTCCTTATGGTTGTCCTGCAGTGCCTTCTGAAGTCCAGGGAACTGAAGAGTAGGAGCCTCATTTGGTACTGCCCCTTTCCTGTCCTCCTGAAGACTCTGGCATGTGCAGGGAAGCTCTTTCCCCTCTCCCACCCTCCAGATCACTCCATGCTGCAGTACATGTTTTAAAAAATATATTTTCTGTAGTGTAGAGCCCCCCCAACCCTAAACACTATTGTTATAATTTTAAAGATGCACAAAACAAACCCACTTTCATTCCTTTGGCTCTCTCAATAGCTGGCAACCACCTCTGTGATCAGCCAATCACAGCCGCAGCTGTTAGTCATTCCTGGAATTAGCAATAGGGCAGAAGCCGGGGAGATGAAGGTGGGTAAGTCTTTTTCTGTACGCTTTTTAAACTTAAAACCCTAGTGTTTAGGGTTGGAGGGGGTCCCCTTCCTTTACTACAGAAAATGTTGTGTTTCGGGGTGGAGATATCCTTTAACCAAGATTCCAAATTTCTTCTTTGACCAGTTCCTGCAACAGTTGAATTATTAAGGGTGTTTTTCTGGTAGTTTGTCGGTTTTTGCATCACATTCAGCAAAATTTCACCTGAAATTTTTTGGACAGTCAGAAAATCGCTATTGGAAATAAGACGTGTAACAAGTCTTTTATTTCAATCCGTGGTTGTTTTAATATGTCTGTCCTTTCTTCCTTGTACAGTGAGTAGTTTTTCAGAGCACTTAGATCAGATTAATGGAAGAAGCGAGAGTGGGGCCAGTACAGATAATTCCTCAAAGCCCTCCAATGAAACGACTTCTCATATGGCTCGTCACGATTAGAAAACGCAGAGAAACGAAAAATGTCTGGAAAAGTCACTAAGTCATTTCCGCTAGTGCGCTCTCTCTCGTGATCCCTGGAGGTAGAAATGAAATATTCAGCATGGAATAAAATGACTTGCATGACCTTCCTGTCATTTGTGAATCATTCATTCTAAATGCAAGCTTTCTTTAATCCATCCATTTAACTTAAACTAATTTTTCTGATAGCGTTAGGGGAGAAGTCAGTGTTATAAGGCTTTGCTGATTCTGGGATTCTAGTTGGTTTAAATACCTTATTGTGCTGAGAATACCATTGTACCATACCTCCTTGAACATTGAAAGTAAATGACATGATAGCGCACAATTCAGCAAATCTACTTTGTTCATTGTGCTAGTACCTTCATTGTACACATTGCTTTCTATAAGCATGCTTTTCTTTGCAATATATATTTCTGGTTTTGCAGCCATCTTTTGCTGCTCAGTATATCGGATATATACAATTTAGCATCTATTGAGGGCTTTACTTTTTTTGTATAACTGGGCGCCTGCCGTTGACGTGATTTTGGGCGTGCTGTGTTGACAAATAAGAGCAGCAGGATGAAGTTGTTTTTGTGACATGGTAAGGGTCAAAAAAGCAGAGAAAAAGTCTGAAAATATATATTGGATAATAAATCTATTTTTATCAGTACATTGAAGTCACAGAGGAGTTCTGTGACTTATGAAAGCACAAGACATTGGCCAAGTGGTTTTTATATTGGCATAAAACTCTCAGATGACTTTTTATGTCCTCATAAATTTCAATAGGGAGTTCATTCCCTTTGTAATTAACACAAGTTACTCTCCAGGAGAACAAAAATAACACTGAAGGTCTAAATTCATCTCCCTACTCTATTAGTATTCTGCGTATAAATGCACTGCTCTCTAAATATGTTGCTCCCATAGCTTCATAATTGTATGTTCCAGAGTGTCCCCAAACTTTGTCACACCTCCGTCTCTGATATTTTAAGTGAGGTTGGGGTGAATTAATGGATAAATAATTATCCAAACTAGGTTATAAATTAAAGAATTAAAAGGGTTTGTGTATTTTTTTTTCATATTTGCATTGCTTTCCAATTATTTTTATCCACACATTGAGCCCTATCCCAAAGAGCTTTCAATCAAAGTACCTTACCACAACACAGCCTTTCGTGTATTTTAATGATTTTGGAAACCATACTAGCACAGGGGTAACATACAAACTCATGCAGATGTAGCTGGGTAGAATGGAACCCTGGCATAATTGCTTACCAGTAAGCCTATGACCTATATATAACAAGGATAATGTACCCCTTACTGTACTATAACAATATAATGCTTGTGAAGGTTCTCATTCATCCAGGTCATGTGTATATCTGTTGTATTCAATTAGATCAACTGGACTTGAAATGTAGTTCTTGAAGACGTTTCGCTAGTCATCCGACTGGCTTTCTCAATTCAATGACTTGTACAAGAATCTGTGGCAATTATGTACCCTGGAAAATCCCAATTAGCATATCACAGCCAGGTGTTAAGGGTGTGATTAGATAGTGGCTAAGAGGTGTTATAGGAACGCCCAGAGTAAGGTGTTTAAAACAGCATTGTACATGGCAGACAGGAGGCGAAGGAACGTGACTGGTTCAAGAGAGGTGTTAAGGAGGCCATTTATGTGAAAATAAAGAAACCAAGCCTAAATAGAGGTGGGGGGGTTCGACACCAACTGTCTGCCATGTACAATGCTGTTTTAACACCTTACTCTGGGCGTTCCTATAACACCTCTTAGCCACTATCTAATCACACCCTTAACACCTGGCTGTGATATGCTAATTGGGATTTTCCAGGGTACATAATTGCCACAGATTCTTGTACAAGTCATTCTGAATTGAGAAAGCCAGTCGGATGACTAGCGAAACGTCTTCAAGAACTACATTTCAAGTCCAGTTGATCTAATTGAATACAACAGATATAACAATATAATCCACTTTTGTTCTTCATTATAAGAGCATTCTTGTATTATAAGAAACAGTTTTAAGCTGTTTTATTATTTTGTGTAGCGAGCGATTCCTTGGTCTCCCATGTTGAAAAGGAGGAGGATAAACTGCTTAATGGAGCTCAAGAAATTCATGTTTGCTAGTCTAGTTAGATATGTGTTGATATGAGATAGTGATCTGTCAGTTCTGAGCCCCATTGTGTGAAAAGAGATTTCAGTGTGTGGGATCTGTATAAGAACAAGTTCTTGCACAATTGGCTGAATGGCAAAAGTCCTCATTCAGTTAGTGCTGTTAACTGATCCCTTAAATGGGCAGATCAGGATGAGAAGATGAATGTAGCCAGCCATAATTGGTGCAATGCCTGCCACCCACAGTGTCCAGAATTATCAGCCCATGAAGAATGTCCAGCAGAAAAGAGAGATCTAGGTCTGAATGTCCTTCTTATCTTCAGTCCCACGACTAAATGGTAAAGAAACTTTGGCTGCGGTGTACCCCTAAATTTGTGGATTGTCTGTCCTTTCAGCCCCAGTGCTTTTTGGCAGGTGTTGTGCCCCCTTCTGCGGGTCAGTGGATAGCCCCAAACAGTAAAAGTGGGCAATGTGAATAATGTAGGTGAACTAAAAGCTATGTAGAAGAATGTACAATAGATAATGTGATTGTCTGGTTTTTTTTAGTGGCTTGGGCCCCCGTGACATAGGGATTCATCTCGGCTAGAATGTATTTGAAATCTTGCAGTTTTTTATACTGTAGGTAGGTGTGTAGGTGTGGTACTTGGAGGTATTGATTGGTTGCACCACTGCCATGCTTTTTGATTGGCATATGGCAATCTTAATTTATGTGGCACATAGTGAGGCATCATTTTAACGTTCGCGTAGACATCTGAAATGAGCATTCTGACAGAAAAATTTCTATCTGACGTGGTCGCCCCCTGCACTTACAGTAGGAATAGGCAGTTGGCCACGATTGTATTGAGTATGGCAGTTACGCACATTCTCCCTATACTTTATATAGGGAGAACGATTGTGACTGTGTGTACTCCCATCTGTCAAGATGACAGACAGAATCTAAAAGTTCTTACACACGTCCAATTTGGCAATGACCTTAACCCCTGATGGCGATAACATTCGTGCAACGAACGCCGTTTGACCGAGAATTGCGTGTGTATCCGTTCAGTCGGGGGTTGTTACGTTCCCCTGGAATGTATCGCATCGGGAGTCGTGGCTCCTGCACACATCAGACATGTGTACAAGCCTTTATAGATTGGTACCGTGTGTCACAGCTCTAGACTTTACCATTCTGTATTTGTGTGTGCTTTTCTGTATTTGTTACCACTGTGCACTACAGTGTGTACAATAAAGACTTTGTTCTGTACATTGCACAAGAAAATGATTAATTGCGTATATTGTTTATATTTTACAACAACTGCATCTTGTTCAGCCCTGTATGTTATTATATTTTGGATTTGCATTTTTAATTATTCTTCACACTTCACAATATTATATTGGGACTGGTGCAGGTACTAAATGTCAACCTGTCATGATAAGATATTAATAGAGAATTGGGAATATTTTGTCTTAAGGAAGCAGCAGTGAGTTTTTGTGCTGAAATACAATCATACACATAGGGGGCGATGTACAGAGAGTTGCTATTAATTTAAGTGATCTCTGTACATTCTGATTCTGTGTTAAAGGAGAAATATAAGTATTTTCAAAAAATGTTAAAATAAAAAGTACCTGGGGCAGGGAGGTAGGATTGGTTCTTTCTACCTCCCTATATAATTTCTATGAGGTACGGGGTAGCATGAAGAAAATCCCATGCATTTATGGGATTTTGTTTTTATTAGTTACATTAGATTAAAACGTATATAGCCATTTTCCTATCCTTCACATTCAGTACATTTTGGTTCTTTGTTTCAATTGTTGCACTTTTTCACAAACAGGGTGGACATTTTCTTTGATCTCTTTATGAAGTTATCACTGGAACACCTAGCTTATTGTGTTTAATGGTGGGAGGTGTCTTAGCTGGGTACACACTTTAATGATAAAGGTTTGATTACGTGCAACTTGAAAGAAAACTCTGCACACAGATGCACAGTCACTTTGCACACTAGGGAGATTCACCAGTGTCCCGTAGGCCAATGTCCCATAGCGGATTTACCAGAGGCTGCGTGTCTCTGTCTGGACTGCAGTCCTCAGTAAATGAGGCCATTGCAGTACAACCGTTACACCTCCTCAGAAGTATAGTGAAAGGGTAGAAATGTAATAAAGAGCAAAAGGAATAGAAGAATAATGGGAAGAGTTAGGTGCTTGTGTTTCATATATATACATTACGGCAGTGCTGGTGATATAATAGAATATTTGTTTTACTGTCTTCGACTTACATTTGTGATCTGATTTTATTTACCTGATTGTCAGTTTAGCTAAGTAAATATAAAAATTGCTCACTGCAGATATGGCAAGGAAATATAACTATACTTAAAGTGTTTGCATGTTTTTTTGAATTAACACTCAAATGTTGACTGAAATACATGTTTTCAGTCAATCGTGTAACTCAGTCTTATGACCTATCATATAAATCCCACAGCTCTCTACTTTCCTGTTATCCTGGCTTTGAGCCATACTATGTATATCCATGACCTTTTTATCATTGCCTCCCTGTAGGAGGAGCTGTCTGGTGGTTAATTAGGGGTGGTACCTCAATAGCTAGTGCTGTAGTCCAGTGTCCGATGAAAAAGGAAAACTACATCTATGGCTCCAGCAACTGTGACCAGTATGTCTCTATATTGTGCCAATTCCATAAAATATCATCCCCCTATGCTTTCATCACCTCTAGTATCTGTCCAGAACCACGAGCCAGATTATAACTTTTGTGCTATCTGTCCATTTTTTTCTCAAACTACCAGTTAGGGACTATTTTCCTATTGTGGGGGTCACTAGGAACCTGGTGATTCAGTGGGAATCTTTAATTGGTGTCTTTTTCTATCACATTAAAGCCGTGTTGTTTTTAACCTTGTGTATCCTTAGTATGTAGATGGTAAAATCTGTTACAGCTCCACCTATCGTAGGACCAGTTTCATTGTTATACTGTAGAGGGTCTGTTTTAGCAGAGATGCCTGTTAGTATTTATACATAATGATGTTCACATCTGCTTGTACATGTACAAATGTTGTTTTCACCGATTATTTTTGCAGTATGTGCAGAGTTTTGTGTTCATCCTCAACCATATTCTGCATGGAAGCTCACATCATTAAACTGCTTCTTGTTGCTTGTATCTTCATTTCCTAAAGTAGGCTGGCCATACTCTTTTCCTTGAAGATTTAGAATCCTGTTCAAACATGTTGCAGTTATATATCATCTACAAATGATTTCTTCTCTTTCAGATGTGTATAGTGTGTCTCCTTTAGGAAGCCCTATATCCCCACTTTCAATGTCATCCGATCCATCCTCAAGAGATTCCTCTCCAAGCCGTGAATCTTCTATCTCGGCCTCCAGTCCCAGGCAGCCAATCATCATTCAGAGTTCTGGAAAAAAGTTTGGCTTTACTCTTCAGGCAATCAGAGTGTTTGTTGGGGACAGTGACATTTACACGGTTCATCACATTGTTTGGGTAAAGGATATAAACCCTAATTTATTTTTTTCCTTTTTGGTGTTTTTGGTGTACAGTGTGTTTTTAATTGGGGACCTTTGGTATTTAGTTCGCTTAAGTAGTATAAATGTCCTATTTTTTAAAATTTTCTTTGGTCATAACCATTGTTATTTATGTGACAATAGATGGAATGTTAGTTCCACATTAAGTAAATGTCTTCTAAAAGCCTGACAATAAGCTATAGTACATAAATATCCTAAAAGAGACACAGTTTTTTATATGCAAATTTATAATCAACGCCCTCACAATTTGACATTTCCTTCAAAAGATTATAACCATAGACTAAAAAGGGCATGTAGGCTACACCTCTACATTTCTACAACTATGGTGTATCTTCTATATTCTAAATGTATGTAATGGGAAAAATGCCCATGAGTGGACCATCCTCTTTAAGGCGTCCTTCCTGGAACTGCTCTTTCAACTGACTGATTTCTAACAGCTGTGGATAGGAAGTCTCCTTTCTATCTATTACAAAGAATGTAAGACTTCTATGGTGTCCATCTATATTGAATATAATGTGAACATAAAGGGGGTTTTATTCAATAAAAGTTCTTATCCTTTAAAATGGTGCTAATTTTGCCCCAACCAATCAATGTTAGCTTTCAAATGTTACATGAGTTCTGATTGGTTGGGGCAAAATTGCACCATTTTAAACGATAAGAACTTTTATGAATCTCCCTGAAAGTGTTGTAGTCTATACTTTATGGCTTCGATTTTTATGTGGACAACTTTAACTTTTTTCATATGTTTTTTTTTTTGTGAACATTTGAGAATAGTAACAGCTTTCTACATAACATTCTTATAATTATAACGTATCCTTTTGGAGGAGATCTAACAATACAAGGCACCATTGCATTTACATTCTAATTGTTAAATACATTTGCTACAGCAAAGTGTTATACCTCCTAGTAATCATAGGAACATCCAAAATTCTCATTCATGAAGTCCCTTGATGGCAAAATCAAACTCTTACAGTTATTTAAATGGACTCCCATCTGCCACTTAAAATCCCAAACTGCTGATCTGTCCAGGATCCCAGTAAAAAGATACATCTTGTGTAGACTATATGGGTCTATAGGCATTTGTTTATCTGCAAAAACAGCTTAATTGACTTTGATTAAAAGTTTGAAGCTCTTGAACTTATGGCATGGAATAGAAAAGTCTTTTGGTTTTTTATATGTAGAATGTTGAGAAGAAAGTCCAGCCTACCAGGCAGGCCTTAAGGCGGAGACCTCATCACTCACATAAATGGAGAGCCTGTTCATGGCTTGTTCACACAGAGGTCATAGAACTTCTCCTCAAGGTAAATGGCTCATTTATTTTCTCTTTTACTTCATCTGGTATAATAAAAGGTATCATTCATTGTTCTCTCACTTCTAATATGCTGTCCAACCTTTTGTTTTGTGGTGCTATACAAACTATCTTTGTAATATTTACACAGATCAGGATCTTTTAATCAATTCAGGAAAGTTAATTACATTTATTTTTCAGGAATTCAGTGACAATAATTAATAGAAGACATTAGTTATTATATTGCTTTGCAGAAATAACTCAAGTTAGACGTTGTGTGTGTCATTTTTACCGTACTTTAAGTGCCTTCTTCATAAAGCCATTGAGCTCTCCTAACTCATATGCAAATTAGAAATGGAGGCTTCAGGGTAATTTCCATGATTCCATGGTAGCCCTTAGGAAATGCTACACCTACTAAAAGACTTTAACAGCATTTCACAAGATATATGCAAAACCAGAGAGCCAACTACACACCGGTCTGTAGCTGGCCACTATTTTTGCATTTAGTTTGTAGATTGCGGTAAAAACCACTTAGTAAGTATAGCATTCCATGGAATCATGGAAATTACCCAGAAGTCTCCATTGCTTATTTTCATATGCGCAAGGGGAGCTTCATATGAAGAAGTTACTTTTGTAAAATTGACACACACACACAACTTCTAACTTGAGTTATTTCATGTAGAGCCAATCAGCTGTTAGCTTTTTACTAATTTACTGTAGTTTAATAACATCTGATTGGTTGCTGTAACCTCCAAAGTTTGTAAGAGTGGAAACTTACTGCATGTAGTTTAACATCTATCGACTTTGCTACTTTCTATGCATTGCAATCCTTTTTTCAGAGTGGAAGCAAAGTAGCAATCACTAAACAGCCTTGAGAACAATCAATCAAAACAGGTCCTGCAAGAAGGAACAGTTACAAGAGCAGGATGGTACGGCGTACTAAGAAGACCAAAAAGAAAGAGAATATAGAGCGGTGAGATGCATCAAACTCTTAAGATTTTTTTTTTTCAATTGCATTGTGGTTATAATATAGTTATAACAGTAATTTGTTTGTTTCAAATGTTGTATTTGGCATAGAACAATTGGCATTCCCCATGTTGATATATGTGCATAACTGAGGTAGAGAATGCCCATGATAGTGTCTACCACTAAATTCTTATTGTTCACATTTAGTCTTTATATTATGTTACGTAGTCATACCTTCCGTCTTCATTCACACTCATTTTGTAATTTTCCCCATTACTCCATTAGTATGGCTAGCTAAAATGTGTTTTTTGTTTCAATTTTCATTGTTACTCTATACTGGGTCTTTTAAAAATGTTATTATTAAAATGACATGCTCAGTTAATAGAAATTGTAATTCCAACCCTATCGTTTGTAGAAACATTGCATTCCTTCTGGACATTCGGCTTCCAATCCCGTACAGCAAAATCTGCCTTAAGCTAGGTCGGATCCAGCAGTGCGGGGGCTTTATCATCAGTGTGTGTAGCTCATTTTCCAAACATCGGTCTTGTGGTCGTTCAGGAAAGACATACAATGTCCCTCGCTCTCGGTATTATCTCTATAGGGGAGTCGGCATTGGTTGTGGGGAAAAAAGTACTGGATTGAAGGCATGCTAAATGGGTTGCATCCCAGCCTCAAACCATATAATTATTTAGTTGGTCTTTATTTTCTGATCTAAACAATTCTCAGTGCCTTCCTGAAATATATCGACATTAATCTTCTTTTAAAAATAGATTTATGGCTCCATTCTTAAATTTAGAATAGTATTGGTGGTTTGCTATTGTTTCTACTGTTAAAATCCAATTAAGTATTCCTATATTTTATATCTTATTGATATGCTGTCCAAGCAAAGGTTATAGAAGATGATTTACTTGTTTTTACACCTTGAAAAATACAGCTTTCTAGAAACCGATCTAAATACAATTATTTTCACACTCCACAGCCATTTCATTTATTTAAGACTTGCAGTTAATGTATGGATTTTTGTTTGGTGAAATGTGCCACTGATTACACTGTCTCTGGTTCTTGTTCCTGTGCACTAAAGTCACTTTATGTTTATGTACAGTTACTTTTATCATTGAAAATACGATTGTATTTCTGATATACAATCCTTTAGATGGTTTAAAAATGTATTTAATACAAATAATGAATCTTTAATTTTAAAAACCTACAATCCAATAAATATTGATATAACTGTTGTTTTATTCTATAGGAGGAGATCTTTCTTCAAAAAATTAACAAAGCAGCCATCCCCACTTCTTCACACGAGCAAGAGTTTCTCTTGTTTAAACCGATCTCTCTCGTCTGGAGAAAGTTTACCTCATCACCCACTCACGTTTGTCTCCAAGATCTCCTACTCCAAGCTGCCGCTCTACCCCGGACTTCCCATCTGGTACGTTAGTAACCTTTGCTATTGTTTATGTAAGAGGGAAATAAATCTATTATCATTTGCCCAACAGGTGGTTGTGATCAACCATAAATATTTTCTTTTGGTAAATTCCTATGGAAGTGAAGCTTGTGTGTTGCCCCTAGTTCTATGGCCATTGGCTATCTTAAGGAGATTTGAGTGCATAGGATAATATAACTCCCAGATAGGGAAATGCACTGCAAAAGTTCTCCCGAGAACTGAAATTCCACTTAAAAATGTGCCTGCATGTTGATGGGTTGCATTAAAACTTACTTTTACGTTTATATACTTATTTCTTTTTCTGCAAAATCCATTCCCTTTTCTATTTTGTACTTCATGTTGCTAAAAAAAAGGAATTGGTTTATTGTTATTTTTTCTCCAGTCATCTCCTATTTAAGCATTTACTAAAATTCCAAAAATCCTGGAGAGAAACATGGTTGACTGTTGCACTGTAAGGTGACTGGTAAACAGAAACCATGGTTACGCTGATACTGTTTTCTTTTGATATTTGCTTATAGGTCACAGGTGTAAACCCCTCATTCAGAAAGGCTTTCATGTAAAATACAATAATGTGTTGGTGCAGTAACATTATCTGTTATTAACCCCTAAATTATCCTATATTTAGTCATTGTGCCTTTATAATTAATGCTTACTGTATTTTTTTAGGCACTAATTCATCACAGCAGCTCTCCGAGTTCAAGTGCACCAATTCTCCAGCGGAGGATCTGGTCATATAAGACCCAGCACACTTCACCGGATTGGGACCAAAGCTGGTGGACAGAGATATAGGTCTGGGAGACGAAAGTCTGCTGGCAGTATACCACTTTCCCCATTAGCTAGAACCCCATCACCTACACCTCAACCACCATCTCCACAGAGATCTCCTTCGCCTTTGCATAATCATTCCACTGGGGAACACAAAACACCCACCTAATTTCCCTGCAAAAATGCACTCCCTCCCAACAATTGTAAGGCATTGTTGTACGCCCCAAAAGTGCTGAGCCTCCAAGGTCTCCCCTTCTTAAACGAGTACAGTCTGAAGAAAAACTTTCACCATCATACTGCTGTGAAAAAAGCACTTATGTCCACGAAAGAACAATCTTGAAGTGACCCAGGAGAAGTCCATAAACAGCCGCAGCAAGGGACTTAGCACTTCACAGTCTAGAAGAAAATGTAGTGTTGTTCCATCATCTACAGGGTTAAACCTGTGGAGCAGGGCTGCTTAAAACGCCCTGTGTCGCGTAAGGTAGGCAGGCAGGAATCACTTGATGAATTAGACAAAGAAAAACTAAAGGCCAAAATAGTTATGAAGAAAAAGGATATATCAGAAAGACAATAACCTTCTAAAGCAAAGTCTGTTTTATGATTTGCACATGAGGTAAGCAATGGACCACATTAGGGACAGACCAGAAGAAGAAAAAAGAATCCAACCTTATAAAAAGAACAAATGCACCAGAAACAGACTTTCTCCTCCCTATGAGAGTCTTCGTTGCGGTGGGCTCATGTTTAAAGACACCCAGGGCAAGAATGTAAATTCTCGATTAAATCGCGGTAGCATGGATATTCCGCTGTATTGTCATGGTTTTCAAAGTGGTGAGAATGTTCATGTGTCATATGAAGCCAAGAAACTTCAAGATTCATGCGATAGGCACATTAAATGTACGGGATGAAAATCTAGATAAACAGTCAACGCCTTGTACAGCTAATAACGAACTTTTAAGAAGAAAAAATCTTTAGAAGAAAAAGAAAGCACTTTGTGTTCTGTTTTAAAGTCTAAAATTGTTCCAACCAGCCAGGAATGTATTCAAGCAAAACCCTTTTTACCAACCGAATGTATTTCCCCCTTGGATAACAGAGCTTGTTTGAGCAACGTTCAAAGCAGCTCAATCCATTTGCACCACATAAAGCAAGTAACAATAGATCTGAAAACAATAATGAGAAGTCAGTGGCTGCACCCACAGAGATATCTGTCCGAAAAGCCCTTCAGAGTATAAACTAGAAACAAGGTCAGTTTCATCATTAAAGCCAATTGAAGGCACTTTAGACATGCTCTGCTGTCAGGGCCAAAAGTACAAAAACAGAATCTAGTGAAATATTGATAGAAAAGAAAAAACAGAATATTGTGAAAACAGAAAAAAGAAATCTGACTTCAAAGAACAATGCTGCATGCAGGCCAGATAATGGAAATATGTTTTTGCTTTCCAGTACAAGCTCTAATGTGTAAGTTTACATTCTGGACACATGAAGACCTGTTATGAGAATCCTAATGAATGTTCAGAATCTAGTTTAATGGCTTCTAAGATCGTCCAGACAAGGATGCATCAGATTTATAAAAAAGCATGCACTAACGACACAGCTCAGTCACCATTAAAAATCCCAACGACTGAGGGATTGACTGCTTCTGCTAAAGCTCAGATGAGAATTAAGAGCCAAGGACTGTCCACTGTTAAGTGTTTACAAGAAGAAACAATGTAAGCCATGTTTAGGAAGGGCTCTTTCTCTAGAATCTTCGGAGAGTACCGGTACAACTTGTATGGTAAAATCAATTAATCTTAAAAATAATATTATTGAACTTGATGGCACAGAAGAAAAATGTGTTCATACACAGGTACCCAAATTAGGTATTACTAACAGAATAGTATTTCTACACCAGTTGTCAAATCAAGCATTGAATTGCCTCTACTGAACACTACTGTGCCGGTTAAAGTAGCGAGTGCCACTAAAATACCAGAATCCCTTCTGTGCCTTGTAAGTTATTGCAAGAAGTCACACCAGTGCTCAATGTGGTATCAGATGTTCCTGGAAAAGACAACAAAATATTGTTGTTAACAGGGAACCTTCAATGTCAACTCCCATCAGCCTATAGCAAAAGTTCCTGTCCTGGAGCAACACCTGAAGCAATGTGAAAAGTGGGAAAGCAAAAGATGTTGGTTCCATTATAGCCAAGGCCTCTTGTTTCTGTTAAACCACAGTTTTAGAACCCCAAAGAACTGTGATAAAAAAAGAAGCAACAATTCAGAAAACAGATGTTTCTTTGAAAGGCGATAAGGGTGCCGTTCCTATTGTTCTAACCTCTCCCAAATAAAGACACTGTGATTATGGAAAAAACCATCAACAACATTCCTTCTCTTACAAATACAAAAAGCGCGAGTTTATTTGGAATAAGGGATGTTAAATTAAATGAAGACTCAGCATTCATCTCCAATACACCCTCATCTCTGTACGTGTTAGTCCAAAAGGAAGGCTCAGCAAAATCTATTTAAAAGAAAAGACAACTTATACCCCAAAATTGTCAGGTCAACAAATGTCAAGAGTGGTGTTCAAAGCAAGGTATCTGCTGATGTCACAGGACCTGAAAAGCAACAAGAAAAGAAATGCACTGAAGCACTTTATGTCCAAAGTGACAAAAAGGAAATGAAGTTAATACCTCTGTTACAACAGGGACTATAGAAAAGGGACTGCAGAGAAGCCAAAATCTCCAAATGTCATGTGGAAATACTCACAAGTTAAGACTGATTGTAAAGATACCTGTGAAGGTGTTGCTGCTTGCCTACAACCTTTTCCTCTCTAAGTATTGCTGGCTCCTTAACTAAAACACATTCATCTGAATGTATGTTAACGTCAGCTCAGAGAGGAATGAACAAACTCCCCATATGAATTTCTAAATAACAAGGCTAAAAAATGATGTGCAGCTATTTCCTCACAAAGCTGGTGCTGTGGCAAAAGTCAGATAACCCATCATGCAAAGCTACTGGTGAAAAACAGTCATGCATGTTCACAACTTTGCGTCAAAGCACCAATCCGTAGAGATCATCATTGTCTCCCAGTAAGAAGAACGTAGTTAAAGACCCCTGGATAACTCCTTTGGAATAGTCTCTGAGAAAGACTTCAAGGCAGAAAAAGGGAAGAGGCATTCAAGACTGTACTCACGAACAGACCATAATTGTTTGCTAACACTTTACAGAACTGACCTCTTTACTTGTAGTAGCTGCTAAATTCAGACAATTTTTCCAAAACCAGCACGTGTAGTGTATCCATAAATTCAAGCATTTGGTGTCATGTTGCGTATTTTTTTGTTTCACAGTGTGGTTAGAGTCAGAGATTATGTATTTCAACACGTTTTGCCCCAGCTTTATCAGGCACTGTGTGGGATGGTGTTGTGTTAGACCTCCGCAATTAGGATTGGGGAAGGGCTTCGGGGGAAAAGGTCTGTAAATTTGCAATATTGTACTTTGTGTGGAATGTAGAATGTAACACGCAGTTTTCACTCTTGCTGTTTTTATTTACTAAATTACATCAAAAGTGTAAAGAAAAAAAATTATAATAATGGAATTTTGTACCACTGGTCAGACAAAAAAAATCCACTATAGAAGACTTGACTGTCCATTCCATGTATAACAGGTGTACCTAACTAAACCCAGAACATACCCACTGGGTGTCATTACTTATTTGTGAAAGTGTCACCAGATATGTAGCAGTGTAGCACGGGATGTACACAACATGTGTACCAAACTGTCATCCATTTTATTTATCGTGTCATTTAATTACTTGCACTGGTTTACCTCTGCTTTGAAGGCTATTAGGAAATATAAACAGGCAATTAGAAATCCATCATGGTGCATCTGTTGATTGGTAGATTTCTTCCAAAATGGGGTTGACATCAGAGTGTAACATAGTGAATGACCAACTTTACTCTTAACATACATAATAGTGAATGACTAACTTTACTCTTAACATAACTTATAGTGAATGATTAGTTTTACACTTAACATATGTAATAGTGATTTAACAATTGAAAGCTAACATCTGGTTGGCTGGGGCAAAATTAGGACCAGTTTTAACGATAAGAATTTTAAATCTCCCTGTTGGTGTATTGGCAGTTTGGGCCAAGTAAGCGCAAATAATATTCAAATCAAACCTATAGTACAACTTCTCCAGTCTCTGCATAAATGATAGGGGTACAATGAAGACAAGTGTCATTTTTTGCTCTGTGGTATATTTGACTATCCATATTTGGTTAAAGATATCAAAAACTGGGAAAATTTGGATGTTTGACCTTTTGAACTGCATATTGAACCACTGGAGCCACTGGTGTCAGTCAAACATAGCACATGGCCATTGTGAGATAAAATACTACTAAAGGCTCATACACACGTGTGATTGCGGGTGTTGACTGGCACGATGTGTATGCACAGCCTTTTCGGAAGATCTGGTTGGGCAAACAACCCTGTCCAAATGGCTGTTTCACCCGACAAAGTGCCCATACACATCGTGCGTTGTGGGTTGGCTCTCAGCGATCACACGTGTGTATGAAGCTTTATCCAGTTAGATTTATCTTGCAGAAATAATCCTCACCCAGCAAAGAATTGCATACCGATCAGAAAGTACAATATTCTAAACCTTTTTATTGATTGACTAACAGATCCTTCTCAAAGTGTATGACCTCTCTATGCTGTTATATCCAAATTGACTAAATTGATCTGAACTGAATGCACAATGTCAGTTCTGGGCTCTAGGTGGGGGCTATTTATTCTGTACTGCTTTAGCATTGCACTGTAAGGAAACAAAACACAAAAACATTATCAGATTCAGCAATATGACAGAGTGTTAAGTTGAAGGGCATGTCCACCCCCCAACAAAAATTTACCCCTTTGTGTAGTGTAAAAGAAATCCTTACTTTTCTTCTCTGCTCCTTATGGTTGTCCTGCAGTGCCTTCTGAAAGTCCAGGGAACTGAAGAGTAGGAGCCTCATTTGGTATCTGCCCCTTTCCTGTCCTCCTGGAAGACTCTGGCATGTGCAGGGAAGCTCTTTCCCCTCTCCCACCCTCCAGATCACTCCATGCTGCAGTACATGTTTTAAAAAAAATATATTTTCTGTAGTGTAGAGCCCCCCCCAACCCTAAACACTATTGTTATAATTTTAAAGAGTGCACAGAAACAAACCCACTTTCATTCCTTTGGCTCTCTCAATAGCTGGCAACCACCTCTGTGATCAGCCAATCACAGACGCAGCTGTTAGTCGATTCCTGGAATTAGCAATAGAGGCAGAAGCCGAGGAGATGAAGGTGGGTAAGTCTTTTTCTGTACGCTTTTTAAACTTAAAACCCTAGTGTTTAGGGTTGGAGGGGGTCCCCTTCCTTTACTACAGAAAATGTTGTGTTTCGGGGTGGAGATATCCTTTAACCAAGATTCCAAATTTCTTCTTGACCAGTTCCTGCAACAGTTGAATTATTAAGGGTGTTTTTCTGGTAGTTTGTCGGTTTTTGCATCACATTCAGCCAAATTTCAACTGAAATTTTTTGGACAGTCAGAAAATCGCTATTGGAAATAAGACGTGTAACAAGTCTTTTATTTCAATCCGTGGTTGTTTTAATATGTCTGTCCTTTCTTCCTTGTACAGTGAGTAGTTTTTCAGAGCACTTAGATCAGATTAATGGAAGAAGCGAGAGTGTGGCCAGTACAGATAATTCCTCAAAGCCCTCCAATGAAACGACTTCTCATATGGCTCGTCAACGATTAGAAAACGCAGAGAAACAGAAAATGTCTGGAAAAGTCACTAAGTCAATTTCCGCTAGTGCGCTCTCTCTCGTGATCCCTGGAGGTAGAAATGAATATATTCAGCATGGAAATAAAATGACATTGCATGACCTTCCTGTCATTTGTGAATCATTCATTCTAAATGCAAGCTTTCTTTAATCCATCCATTTAACTTAAACTAGAATTTCTGATAGCGTTAGGGGAGAAGTCAGTGATTATAAGGCTTTGCTGATTCTGGGATTCTAGTTGGTTTAAATACCTTATTGTGCTGAGAATACCATTGTACCATACCTCCTTGAACATTGAAAGGTAAATGACATGATAGCGCAGCAATTCAGCAAATCTACTTTGTTCATTGTGCTAGTACCTTCATTGTACACATTGCTTTCTATAAGCATGCTTTTCTTTGCAATATATATTTCTGGTTTTGCAGCCATCTTTTGCTGCTCAGTATATCGGATATATACAATTTAGCATCTATTGAGGGCTTTACTTTTTTTGTATAACTGGGCCTGCCGTTGACGTGATTTTGGGCGTGGCTGTGTTGACAAATAAGAGCAGCAGGATTGAAGTTGTTTTTGTGACATGGTAAAGGGTCAAATAAAAGCAGAGAAAAAGTCTGAAAATATATATTGGATAATAAATCTATTTTTATCAGTACATTGGAAGTCACAGAGGAGTTCTGTGACTATATGAAAGCACAAGGACATTGGCCAAGTGGTTTTTATATTGGCATAAAACTCTCAGATGACTTTTTATGTCCTCATAAATTTCAATAGGGAGTTCATTCCCTTTGTAATTAACACAAGTTACTCTCCAGGAGAACAAAAATAACACTGAAGGTCTAAATTCATCTCCCTACTCTATTAGTATTCTGCTGTATAAATGCACTGCTCTCTAAATATGTTGCTCCCATAGCTTCATAATTGTATGTTCCAGAGTGTCCCCAAACGTTGTCACACTCCGTCTCTGATATTTTAAAGTGAGGTTGGGGTGAATTTAAATGGATAAATAATTAATCCAAACTAGGTTATAAATTAAAGGAAATTAAAAGGGTTTGTGTATTTATTTTCATATATTGCATTGCTTTACAATTAGTTTATCCAATCACATTGAGCCCTATCCCAAAGAGCTTTCAATCAAAGTACCTTACCACATACACAGCCTTTCGTGTATTTTAATGATTTTGGAAACCATACTAGCACAGGGGTAACATACAAACTACATGCAGATGTAGCTGGGGTAGAATGGAACCCTGGCATAATTGCTTACCAGTAAGCCTATGACCTATATATAACAAGGGATAATGTACCCCTTACTGTACTATAACAATATAATGCTTGTGAAGGTTCTCATTCATCCAGGTCATGGTATATCTGTTGTATTCAATTAGATCAACTGGACTTGAAATGTAGTTCTTGAAGACGTTTCGCTAGTCATCCGACTGGCTTTCTCAATTCAGAATGACTTGTACAAGAATCTGTGGCAATTATGTACCCTGGAAAATCCCAATTAGCATATCACAGCCAGTGTTAGGGTGTGATTAGATAGTGGCTAAGAGGTGTTATAGGAACGCCCCATATGGTGTTAAAACAGCATTGTACATGGCAGACAGGAGGCGAAGGAACGTGACTGGTTCAAGAGAGGTGTTAAGGAGGCCATTTATGTGAAAATAAAGAAACCAAGCCTAAATAGAGGTGGGGGGGTTCGACACCAACTGTCTGCCATGTACAATGCTGTTTTAAAACACCTTACTCTGGGCGTTCCTATAACACCTCTTAGCCACTATCTAATCACACCCTTAACACCTGGCTGTGATATGCTAATTGGGATTTTCCAGGGTACATAATTGCCACAGATTCTTGTACAAGTCATTCTGAATTGAGAAAGCCAGTCGGATGACTAGCGAAACGTCTTCAAGAACTACATTTCAAGTCCAGTTGATCTAATTGAATACAACAGATATAACAATATAATCCACTTTTGTTCTTCATTATAAGAGCATTCTTGTATTATAAGAAACAGTTTTAAGCTGTTTTATTATTTTGTGTAGCGAGCGATTCCTTGGTCTCCCATGTTGAAAAGGAGGAGGATAAACTGCTTAATGGAGCTCAAGAAATTCATGTTTGCTAGTCTAGTTAGATATGTGTTGATATGAGATAGTGATCTGTCAGTTCTGAGCCCCATTGTGTGAAAAGAGATTTCAGTGTGTGGGATTCTGTATAAGAACAGAGTTCTTGCACAATTGGTCTGAATGGCAAAAGTCCTCATTCAGTTAGTGCTGTTAACTGATCCCTTAAATGGGCAGATCAGGATGAGAAGATGAATGTAGCCAGCCATAAGTGGTGCAATGCCTGCCACCCACAGTGTCCAGAATTATCAGCCCATGAAGAATGTCCAGCAGAAAAAGAGATCTAGGTCTGAATGTCCTTCTTATCTTCAGTCCCACGACTAAATGGTAAAAGAAACTTTGGCTGCGGTGTAACCCTAAAATTTGTGGATTGTCTGTCCTTTCAGCCCCAGTGCTTTTTTGCAGGTGTTGTGCCCCCTTCTGCTGGTCAGTGGATAGCCCCAGAACAGTAAAAGTGGGCAATGTGAATAATGTAGGTGAACTAAAAGCAGTGTAGAAGAATGTACAATAGAATAATGTGATTGTCTGGGTTTTTTTTAGTGGCTTGGGCCCCCGTGACATAGGGATTCATCTCGGCTAGAATGTATTTGAAATCTTGCAGTTTTTTATACTGTAGGTAGGTGTGTAGGTGTGGTACTTGGAGGTATTGATTGGTTGCACCACTGCCATGCTTGTTGATTGGCATATGGCAATCTTAATTTATGTGGCACATAGTGAGGGGCATCATTTTAACGTTCGGCGTAGACATCTGAAATGAGCATTCTGACAGAAAAATTTCTATCTGACGTGGTCGGCCCCCTGCACTTACAGTAGGAATAGGCAGTTGGCCACGATTGTATTGAGTATGGCAGTTACGCACATTCTCCCTATACTTTATATAGGGAGAACGATTGTGACTGTGTGTACTCCCATCTGTCAAAGATGACAGACAGAATCTAAAAGTTCTTACACACGTCCAATTTGGCAATGAGCCTTAACCCCTGATGGCGATAACATTCGTGCAACGAACGGCCGTTTGACCCGAGAATTGCGTGTGTATCCGTTCAGTCGGGGGTTGTTCGACGTTCCGCCTGGAATGTATCGGCATCGGGAGTCGTGGCTCGCTGCACACATCAGACATGTGTACAAGCCTTTATAGATTGGTACCGTGTGTACACAGCTCTAGACTTTACCATTCTGTATTTGTGTGTGCTTTTCTGTATTTGTTACCACTGTGCACTACAGTGTGTACAATAAAGACTTTGTTCTGTACATTGCACAAGAAAAATGATTAATTGCGTATATTGTTTATATTTTACAACAACTGCATCTTGTTCAGCCCTGTATGTTATTATATTTTGGATTTGCATTTTTAATTATTCTTCACACTTCACAATATTATATTGGGACTGGTGCAGGTGACTAAATGTCAACCTGTCATGATAAATAGATAAGTAATAGAGAATTGGGAATATTTTGTCTTAAGGAAGCAGCAGTGAGTTTTTGTGCTGAAATACAATCATACACACATAGGGGGCGATGTACAGAGAGTTGCTATTAATTTAAAGGTGACTCTCTGTACATTCTGATTCTGTGTTAAAGGAGAAATATAAGTATTTTCAAAAAATGTTAAAATAAAAAGTACCTGGGGCAGGGAGGTAGGATTGGTTCTTTCTACCTCCCTATATAATTTCTATGAGGTACGGGGTAGCATGAAGAAAATCCCATGCATTTATGGGATTTTGTTTTTATTAGTTACATTAGATTAAAACGTATATAGCCATTTTCCTATCCTTCACATTCAGTACATTTTGGTTCTTTTGTTTCAATTGTTGCACTTTTTTCACAAACAGGGTGGACATTTTCTTTGATCTCTTTATGAAGTTATCAACTGGAACACCTAGCTTATTGTGTTTAATGGTGGGAGGTGTCTTAAGCTGGGTACACACTTTAATGATAAAGGTTTGATTACGTGCAACTTGAAAGAAGAACTCTGCACAGATGCACAGTCACTTTGCACACCTAGGGAGATTCACCATTGTCCCGTAGGCCAATGTCCCATAGCGGATTTACCAGAGGCTGCGTGTCTCTGTCTGGACTGCAGTCCTCAGTAAATGAGGCCATTGCAGTACAAACCGTTACACCTCCTCAGAAGTATAGTGAAAGGGTAAGAATGTAATAAAGAGCAAAAAGGAAGATAGAAGGGAATAATGGGGAAGAGGTAGGTGCTGTGTGTTCATATATATACATTACGGGCAGTGCTGGTGATATAATAGAATATTTGTTTTACTGTCTTCGACTTACATTTGTGATCTGATTTTATTTACCTGATTGTCAGTTTAGCTAAGTAAAATATAAAGAAATTGCTCACATGCAGAATAATGGCAAGGAAAATATAAGCTATACTTAAAGTGTTTGCATGTTTTTTTGAATTAACACTCAAATGTTGACTGAAATACATGTGTTTCAGTCAATCGTGTAACTCAGTCTTATGACCTATCATATAAATCCCACAGCTCTCTACTTTCCTGTTATCCTGGCTTTGAGCCATACTATGTATATCCCATGACCTTGTTATCAATTGCCTCCCTGTAGGAGGAGCTGTCTGGTGGTTAAATTAGGGGTGGTACTCTCAATAGCTAGTGCTGTAGTCCAGTGTCCGATGTAAAAAGGAAAACTACATCTATGAGCTCCAGCAACTGTGACCAGTATGTCTCTATATTGTGCCAATTCCATAAAATATCATCCCCCTATGCTTTCATCACCTCTAGTATCTGTCCAGAACCACGAGCCAGATTATAAACTTTTGTGCTATCTGTCCATTTTTTTCTCAAACTAGCCAGTTAGGGACATATTTCCTATTGTGGGGGTCAGCTAGGAACCTGGTGATTTCAGTGGGAATCTTTAATTGGTGTCTTTTTCTATCACATTAAGGAGCCGTGTTGTTTTTAACCTTGTGTATCCTTAGTAGTGTAGATGGTAAAATCTGTTACAGCTCCACCTATCGTAGGACCAGTTTCATTGTTATACTGTAGAGGGTCTGTTTTAGCAGAGATGCCTGTTAGTATTTATACATTAATGATGTTCACATCTGCTTGTACATGTACAAATGTTGTTTTCACCGATTATTTTTGCAGTATGTGCAGAGTTATGTGTTCAGTCTCAACCATATTCTGCATGGAAGCTCACATCATTTAAACTGCTTCTTGTTGCTTGTATCTTCATTTCCTAAAGATAGGCTGGCCATACTCTTTTCCTTGAAGATTTAGAATCCTGTTCAAACATGTTGCAGTTATATATCATCTACAAATGATTTCTTCTCTTTCAGATGTGTATAGTGTGTCTCCTTTAGGAAGCCCTATATCCCCACTTTCAATGTCATCCGATCCATCCTCAAGAGATTCCTCTCCAAGCCGTGAATCTTCTATCTCGGCCTCCAGTCCCAGGCAGCCAATCATCATTCAGAGTTCTGGAAAAAAGTTTGGCTTTACTCTTCAGGCAATCAGAGTGTTTGTTGGGGACAGTGACATTTACACGGTTCATCACATTGTTTGGGTAAAGGATATAAAACCCTAATTTATTTTTTCCTTTTTGGTGTTTTTGGTGTACAGTGTGTTTTAATTTGGACCTTTGGTATTTAGTTCGCTTAAGTAGTATAAATGTCCTATTTTTTAAAATTTTCTTTGGTCATAACCATTGTTATTTATGTGACAATAGATGGAATGTTAGTTCCACATTAAGTAAATGTCTTCTAAAAGCCTGACAATAAGCTATAGTAACATAAATATCCTAAAAGAGACACAGTTTTTTATATGCAAAATTTATAATCAACGCCCTCACAATTTGACATTTCCTTCAAAAGATTATAACCATAGACTAAAAAGGGCATGTAGGCTACACTCTCTACATTTCTACAACTATGGTGTATCTTTCTATATTCTAAAATGTATGTAATGGGAAAAATGCCCATGAGTGGACCATCCTCTTTAAGGCGTCCTTCCTGGAACATGCTCTTTCAACTGTACTGATTTCTAACAGCTGTGGATAGGAAGTCTCCTTTCTATCTATTACAAAGAATGTAAGACTTCTATGGTGTCCATCTTATATTGAATATAATGTGAACATAAAGGGGGTTTTATTCAATAAAAGTTCTTATCCTTTAAAATGGTGCTAATTTTGCCCCAACCAATCAGATGTTAGCTTTCAAATGTTACATGAGTTCTGATTGGTTGGGGCAAAATTAGCACCATTTTAAACGATAAGAACTTTTATTGAATCTCCCTGAAAGTGTTGTAGTCTATACTTTATTGCTTCGATTTTTATGTGGACAACTTTAACTTTTTTCATATGTTTTTTTTTTTGTGAACATTTGAGAATAGTAACAGCTTTCTACATAACATTCTTATAATTATAACGTATCCTTTTTAGGAGGAGATCTAACAATACAAGGCACCATTGCATTTACATTCTAATTGTTAAATACATTTGCTACAGCAAAGTGTTATACCTCCTAGTAATCATAGGAACATCCAAAATTCTCATTCATGAAGTCCCTTGATGGCAAAATCAAACTCTTACAGTTATTTAAATGGACTCCCATCTGCCACTTAAAATCCCAAACTGCTGATCTGTCCAGGATCCCAGTAAAAAAGATACATCTTGTGTAGACTATATTGGTCTATAGGCATTTTGTTTATCTGCAAAAACAGCTTAATTGACTTTGATTAAAAGTTTGAAGCTCTTGAACTTATGGCATGGAATAGAAAAGTCTTTTGGTTTTTTATATGTAGAATGTTGAAGAAGAAAGTCCAGCCTACCAGGCAGGCCTTAAGGCTGGAGACCTCATCACTCACATAAATGGAGAGCCTGTTCATGGGCTTGTTCACACAGAGGTCATAGAACTTCTCCTCAAGGTAAATGGCTCATTTATTTTCATTCTTTACTTCATCTGGTATATAAAAAGGTATCATTCATTGTTCTCTCACTTCTAAATATGCTGTCCAACCTTTTGTTTTGTGGTGCTATACAAACTATCTTTGTAATATTTACACAGATCAGGATCTTTTAATCAGATTCAGGAAAGTTAATTACATTTTATTTTCAGGAATTCAGTGACAATAATTAATAGAAGACATTAGTTATTATATTGCTTTGCACGAAATAACTCAAGTTAGACGTTTGTGTGTGTCATTTTTACCGTACTTTAAGTGCCTTCTTCATATGAAAGCCATTGGAGCTCTCCTAACTCATATGCAAATTAGAAATGGAGGCTTCAGGGTAATTTCCATGATTCCATGGTAGCCCTTAGGAAATGCTACACCTACTAAAAGACTTTAACAGCATTTCACAAGATATATGCAAAACCAGAGAGCCAACTACACACCGGTCTGTAGCTGGCTCACTATTTTTGCATTTAGTTTGTAGAATGCGGTAAAAACCACTTAGTAAGTATAGCATTCCATGGAATCATGGAAATTACCCAGAAGTCTCCATTGCTTATTTTCATATGCGCAAGGGGAGCTTCATATGAAGAAGTTACTTAGTGTAAAAATGACACACACACAGCAACTTCTAACTTGAGTTATTTCATGTAGCAGCCAATCAGCTGTTAGCTTTTTACTAATTTACTGTAGTTAAATAACATCTGATTGGTTGCTGTAACCTCCTAAAGTTTGTAATGAGTGGAAACTTACTGCATGTAAGTTTAACATCTATCGACTTTGCTAAGCTTTCTATGCATTGCAATCCTTTTTTCAGAGTGGAAGCAAAGTAGCAATCACTACAACAGCCTTTGAGAACACATCAATCAAAACAGGTCCTGCAAGAAGGAACAGTTACAAGAGCAGGATGGTACGGCGTACTAAGAAGACCAAAAAGAAAGAGAATATAGAGCGGTGAGATGCATCAAACTCTTAAGATTTTTTTTTTTCAATTGCATTGTGGTTATAATATAGTTATAACAGTAATTTGTTTGTTTCAAATGTTGTAGTTGGCATAGAACAATTGGCATTCCCCCATAAGGTGATATATGTGCATAACTGAGGTATAGGAATGCCCATGATAGTGTCTACCACTAAATTCTTATTGTTCACATTTAGTCTTTATTATTATGTTACGTAGTCATACCTTCCGTCTTCATCACACTCATTTTGTAATTTTCCCCATTACTCCATTAGTATGGCTAGCTAAAATGTGTTATTTGTTTCAATTTTCAGTGTTAGCTCTATACTGGGTCTTTTAAAAAATGTTATTATTAAAATGACATGCTCAGTTAATAGAAATTGTAATTCCAACCCTATATCGTTTGTAGAAACATTGCATTCCTATCTTGGACATTCTGCTTCCAATCCCAGTACAGCAAAGATCTGCCTTAAGCTAGGTCGGATCCAGCAGTGCGGGGGCTTTATCATCAGTGTGTGTAGCTCATTTTCCAAACATCGGTCTTGTGGTCGTTCAGGAAAGACATACAATGTCCCTCGCTCGCGGTATTATCTCTATAGGGGAGTCGGCATTGGTTGTGGGGAAAAAAGTACTGGATTGAAGGCATGCTAAATGGGTTGCATCCCAGCCTCAAACCATATAATTATTTAGTTGGTCTTTATTTCTGATCTAAACAATTCTCAGTGCCTTCCTGAAATATATCGACTATTAATCTTCTTTTAAAAATAGATTTATGGCTCCATTCTTAAAATTTAGAATAGTATTGGTGGTTTGCTATTGTTTCTACTGTTAAAATCCAATTAAGTATTCCTATATTTTATATCTTATTGATATGCTGTCCAAGCAAAGGTTATAGAAGATGATTTACTTGTTTTTACACCTTGAAAAATACAGCTTTCTAGAAACCGATCTAAATACAATTATCTTTCACACTCCACAGCCATTTCATTTATTTAAGACTTGCAGTTAATGTATGGAATTTTGTTTGGTGAAATGTGCCACTGATTACACTGTCTCTGGTTCTTGTTCCTGTGCACTAAAGTCACTTTATGTTTATGTACAGTTACTTTTATCATTGAAAATACGATTGTATTTCTGATATACAATCCTTTAGATGGTTGTAAAAATGTTATTTAATACAAAATAATGAATCTTTAATTTTAAAAACCTACAATCCAATAAATATTGATATAACTGTTGTTTTATTCTATAGGAGGAGATCTTTCTTCAAAAAATTAACAAAGCAGCCATCCCCACTTCTTCACACGAGCAAGAGTTTCTCTTGTTTAAACCGATCTCTCTCGTCTGGAGAAAGTTTACCTGCATCACCCACTCACAGTTTGTCTCCAAGATCTCCTACTCCAAGCTGCCGCTCTACCCCGGACTTCCCATCTGGTACGTTAGTAACCTTTGCTATTGTTTATGTAAGAGGGAAATAAATCTATTATCATTTGCCCAACAGGTGGGTGTGATCAACCATAAATATTTTCTTTTGGTTAAATTCCTATGGAAGTGAAGGCTTGTGTGTTGCCCCTAGTCATATGGCCATTGGCTATCTTAAGGAGATTTGAGTGCATAGGATAATATAACTCCCAGATAGGGAAATGCACTGCAAAAGTTCTCCGCAGAACTGAAATTCCACTTAAATAATGTGCCTGCATGTTGATGGGTTGCATTAAAACTTACTTGTTACGTTATATACTTATTTCTTTTTCTGCAAAATCCATTTCCCTTTTCTATTTTGTACTTCATGTTGCTAAAAAAAAGGAATTGGTTTATTGTTATTTTTGTTCTCCAGTCATCTCCTATTTAAGCATTTACTAAAATTCCAAAAATCCTGGAGAGAAAACAGTGGTTGACTGTTGCACTGTAAGGTGACTGGTAAACAGAAACCATGGTTACGCTGATACTGTTTTCTTTTGATATTTTGCTTATAGGTCACAGGTGTAAACCCCTCATTCAGAAAGGCTTTCATGTAAAATACAATAATGTGTTGGTGCAGTAACATTATCTGTTATTAACCCCTAAATTATCCTATATTTAGTCATTTGTGCCTTTATAATTAATGCTTACTGTATTTTTTTTAGGCACTAATTCATCACAGAGCAGCTCTCCGAGTTCAAGTGCACCAAATTCTCCAGCGGGATCTGGTCATATAAGACCCAGCACACTTCACGGATTGGGACCAAAGCTGGGTGGACAGAGATATAGGTCTGGGAGACGAAAGTCTGCTGGCAGTATACCACTTTCCCCATTAGCTAGAACCCCATCACCTACACCTCAACCACCATCTCCACAGAGATCTCCTTCGCCTTTGCATAATCATTCACTGGGGAACACAAAAACACCACCTAATTTCCCTGCAAAAATGCACTCCCCTCCAACAATTGTAAGGCATGTTGTACGCCCCAAAAGTGCTGAGCCTCCAAGGTCTCCCCTTCTTAAACGAGTACAGTCTGAAGAAAAACTTTCACCATCATACTGCTGTGAAAAAAAGCACTTATGTCCACGAAAGAACAATCTTGAAGTGACCCAGGAAGAAGTCCATAAACAGCCGCAGCAAAGGGACTTAGCACTTCACAGTCTAGAAGAAAATGTATGTGATGTTCCATCATCTACAAGGGTTAAACCTGTGGAGCAGGGCTGCTTAAAACGCCCTGTGTCGCGTAAGGTAGGCAGGCAGGAATCACTTGATGAATTAGACAAAGAAAAACTAAAGGCCAAAATAGTTATGAAGAAAAAGGATATATCAGAAAGACAAGATAACCTTCTAAAGCAAAGTCTGTTTTATGATTTGCACAATGAGGTAAGCAATGGAGCCACATTAGGGACAGACCAGAAGGAAGAAAAAATGAATCCGAACCTTATAAAAAGAACAAATGCACCAGAAAACAGACTTTCTCCCTATGAGAGTCGTTCGGGTGGGCTCATGTTTAAAGACACCCAGGGCAAGAATGTAAATTCTCGATTAAATCGCGGTAGCATGGATAGTCCGCTGTATTGTCATGGTTTTCAAAGTGGTGAGAATGTTCATGTGTCATATGAAGCCAAGAAACTTCAAGATTCATGCGATAGGACATTAAATGTACGGGATGAAAATCTAGATAAACAGTCAACGCCTTGTACAGCTAATAACGAACTTTTAAGAAAGAAAAAATCTTTAGAAGAAAAAGAAAGCACTTTGTGTTCTGTTTTAAAGTCTAAAATTGTTCCAACCAGCCATGAATGTATTCAAGCAAAACCCTCCTTTTTACCAACCGAATGTATTTCCCCCTTGGATAACAGAGCTTGTTTGAGCAACGTTCAAAGCAGCTCAATCTCATTTGCACCACATAAAGCAAGTAACAATAGATCTGAAAACAATAATGAGAAGTCAGTGGCTGCACCCACAGAGATATCTGTCCGAAAAAGCCCTTCAGAGTATAAACTAGAAACAAGGTCAGTTTCATCATTAAAGCCAATTGAAGGCACTTTAGACATAGCTCTGCTGTCAGGGCCAAAAGTAGCAAAAACAGAATCTAGTGAAATATTGATAGAAAAGAAAAAACAGAATATTGTGAAAACAGAAAAAAGAAATCTGACTTCAAAGAACAATGCTGCATGCAGGCCAGATAATGGAAATATGTTTTTGCTTTCCAGTACAAGCTCTAATGGTGTAAGTTTACATTCTGGACACATGAGACCTGTTAATGAGAATCCTAATGAATGTTCAGAATCTAGTTTAATGGCTTCTAAGATCTGTCCAGACAAGGATGCATCAGGATTTATAAAAAAGCATGCACTAACGGACACAGCTCAGTCACCATTAAAAATCCCAACGACTGAGGGATTGACTGCTTCTGCTAAAGCTCATGAAGAGAAGATTAAGAGCCAAGGACTGTCCACTGTTAAGTGTTTACAAGAACAGAAACAATGTAAGCCATGTTTAGGAAGGGCTCTTTCTCTAGAATCTTCGGAGAGTACCGGTACAACTTGTATGGTAAAATCAATTAATCTTAAAAATAATATTATTGAACTTGATGGCACAGAAGAAAAATGTGTTCATACACAGGTACCCAAATTAGGTATTACTAAACAGAATAGTATTTCTACACCAGTTGTCAAATCAAGCATTGAATTGCCTCTACTGAACACTACTGTGCCTGTTAAAGTAGCGAGTGCCACTAAAATACCAGAATCCTCTTCTGTGCCTTGTAAGTTATTGCAAGAAGTCACACCAGTGCTCAATGTGGTATCAGATGTTCCTGAGAAAAAGACAACAGAACATATTGTTGTTAACAGGGAACCTTCAATGTCAAACTCCCATCAGCCTATAGCAAAAGTTGCCTGTCCTGGAGCAACACCTGAAGTCAATGTGAAAAGTGGGAAAGCAAAAGATGTTGGTTCCATTATAGCCAAGGCTCCTTGTTCTGTTAAACCAGCAGTTTTAGAACCACAAAGAACTGTGATAAAAAAAGAAGCAACAATTCAGAAAACAGATGTTTCTTTGAAAGGCGATAAGGGTGCCAGTTCCTATTGTTCTAACCTCTCCCAAAGTAAAGACACTGTGATTATGGAAAAAACCATCAACAACATTCCTTCTCTTACAAATACAAAAAGCGCGAGTTTATTTGGAATACGGGATGTTAAATTAAATGAAGACTCAGCATTCATCTCCAATACACCCTCATGCTCTAGTACTGTTAGTCCAAAGGAAGGCTCAGCAAAATCTTATTTAAAAGAAAAGACAAGCTTATACCCCAAAATTGTCAGGTCAACAAATGTCAAGAGTGGTGTTCAAAGCAAGGTATCTGCTGATGTCACAGGACCTGAAAAGCAACAAGAAAAGAAATGCACTGAAGCACTTTATGTCCAAAGTGACAAAAAGGAAATGAAGTTAATACCTTCTGTTACAAACAGGGACTATAGAAAAGGGACTGCAGAGAAGCCAAAATCTCCAAATGTCAGTGTGAAATACTCACAAGTTAAGACTGATTGTAAAGATACCTGTGAAGGTGTTGCTGCTTTGCCTACAACCGTTTCATCTCTAAGTATTGCTGGCTCCTTAACTAAAACACATTCATCTGAATGTATGTTAAACGTCAGCTCAGAGAGGAATGAACAAACTCCACATATGAATGTTCTAAATAACAAGGCTAAAAAAGATGTGCAGCTATTTCCTCACAAAGCTGGTGCTGTGGCAAAGTCAGATAACCCATCATGCAAAGCTACTGGTGAAAAACAGTCATGCCATGTTACAAACTTTGCGTCAACAGCACCAATCCGTAGAGATCAGTCATTGTCTCCCAGTAAGAAGAACGTAGTTAAAGACCCACTGGATAACTCCTTTGGAATAGTCTCTGAGAAAGACTTCAAAGGGCAGAAAAAAGGGAAAGAGGCATTACAAGACTGTACTCACGAACAGACCTAATTGTTTGCTAACACTTTACAGAACGTGACCTCTTTACTGTAGTAGCTGCTAAATTCAGACAATTTTTCCAAAACCAGCACTGTGTAGTGTATCCATAAATTCAAGCATTTGTGTCATGTTGCGTAATTTTTTTGTTTCACAGTGTGGTTAGGAGTCTAGAGATTATGTATTTCAACACGTTTTGCCCCAGCTGTATCAGGCACTGTGTGGGATGGTGTTGTGTTAGACCTCCGCAATTAGGATTGGGGAAAGGGCTTCGGGGGAAAAGGTCTGTAAATTTGCAATATTGTACTTTGTGTGGAATGTAGAATGTACAGACGCAGTTTCACTCTTGCTGTTTTGTATTTACTAAATTACATCAAAAGTGTAAAGAAAAAAAAATTATAATAATGGAATTTTGTACCACTGGTCAGACAAAAAAAATCCACTATAGAAGACTTGACTGTCCATTCCATGTATAACAGGTGTACCTAACTAAACCCAGAACATACCCACAATCGGGTGTCATTACTTATTTGTGAAAGTGTCACCAGATATGTAGCAGTGTAGCACGGGATATGTACACAACATGTGTACCAAACTGTCATCCATTTTATTTTATCGTGTCATTTAATTACTTGCACTGGTTTACCTCTGCTTTGGAAGGCTATTAGGAAATATAAATACAGGCAATTAGAAATCCATCATGGTGCATCTGTTGATTGGTAGATTTTCTTCCAAAATGGGGTTGACATCAGAGTGTTAACCTGGCAACATCTTGTTCTTTACCATTAAATATTTTCCATGCAAAAGGTATGGTATAGAAATGTTGATAAATTACAGAGTGTGAAAGAAAGTAAATCCATGAACGATTGTTGGCTTTTCTTTTCCCGGCTATCATGTGATACATCCCATCTATATATGTTTAATAGCGAGGCCTTACTATAGAGTTTGCCATTCTTATTAAGCTATGCTGGTTTTTTCATTCTTTTGTAAGTGTGCTGAATTGATTCATGCATTTCAGAATGTCTTTTTATGTAATATAAATATGTGAATATTGTAATATATACATTTTTTGTACATTGGGGGCCATCATGGAGCTAAATGGTGCTTGGAATGTGACTTTACTTTTTACATTTTGCAACGCCTTATTTACATTTTATAGATTGTATACCGCTGACATTTGTTCAATGAGTTTTAGGAACTTAATTATTTTCAAATGCAATCAGTTCCAGGAATGGCAAGACCCGATTTCCAGCTGTTACAGAATTATGGATCCCCTTATCGCTAGTCAATGCTACTTACTAGGGGTGATGGGAGACTCAATTTAGCTAAAGCAGTTGGATGGCAAGATTGGCATTCCTGGCGTCTATTTACATTGAGGTCAGAAAAAAGATTAAATATTGCACACTCATTTTTCTCACAAACAGATAAACACTGTGCACCTTATAGCAGTAAACCTCATCTCAGCTTAGCTGTAAGTATTGGTACTGCATTCTGAAGACACTGAATGATTAGTCTCTGTTGTATAGTACATTCAGCAAACTGACCTTTCAAAGCCTTGATATCTACTGCTATACATTCTAGTGGTTTGTGCATTTGTAGGGTTTGCAGTAGACATCTGCTTTACCAAATAGCAACTGCCTGAGAAATGATATGATTCCAGGAGATATTCATATTTAGTCCTTTTGCTTACTTAACTGTTCAAAGAAATGTGTGTTAAAGGCAACTTAATATTGAAATACAAGTTGGCAATAAAACTGAGATCTGCTTGTTCTGTGCACAAAAAGCTTTCTTTGATGAAGATCTGCACTATATAGGATACAATATTTTCATGTATGTATTAATATATATGGTTTCCATATCTATCAGTGTCTATAGATTAAAGGCTTAGGGTCTTTACAATTCCTAGGAAAATTCCATATGTTAGTAAATAAAAAGAACGTGGGTTCCCACAAAAAACACACTGTCACATTGCACAACCACAACCCACCCAAGCAGTTGGTATTTGCCTTTCTTATTGTCCCAGCCTATACAGCCACTTTACAAGGGCTTCAGATGGTGGAATCCTGCCTACTGACATACATTACAGAAGTAGTATTACTTAGTTTGTCCACTTTCCTTTACGTTGTCTAATAAGTAAAAGGAGTTCATAGGGTAACCTGAGGAGACTCTGTCACATTTGGACACATATAGTAGAGGCCTTTGCATATCCTGCTAATCTTCTCTGTCTTAAAAGCATATTGCAGACACATACACATAGCCAGCAAGTCATTAAAGGTTACTAGCCAAAATACAATGGCAACTGTCCCCTCATTGTTAATGTTAGAAAAAAATTCTACTTGACTGATAGATTTCCACACACTCCACAACGCCTAGTGGAAAGGCCCAGCCCTGTATAACACTATATAATAACTCTGTGGGCTGACTGTATTTTAGAACATCTTGTGCTCAGCATTGTCTTTTATGTCACTTTCAAGTCTTACAGTACCTATTGTGTTAATGTACTCCTTGTCTATGTGTTCACTTTAATACTAAAATGTAAAGAAAGAATACCTTTGTGTAATAGTTAGTCTCTTTTATACGTACTGGTTATAAATATGTGCTATTTTGTAGTTCTTTCTGCTGTCAAAATCCCTGGCTTCGTATACGTGCAATAAAGTGTTTGGTGTCTATCTTTATATAAAACACAACACACATACACACACACGAAAACTTTCTGAATGTTGTATTTGTTGTATACTGGGCAGGCATTGATACTGCTGCAACACATAACTTTGAAATAAAGTCAGCATGGATGGTGCACTAGTGTTTTGTCTGTTCATGGTTTTTAAATGTATGACATCTACTCAAAGAATGCTCTACAGTTATGGGAAGAAGCCTGCTTATCGGCAAGTTACTTACTAGAAGTAATCAATAAACGGTGTACCTGCTAGCTGATACATTGCACAACTAGTTTATTTGAAATGCTAAAAGAGAATTGCGTATTTCTCAGACCCCAGTACAGGAAGCCCCTGAGATTCCCCCTTTCAGAGAGACAGAGCCGTCAAGGGACCTAGTAATACCGTTAAAAAGTGGCAACCTGTACAGATATATATAGAAGTATATAAAAGACAAAAGGAATAATAAATATTTATTGATAATACTGTTATGAATAATCAACCAAAAGGCTGGCCAGCCACATAAATCCTAAAAACCTACTCAGTCTAAAAAATTCCATATAATAATATCAACCCTATGAGCTCCAACTGAACACAGTCACAAGTAATCCAAATCTCCATGTGAATATATCTTGAAAAGTAAAGAAGAAAATGTCATAAGAATATTATTATATGCGTTTTATATGGAGATTTTTTTAGACTGAGTAGGTTTTTAGGATTTATGTGGCTGGCTGGCCAGCCTTTTGGTTGATTATTCATAACAGTATTATCAATAAATATTTATTTGAAATGCATTAAAAGAATAGGCACAAATTACAAGTACATGTTCCAATGCCTACAAGAGTTCAGGAAATATTCTGTAATACAGAAAACATTAGGTGGGGTTTTTTTTGGTTTTTTTACATACAAATACTGGCACGTCTCGAAAAAATGTTGCCTACTGAGACAAATTAAAGATATGGCAGAACTAAAAACAGTACAAATTTGTGGCCAAAGGTTGAGTTTAAGCATTAACCTTCTCAATAACTTGTCAAGTAACTTATCAATAACCTTTTCTATTCTGCTAAAAAATGCTTGTTGGTATGAATTAGACTTTCCATTATTTACAATCATTTCACAATATTTTAAATCTCCTCAATTTTAAACTGTACAATATTGAAGCAACAATTGGCTTAACAACTTTTCCCAATTGTAGGTCACTGTAAAATGATTTCCGCACCTCAATACCAACAGTTTTTAGAGGAACCCAAAAGCAGTCCATTAATATTGTCAACTATAAAACTATTATCACTAAAAGGTGATCATTAAGTTAATGTTTCCATTCTGTAATGACCCACACATGCAGCAGAGTAAAACACATTAGCATTTTTTCTGTGTTTTCAATAGATCGATTATTCTAAAAAAACATGATCGGGCAAGGTTAAAATTTTTCAGTCAAAGCCATCTTCCAGAATCTATCTTCCTTAAGGGGCCCATAGACGAACCAATCCTGATCGTACGATTGTCGGATCATACAATAACATTTTCCATTGGCCAGTTAATAGAAAACCATTTGCCCATGAATGGCCAGCTTAAGCCTATTGGGTAAATTAGCTAAAACAATCCTTACATCAAACAGACAGTGAGAAATAGGCCATTGCAAAGGGATGACCGATAGACTTCCAGCCACTCACGAATAGCTACACACACACACACACACACACACACGTACATAGATGAAGAAAAGACAATAAAACAATGTTTCTTTTCCAACCTTTTTTTTCTTTTCACAAAAGGCTTTGCCTTAATTTGATTTGGCAAATACCTTAAAGGGCATCTATACCGAAAAATAGGTTATTTTAAATTGACCATAACTGGAAACTATAATTCTTCCCAATTAGTTTGATCTGCCCCCTATTTCTTTAGATATCCAATCTAAAACTTCTCTTATTTCAGCTGTCAATTAAGTTCCTTGCTCTCAAAAACTATTCTTCTGTGAGTAGTTTTACTGTAGTTGGAATGGTGACAGAGTTTTGACAGTTGGAATGCTGTATGCTGTGTGCAGGCTTGACAGTTGGTTTGTGGGAAAAAAGTCAGGTCGGATGGAAGTGGTTAAAAGAGGGAAGGTAGATGCTGCTCCTAAACAAAATGTGTGCTGGATTGAAGGCATGCAGCAACACACGCAAATCAGAGTAAGTGCTACTTACATGTATTCAATTATAGATTAAGATGAGGCAAAGTCATTTTTTCAGTATAGTGTCCCTTTAAAGGGACACGAAACTGAATTTTTAAAGTACATGAAATCTGTATCTATTATTCACAGGGAGGTGAGATTGCTTATTCCCACCTCCCTGTGCATAATAAAACGCCCGGGTAACAGTGCAACACTTACCTACCGGCGCCCCGAGGATTCTTCCCAGCTGACAGGCGGGCTGTCCCAATCGCGCTCCTGCCTTTTGTCCTGCTTGGTTGGGAAGATGCCGCAAGTGGAGCACTGGTAGATAAGTGTTGCACTGTTACCTGGGCGATTTATTATGCACATGGAGGTGGGAATAAACATTCGCACCTCCCTGTGAATAATAGATACAGATTTCATGTATTTAACCAAGCACATAAAATTTGTTTAGTGGTTCTTTAAATGCCACAATGATGCAGTAAGATGTGCAAAAAGTTTGTCTGGGCTATTGATTTATCTTAGATATATTAGATTGTTCACTGCAGATTGATAGTACAGACAAGCTTTTGCTCCTGTTATTTAAAAGTTAAATTTTAATCTATTCCTATATTTATTTGTTTGGGTGCACTCCAGAGGTAACAGCTTTTTAGCCCGGTATTTATAGTCTTACATTTGTCAGTAGAAATCCCCTCTAGCCCCCTCCTTAATAATTCTAAATTTACTAATAATCTGCCTAAACACCCTAGCCATCTAAATGTGCCATTTTAACAATTGGCCCAGCAACAACTTTCCCTGGAAATGATCTGTCTCCTATCCCCCTCCTAATTCCTTACAGAACTTAAGACCCCGCTACAGTAAACAAGCCAAATCATTCGTAAACCGGTTTCCAATTGTTATGGTGTAATCCATTCAGGGGCAAGCGCAGGATTTTTAAGGGGGGGATTCCTTAATGGCTTACCACCGAACAACCCCAGAAGGAAGTTCATGACCAAATACATCCATGTAATCTATTATATATGCATCATATAATATTATATATTCTGTACTTGCCAAAATTATCATCACAGTTAGCCAAATATCACTTTTGTTATAAAGTATCTTCATTAAGGCTGGGTACATACGAGCAGATTTTTCGGCCCAACCTGCTGATATTTATGTGTATCGGTTGGTTGGTCTAAAAGGGGATTTCGACAGCGGCAGCGGCCAATGTCGGTAAATCACCGCAGATTGTGCGGACCATAGGAGACATTTGCCGCGACTAACAGTGCTTTGTCCCGGCCGACTGCTCGAAGTGGCGATTGGTCAAGATGAAACATTTGGCCATTTGTTCCCAGCCTAATGTTCTCGTTTACCGAGAAATCCACATTTCCCTTCAATATCATGTCAATATCAATATAATGTCCTTTAAAGTCAGAGCTGTGACACTGACGGTGGATCTGACAGAATTGGCTGAATTTTGTTGGTATTGGGACCAATCGGTCAAGACAGGAAATTTCCATTACCGGTTCTCTTTACTACAGTAGGGGAAGCTGATAACTGACCATGTGTGGGCACATTGAACTATCATTCTGTATATGGAATATATGGAACAATCACTCCTGTGTATATATAATATATATAATGAAATGTTAATAGCTACCACCTCCTGGATTTCTTAATTCCTACTCACTAAGCTCCATCACAGTGGGGTAAGTTCAGTAAGTTCTGTATATAAACCCAGTCTCAGCAATCACCTCAGGCAGCTGCAGGGTTAATACTGATACAGTCGCTATGCTGCTGTCAATCACAGGGCAGACTGGATACATTTTTGAAACATCCAAATGCTTCTTCTCATTGACAGCTCAATTGACAATGTAACAATCTATATAACAAACTATATAACAGTCTATGGGCACCAGGAGAGGTAGAATAGCAGACTGCACTGAGCAGGCAGAAGGGGGGGATTCCAGGCACCAGGAATACCCCCCTAAACATGCCCTTGCCATTAGATACAATGCTTTCAAATATATCCTGCGTCTAATAGTCATCAATTTACTTAAAAACAATGAGTCCAGCAATTGAATACAAAATGAAGAGATTAGGCATTAGTCAATGGTACATGCGTCAAACAAACAGAAAAGTGATTCGTTTGTGAAGTTGCCTTAAATAGCTAGTGCAGTTTTTATAGCCCCAGATATGTCCAGGAGAAGCATTAGAGGCAAACAGCGATGAAGGTTGCAGGTATACAAACCACACGCCATCAAGTGCCCAATATATTAAAGTGCATCTATAGTGAAAAAAACACATTGCCCCTTTGCAAAGTTAAATTCATGTACTCTGTGCTGCCTTAATCCTATCTATGTCAGTGACTCTGTTTAACCATGGTGTCAGATCTCTGTGCAGCACTACCCCCCTTCCCCCTCCCCTCTGTTACCTCCTCCATGTCTCAACTCCGGCTAACCGACAACTTATGATGTGCAGTAGGAGTTAAAAGCTCAACATCCTGAAAAACACACCCACGCACAGTGGCCAATAGAAAGTAAGCTGTCCTGGAGACACGGAAGAAGGAGATCAGTACAGTTTACGATCTCTCACTTTGTGACCCATCATCAATCAGTGAAAGCTATTAAGAAGGGGGGTCAAGTGCAGCCTTATATCTACCATCAAAGCTACCTCTCCCCCTGCTAATGCTGTTATCTCTATGTTTATTACAGAGCAGGGAGGGGGGAGTCACGTCACAGGGATTTGATTGACAGTCCAAGTAGGAGTAGAGGAATGCAATCACGTATTCTTCTAACTGGTGTATCTCAGGACAGAGAGGGAATCTGAAAAAAGTGATGACACTCTGGGGGTTGTGGGGAATTATAGAACACATGGAAAGAAAGAAAAAAAAATCATTTTCCCACTATAGATGCCCTTTAAGTATGGGACTAAAGTACATTTTAGTATTACTTATTTAAATGATGTTCATGACAAATCCTTTAACCATTCATTATTTTGCCATGGTAACAATTAGAGATGTTCAAAACCAGTGAGTACACGAAGTTTGCTATTGAATATCTAATGTTCGATATAGAATATTCAATAAGGAACAATCGATAAATCCATTGAATATTCAAAGTTCCAGAAAGTTTGTTTTGGAAAGTTCTGCAGTTTCAATTCGGAACCTGAAATCCATCCCTAGTCATTTTTAACCAGCTGACAATTTGCCACAACATTTTATGTTCCATAGAGTTTACCTGCATACATTATTGTGTTTGTCCAATTCAGATGAACAGGTGACCGACATCTGTCTCAGCCACCATCCAAAACTTACAAGAAAACACATGGTGTCGCGTGTGCCGTGATGCCATGCCCACGCACACACGTGACTCGGCATTAACAATTGCGGCTAACCATTCAGGAGGCAGCTGAAAACCTCGGAGGGGCGGAGCTAAGTATACACCTAAAGACAAGATCTCAAAAAAAAAAAAAATGGCAAATGTATTTTTTAAAGCTGCAGCTTCCAATTGAGCATAACTTCATTTTACAGTGTACTTATCCTTTAACTATTACTACTTTAACAGTTCAACAATAGGAATGACAGGGTGTTGCAATATGGCCAATGAGAAGACACGCTTCTTTCAAAGTGTGTCTCTTTATTGGCCAAAGTCGCCAACGGAGTCCAGGAGCACCGAAGGAAAATTCAGGTGAGTAAATCTAGACCTAGATGGTGAGCCCAGGGGTGAGAACAGTGAGATTTTGGTCCTCACCCTGGGAACTTTCCAATGAGGGATTGTGGATTTGGTGAGTGTAGTTGTCCTTTAATCCTTTAAAATCCCCAGTTTCTTATTCAAAGCTGCAGAATAGCTATTTTAGCCAATCGCATGGCCATAATCAGTTGGAGAAATGCATTTCACTCCATACTAAGGGTTTCCTGGCCTTTATTAATCAACCTGTGTCCTTGTACCTTTATATGGAACGCCTACTGTGACTTTAATATCCTTATAATTTATGGTAGGGGTTACGTTTCTCCTTATAATACAGGAATGCCACTCTGGGTTTTCCGATCTGTTGGCCTGTGTCCTTGAACCTTTATATGTACACAATTCGGATATTTCTATGATCCTTATAATTTACAGTTGGGGGTGCATTATCCACTATATAATTTACAGAAGGGGTTGATAAATGTAAGGCGATGCATCTTGTGCTGCTTATACTCCGAATGGCCGTCACACTATTAGCAGGGCCGTTTCTAGCCATTTTGTTGCCCTAGTGTGATCAGAACACAATCCTGTTGCACTTAAAAGTGCAGTTGTGTGGCCTATCCCTCCAAGAGTGTTGGCATTGCCATTTTTAGTGCCAGCACTTCTCCAGAGTATTGCTATTAACCCTCCAGTGCCAGCAGAGTATTACATTTAACCCTTCACTGCCAGCACACTTTCCTACTAGTAATTTCAGTGCCAGCACTGACCCAGAGTATTGCCATTAAACCCTTAGTGCTAGCACTTTACTAGTGTACTGCTATTAATATTTTCTGTACCAGCACAGTATTACCTTTAACCCTTCAGCTGCCAGAATTGACATGATATACAGTATGTACCTGCTTTCCATGTCTCCTCCATTGAATTGTTCACTCCTCACCCACTCTAAGTTCTAATTGGAGAGTTGGATGGAAGGAAGAAAGAGGCAGGGATAGGGATCTCATGGCTGCTAGACACAGGGTCACTGTTATAAAGTGTGCAGCAGCTTTAACCTGGCATTTTAGATCTGTTCTCCTCAGCCCTATTAGCTGAGCTCATCCTCCCCCCTCCTTCCTTCTCCTTCAGTTCATTTGCAAATTGCACAATTTGTTACTATGTAGAGTGTGTGGAGTTCAGGCTCTGTACTAGATACAATGTTGCAGGTTACAGTAGATCTAACACAGCAAGTAACAGCTGACAGGGAGATGCTAGAGAGAAGAATAGGCGCTCTGGATCAACATAGGTGCCCTAGGGCCCTATTTATAAAAGATCGGTATCGTTATCGTAAAATACCGATCGTTATCGTAAAATAACGACCGGGTTTTACCGATAACGACCGTTATTTACCGATAACGACCGTTATTTACCGATATCGTTAAATACCATCGTTATTGGTAAATAACGACCGGTATCGGTAAATAACGGTCGTTATCGGTAAAAAAACCCGGTCGTTATTTTACGATAACGATCGGTATTTTACGATAACGATACCGATCTTTTATAAATAGGGCCCCTAGTTCTTTGCCTAGGTGGCCTATGCCTAAAAACAGCCCTGCTTGCCATTACCACATCTGCTGGAAGACAGTTCCACAGTTTCACCGTTCTCACAGTAAAGAAACCTTTCCTAACCTGAAGATGAAACTTCTTTTCTTACAATCTTAAAGAATATCTGTTACATTCAATTAGATCAACTGGACTTGAAGTTTAGTTCTTGAAGATGTTTCGCTAGTCATTCGACTGGCTTTCTCAATTCAGAATGACTTGTACAAGAATCTGTGGCAATTATGTACCCTGGAAAATCCCCGTTAGCATATCACAGCCAAGTGTTAAGGGCGTGATTGCATAGTGGCTAAGAGGTGTTATAGGAACACCCAGAGTAAGGTGTCAAAACAGCATTGTACATGGCAGACAGTTGGTGTCGAACCCCCCCACCCACCTCTATTTAGGCTTGGTTTCTTCATTTTCACATAAATGGCCTCCTTGACACCTCTCTTGAACCAGTCATGTTCCTTTGCCAATATGTTAACATTACAGTCTTCAAAGGTATGTCCTTTATCCTTAAGATGCAGGTACACGGCAGAGTCCTGACCCGAGGAACTAAATTTCAAGTCCAGTTGATCTGACTGAATACATCAGATATACCATGACCTGGATGAATGAGAACCTTCACAAGCAATCTTAAAGAATGTCCACGAGTTCTCTGATATGACCTATTAGTGAACACAAGTAATTTTCAACAATACTTGATACCATAGTCTGATCAGATTAAATAATATTTGGTGCATTCTATGTAACAATTAGAATAGAAAGTAAAAACATTTACCTTGCCCATTTAATGGCATGATTTCTACCTTTTGAAGTTGTTTTTTGTTCATTTTTTCAGAAAAGTGCGAACTTCTACGAAGAACTGCGCCCACACCATTGATGGTATGAATGAACAAACTACAGCGTTACATAGCTGAAGGTGTGTAGATTTCAGGAATATATAGTTTGTGGGGGTTATTTCTAGGTTACGGGGGTGTTTTGTGGAAAAAACTGCAGACTGTCCAAATTCGGATGGAGATCAAACATATAACTGGGTGTTTGGAGATCAAACATATAACTGGAGGGTATGAAGCCTTAACCCATAACTGGGGATATGGATCTCAAACCTATAACTGGGAATATCGAGCCTAAAAATATGACAGGGGATTTAGAGCCTAAACCTATAACTGGGAAATATGGTGCCTAAACCTATAAATGGGGTGTGTGCAGTATAAACCTTTGACTGGGGGAATCTAAAAGCATTTTTTTGGGCATTTTACCCGCTTGGCTCTGGGTAATTCAATATTGAGGTTGTACAAACATCTACGCTTTTCGGCTAGCACGTCTTGAGTATGGCTACATGGTAGCCGAAATACGTAGATGTTTGCACATTAAATAAATGAGGATGACCCATTTAGTGGCTGAAATGCAGTGTCTGTAATGTCAATGATCTGTCATTCATTTTTTAAATTATTTATTATTTAAAATATCGTTTCTGGCAGAGAGACGATTGTCAAATGCTTTGTTTGACACACGCTCACCCTGACATTAATTCCCACAGGTTCTTCCAGTCTTGCTTTTGTTATAATTTTTTAGTAACTAACAGCACAGGGGGCATTAGTAAGCACTTTTTGAGGAATATAAAATAATATGGTACATTTGAACAATAGAGGTCTGGGTGCCAGTATGTAAGTAAACAGTGTGTTGTTTTCAGTTTTGTTCATCCAAAAATAATAAGTTGTGTGCTAAAGGATAGTCACAACTTCTAAGTTTCATTTTAAAGGGTATGTCCATCAAAAAAGTAAGTTTGTTTCTATCTGATTTACTGAAGAACAGGAGGTAAATGCATTATCTCTTACCTCCCGTTCTTCAGTAAATCTTACAGGAGAGGAGGAGACACTTACCCATGGACCCGCTCCAGCGCCAAATTCTCCGACGCGTTGGAGACTGTCAGTGAAGTCGGCGCTGGAGCAGGTCCGTGGGTAAGTGTCTCCTCTTCTCCTGTAAGATTTACTGAAGAACGGGAGGTAAGAAATAGTACGTTTACCTCCTGTTCTTCAGTAAATCAGATAGAAACCAACTTACTTTTTTGATGGACATACCCTTTCACTCCCTTTGCAATGTCCTCATTGTTCTCATTGAGACTGAGAAAATCTAAGAAATCCAGTTCTTTATATAGAAAATGTGCATCTGCAGAATAATGGAAAAAAAGGAGGTTGCTGTCTCATCCAAAATATTCCTAGAATTTTTTGGAGATTGTTGGCAATGGTTTTGCAGCCTATGAAACATAGGCTGTGCTGTGCTATTTGCAAAAAGTGTTATACATCGGGAATCGTGGGTTTTACACTAACTTTGCCTGGTAGTGGGCCATATTGCATTGCATTGTAAATTTACAATAAAAGGAATATCCACCCTTTAAGGGCATCTCTTACAATACAGAGTCTGTCGGGACTTGTCAGAGGATGCGGCGGAGGAGCGAGAGATGAGGTTGATTAAAGTTGATTAAATTCATTCCCGGCTCCTGAAAGTTTTATTGAAGAATGGGAGGTAAGACACTGCTCCTTTACCTCCCGTTATTTAATAAAACTAAAAACTGGTGGCTAAATGTTTTTATTGTTCCTCAAGCCCAAAAACTAACTTGGCCCAACTAACGTCATTACTATTGCAAGGAGTTGCAATAGTAATCTATTGATTTGCGGACAAAATAAGTAAAAAGAAACAATTCTAGTATAGTTCTTAGCATCAACCAAGTATAAACTTTGAATTTAACTTAAAAGGCCACATTTTGGAAGGAAATGTGTGTGCTGCAGATTTTAAAACTCAATAATGCCAATAATGAGGACATTGTTGTTTTGTACTTACCCTTTAAATATGTTTGTCACCTGAATTAAAGGTAGGTTAGTTGGTGTGTGTACTCGTGTCAGGTTGGGGGATAATACACTAACTTTTTTGATGATTGGCCAAATTTTTTTTTGGGCCCGAAGAACTAAACTTCAAGTCCAGTTGATCTAATTGAATACAACAGATATACCATGACCTGGATGAATGAGAACCTTCACAAGCAATCTTAAAGAATGTCCACAAGTTGACCTATTAGTGAACACAAGTAATTTTTAACAATACTTGATACCATAGTCTGATCAGATTAAATAATATTCGGTGCATTCTAGGTAACAATTAGAATAGAAAGTAAAAACATTTACCTTGCCCATTTAATCTTACATTTAATCTTTACCATGTATAATGCCTGTAATATATAATTGGTTCTTGTCATTGCTTCAGCATTATGTCCAAAACCCTGTCAAATGTGTTTGGCTTTTGCAATTGAAGTTATTAATTTCAGAGCAAAGTTTTCACTTGGCCTTTAATTGTATCACAGGTGCTGGTATCAAAATATTATCCTACAGATACTGTATATTATTGTTTAAGGGCATATCCACCCTTAAATAAACTAGTCACACGTCGGCTATCTGCCCCCAACCCCAATTGATACAGTCAGCACATTATTAGATGTATTATCAACCAGATATTAAAGGATAATTATTGCCTTTATTCTGGCAGAGGATGCTCGCTCCTCCCTCTATGCAGTCAAACAAAGCTGTGTTGGCTGACATCATAACCCATGATTGACTGCTGGTTCACCTGCTTCCTTCACTGCACATGGAGAAATAGACACAGGTATCCCACCTCTCCAAGATTGTCCGGGAGTCTTCCTCATTTTTGGGTGGTCAGAGGAGGAGACTAGAGTCTCCTCCTCAGTCACGCCCACTTTTAACATCCACGCCCTGAAACCCCCTGGGAACGCCCCTAACTCCTCCCTTACCCCACCTCCCACCACCCCTAGCATGCTGGCCATGCCTCCGGGTGATGTCTCGACACGCCCCCACGCCCCCTTTCCTACCCTGCCTGATAGCCTTAAATACCATAGAAAATGTCCCAATCGACATGTAACCGTCAGGGACCTCCTGAATGTAAGATGTTGCACATCTATTCACGTCTCTTTGTTTTGCCATAATTGGTTTTATTTCCATATCATTTAAACCAGTAATCTTTTTCTAATATATTTACATTACAGTCTTTAAATATGTGTCTTTTTCTTTAGGAATTGGCTCTTCTGAGACAGCACTCTTCACTAAACTGCAGCACATGTAGCAGTGATGCGCAGCCAGCTGGCCGCATGTGGCCCGATCGCAATCAAGAGCGGACCTTATCCTGACCTGCGGCTCCTGCTGATCTGATGGCACCACCACCATCCCAGCAGCAGAAAAGGGTCCTCAGGTCGGAGTGCGATGGACAGCCCAACCTTCTCCTACCTCCTGTGGAGGAGCCTACAAATCGGCAAGTCCCAGAGAAGCAGCAGGAGGACAAGGGCCAAATGTCACAGTGCAGGGACTACTCTGTGCTGCTCTGTGACTTTATCGTTACCGCCCAAGATTAAAGCAACCTCCGCAGTGTCGCTGGCACAGCAAAGGAAAGGATGGGGACAGTCACCAAGCGGGGAATCCCTCTCTATCCCACACTGTCCTCTTCTCTGACTGTCTGGACCAGTGATGCCCAACCTGCGGCCCGATCACAATCAGGAGCGGCCCTTATCCTGACCTGTGACTCCTGCTGATCTGAAACCTCCCAAGTGTTCCCCCTTCTCCTGTTGCTTCCCCGCATGGTGCCACCACCATCCCAGCAGCAGGAAAGGGTCCTCAGGTCAGAGTGCGATGGACAGCCCAACCTTCTCCTATCTCCAATCCCACCTGTGGAGGAGCCTCCAAATCGGCAAGTCCCAGAGAAGCAGCAGGAGGACAAGGGCCGAACGTCACAGTGTAGGGACTGCCAGCTATAATTGAGATTGAAGAGACTGTGCCCAGGATGATCCAGTGGGGAAGAATCAAGGAAAAAAAAACAAGTGTTGGATCGGGTTTTTACTTTTTCCCAACCTGTGCTGCTCTGTGACTTTATTGTTACTGCCCAAGATTAAAGCAGCCTCTGCAGTGTCGCTGGCACCTTGAGCCACCTGAAAGAGCAGCTCCTGCTGCACAGCAAAGGGAAGGATGGGGACAGTCACCAGGCGGGGAATCCCCCACTATCCCACACTGTCCTCTTCTCTGACTGTCTGGACCAGTGATGCCCAACACACGACCTGGTCACAATCAGGAGCGGCCCTTATGCTGACCTGCGGCTCCTGCTGATCTGAAACCCCCCAAGTGTTTCCCCTTCTCCTGTTGCTTCCCTGCATGGCACCACCAGCATCCCAGAAGCAGCAAAGGGCCCTCAGGTCGGAGTGCGATGGACAGCCCAACCTTCCCCTACCTCCAATCCCACCTGTGAAGGAGCCTCCAAATCGGCAAGTCCCAGAGAAGCAGCAGGAGGATAAGGTCTGATCATCACAGTGCAGGGACTTCCGGCTATAATTGAGATAGACGAGACGGTACCCAGGATGATCCAGTGGGGAAGAATCAAGGGAAAAAAACAAGTGCTGGACTGGGTTCTTTCTTTTTCCCAACCTGTGCTGCTCCGTGACTGTATTGTTACCGCCCAAGTTTAAAGCAGCCACAGCAGTGTCACTGGCATCTTGAGCCACCTCCTGAGCAGCTCCTTCTGCACAGCAAAGGGAAGAATGGGGACAGTCACCAGGCGATGAATCCCCACTGTCCTAGTCTCTGACTGTCTGGAGCCTAGAAGGTGTCCTGCAACTACCTGTCAGCACCAAAGACAGTGACCCTGCCAAGCACAGGACCTGATCCTACACCACATGGGTGAGTAGTCAGACTGGACACACTGTCTGTGGTACAGTATATAATATATATATGTGCAGACTGTGGGCTTTCCATCACTCTAGGGAAGTTTAGATATTGATTACCCTTTAAGAATTTCCCATTTTTGTCACTTGTAACTTAACTACTACAACAAGATTTTCATTACACCCAATGGGATTGAAAAACTGCAGGTGACCAATTGTACCAATAGGAGGACAGCTTATTGATCAGTTTGTGTGTCAGTCATTGGAACATTTTTGTGGAATGTATTGTAATTATTATACAAATATCAGCATGCTCGGTGAGCTCTGAAGCCGCCTCTGCCAGATCTGCCATACAACTACTGGGTGACCTCTTTCTGCCGTTAAAGTAATAAGTATTTTCTAGGTGGCCACATATTTAAATTTATATAGGCCTATAAAGCTATTGTGTGGCCCTCAAAGGTAGTCAGGGGACGCAAATAAGGCCCTTGAGGTCAAATGGGTTGGGCACCCTGGCATATATGATGCTGCTGCTATTTCTCTGACATCCTTTCTAAATATGGGACAACCATGTTCTTTCTCCTGTTGTGCTTCTTTCCTTCACTGGTGGTATTGACATTCTTTTCTTTATCTAGTTTTGACAGTGGCCCAGTCAAGATATCCACAAGTTTTAGCTCTTAATTCCCAATGTCCTGTGCTTGTGGGGATGTTCTCTGCTCGGTCTCTGTTAAAAATGTCTCTGTTACCTGTTCTCCCCCTGTAAAGTTTCTCCCTGCTGTGGGCAGCTCTCCCCCTGTAAAGTTTCTCCCTGCTGTGGGCAGCTCTCCCCCTTCCTCCTCTGTTTGCTTTGATCCATGTAGCGTTCGGATCCATCTCTGGGCTAACACTAATCTTGCAAACATAAAAATAAAAAGAATCTATTGGACAAAATAGTCCCATAAGGATACAGATAAGGGAGATATATTTAGCAGTTCCTAGAATAGATTAAGATTTATAGCGTCACCTTCCATTCCTGTGAATATTTCCCACCAGAATTACCTTCCACTCGCCCACTGCCACTAGATCAGGTGGTGTACAAACTTCTCCACAGCTTTTCAGTGTGATGCTTGGATCTGTACAATAAAAAAGAGGAAACCATTTGGAGAGAAAAATCTACACAAAGAGACACAGGAGAAACTCCAAATAATCAACATTTCAGATCACACACTCACACCCACCCAAAGGTCAGTTTTAGAAAAAGGGTTATCCTTCTGCCGTAAAATTACTTTACGGCTATAAAAGATCTATTCCTATTTTGCAGGAAGATAGCCATTAAAGCTCACTTCCATAGGGGCACATATGATACAATTGCAAATGAAGCAGACATAGCATTGAATGAACTCTGCAGATTAACCCAAGGTAAGGTTTTTAAAAACAAGTCTAAATTTACCCCACCTTTTTCTGACTTCACTGCCTTACAAATATTCTTTCTCTGCACTATGGAATCTATTAAGAAGATTCAGCAAACCAGCGGAGGAAAGAATAACCTAACCAAAGCAGAGAGAAAGGCTATTCAAGAGCTAAGCAAATTGAAAGATATAGTAATAAAACGGTCAGACAAAGGTGGGAATATTGTACTTTGGGATGAGAAATTGTACATTATGGAAGCTCAAAGACAACTTAAAAATGTAAATAACTATAGATCTCTTCCATCTAACCCTACAGATAGTTATACACGCAGTCTCATGCAGATATTGGATGATGCCCTAGAAATGGGAACTATAAACAAATCTGAAATGGATTATCTCCTTGTAGAAAATCCTGTCACCCCGACCTTCTACCTCCTACATAAAGTTCACAAAAATCTAAAAAAACCTCCAGGGAGGCCAATTATATCTGGAATGGGAGGCATATTAGAACCTCTATGTGAGTATGGGGATTATTTCTTACAAACACATGTCCTTACATTGGAATCATACATTAGGGACACAACATCTTTTATCACACAGATTAAGGACTTATACGTTCCCAACGGAGCTCTTATTGTCACGTGTGATGTGGAGTCTTTGTACTCCAACATTACACATGGCGATGGGATCTCTGCAGTCAAATATTTTTTGTCCATGAGGAATGATGATTGTCAGTTACATTCTGACTTCATCATAAGACTATTACAATTTATTTTATATCATAATTTTTTCGTTTTTGACAGACAATATTACCTGCAGGTAAGAGGGACAGCCATGGGTGCCAAGTGCGCCCCCTCATACGCCAACCTATTTTTAGGCTGGTGGGAGAGGGAGGTAGCGCTTGCTGCTCCCATGGCACAGTATGCAGAATATGTAGATATCTGGTTCAGGTTTATAGATGACATTTTCTTCATATGGACAGGCCCCCCTCTTCTTCTAACTGAATTTATGGGAGCTTTAAGCGAAAATCCCTATAACATTTTCCTAACATATACAATATCAGGAAGAGAATGTGAATTTCTGGACGTGACTGTAGAGATCAAGAACAATCATTTGATAACAAAACTATATCGTAAGCCCACATCCACCAATTCACTTCTACACTTTGAGAGTGCACATCCGCAGCCTTTGATTAGGGGAATCCCTAAAGGGCAATTCCTCAGGATTCGACGTAATTGTACGGAACCGAGAGACTATTTAAAGACTGCGGATGATTTGCAAAACAGATTTTTGGAAAGAGGTTTCCCAGCATCATTAATTACATCACACAAGAAAAATATGAGAGGGATCACACAGGAAGATCTTCTACTCAAAAAAACTAACATCAAAAACATTGAGGATACCCCAAGATACATCACTGCATTTAACAATCAATGGCAGAACTTAAAACAGGCCCTAACAAAGAACTAGGATATTGTGCATAGTGATCCTTTACTGTCATCTTTTCTAACAGATCAACCTCAGATGACAGCACGCAGAAATAAGAACATCTCAGATACACTTTGCAGGAGTCACTTTGAACGTACCACGAAAAGTTTAGATCGGGGCGCTTCAATACATGGGACATTTACATGTGGAAACTGTAAGTTCTGCAGTTTCATGAAAAAGGGAACCTCTTTTGTAAATCAGAAGACAGCATAGAAATTCTTTATAAAGGGTTATTATAACTTCAACAGCAGGGATATAGTATACCTCTTGCAGCTAGAGACAGAGGTCTAAACAAGAGAATTACAGGTGTGGCGGATCATTTTCTCAGTAAGCATGATAGCAAGATAGATACTTTAAACTGTCAGGCTATTGATGGGATCAAGTGAAGACTAAGAGGGGGAAATTGGGAAACTAGCCTTCTAAGAAAAGAGGCCCAGTGGATCTTTAGACTAGATACGAAGCAGCCGTATGGGTTAAACGAAGACTGGGACCTCTCCCCCTTTAAATGAACCCTGATACTGAATTATGTTTTTTATCTACATTTATATTTTTGATAGATACCTATCTCAGTCTCAATGAGAGGCACTGCTGGAGGAATACTTCACCATTGGGAACTGTTCAGAGATATATCCTCTTTTTAATCTTTGTTTTCCTTGGATCTTTTAAAAAAGTGCAGGATCAGGCATTAACCTGATCTATCTGTGTACCCTCTTAAAAGAGATCATATGAGTAAATTAAATCTGATAAGAAGATCTACCAAAGCTAAGAGATTTGTCTGTCTGCCGCTATCAAAAGTCCCCCCTCAATAAGAACATGGAAATTTTTTTTTTCTGTCCCTCTGTATTTGGCGGGACTTGTATATATTCCTCTTACTAGGATGGTTTGTATCGGATATATATACTTACCTGGGTATTCATCAGAGTAAGGAATACAAGGGACTGAGATCCAAGACTTATTATATTTAAAGGATCGGCTAATATACCTTATGGACATCCCCTTGGATATTTGACCATGAGACTACGGGACTTTCCAAAGGGAATAAATTTGTGAGAGATTGTGAGCTTCATATGGATTTGAAATGTGAGAATTTAATTTCTGAATATTTAATAAGCCTGTGACAACAAATGTGAGTAGACAGAGCTACTAAACCCTAGCCAATAACGTTAATCTGGGCATATTTATTACAAAAATGTCTCAGAGGCTTAGCTAGGGTATTGAAATAACTCTGAAGTGGAGAATATCTGTGATACTATGAGATATCTTGCAACAGAAAATATATATCTCCTATGCCACCTATTTGCACTTCATTATATCTAACTATTAAATATGTCCATTGTACTAGATTGCATTATGTAACTCTTTGTTTACTGCATAATATGTCTATAATATGACTCTTAGGAGTTTTTGATTGTCCTATATATAGAATGACAGCCGACATGCGATGGACCTAAGATATGAGTGTTTACGTAGGATTGTATGCCTTCCACTTTGGAACCCAAGCTTCTCCGACTACATATGCATACCATTGGTCAATAGACATGACGAAATACGTACACTCACGTATGAAAGGCATGCAAGTTCTTCGTAGCGTACGTTTGAACGCTATATAATGACGTAATTAAGGAGCGACGCCACGTGACTGACTGATTAGGATACGCTCAATACGAGTATATAAGACAGTAGAAGACACGAGACTATTAGCTGCCGACAAAGTCTAGGGATAGACGAAATGCGTCCAGCCAGAGAATTTTTAATTTGCTCTCTAAGAATGCCCCCTATGCTTGAATCCGGTGTAGTATCATTGTTGTTATGCTCTGAGCTATATAATGATCTGCCACACAGTTATTCTTGGGATGTACAATACTTATATATTTGATTGATTTGCTTACGTCTTGTGGTCACTAATTATATGTACTATTTCATGAGCTATAGATAAGCTACAGGGTGTAGTACTATATAAGGCCCACATGGAGACTTACTTTGGTATGCCACCATGCTAGACCTTAGAACTATCCCTGTCAGATATACTGGTATATCTTGCATTAAATAAATACTTGATTATATTATATTAACATGATACATTTATATATGGGCTTTTCGAATGAGAGTGTTTTTAATGTGTAGGGTATTTTTCTATTTTGTCTTATATTGATATTACTTATTGCTCCCATTGTATGTATAATAAAGGAGTTTTTATACTACATAATTGAGTAGTGTGCCCAGTCTGTTATATCCACTACTTTGCTCTTTTCTTCTTTATTGATTATATATTTTTAGTGGATGGAGCACCTTTCCATATAAATTTCGAACTCTGTATCTTGAGTCTATATCCACCAGTGCCCTTATAGACTTTCTTATATATATATGGATCTGTACAATACACTGGGTCCTAGTTTTCCCATCCACAACTCTAACCAATCATCAATCCCTCATAGAGTAACAATTCTATGGTAGAATTGATATTAAAATGTTAATGCTGTTATTATTTCAGTGATTTAGAGATACATTTGAGAACTGCAATGTTTGAATTGGAATCTCGCTAAATATTTCTTCCTTTAACTCTTGATGTTTGGTCTTTCTAGCTTTCTACGATAAAGAGTAGATCTATTGAGATTGAAGGCCTATGGGATCTACAGGAATTTGAAAGATCAAGCAGCAAACAGAGAAAAAGGGAAGGGAAAGGGAAGGGAACAGTGGGGGAGACCAAAGTAACACCCAACTGTGAGTCTAGCTATAAAGATATGTGCATATATAAGTAATGGGCCCACATCTATATTCTTTATCTATTTCTATTTTCCTCCTTTACTCAGAGTTAAAGGGATTAGCCATTCCTCGCCAATGCTACTTTTTCATCAGCCTCGTTTGTTTAAAGTATTAAGGAAGTTTCCAGTTACTTCCTTAATACTTATCTAGGGTCATACACTCCTAATCAATTTGGAGTACCAGCCAGATTCTGTCTTGCTTCACTGTTGGTATTCGTGTTCTTTTCTTTCCTTCTACTTCTTTTGACAAAGGCCCAGTCTGGATATCCACAAGTTTTAAGGGCTCCTCTGAGATTTTTTATTTCTTTAGCCTTTGCCTCTGTGCTAGTGGGGATGTTCTCTACTCTGTGTTGCAGGGTTCTGATGACACCCAGCTTGTGATCTAAAGGGTCTAATATCCGTATAACATAGGGGGTGTATTATTATTATTAAATGTTTTTTTTTAGAGCTGCAGCTTCCAACTAAAGTTTATTTAGTTTACTTTTACTTTATTTTACAGCATACTTATACTTTAATAAAGTGAAAAAATGAAAGCAGTTTCTGTGTGATTTTCTGTTATGTATCAATAACTGTGCAAACTTTTTCTAGTGTAACAAATACTATCTCAAATCCCCTGCTACTGTATTTCTTTTCCAGTGTAAAATGGTGAATTTTAATTTGCACTCAAACATTTCACCCTCCAAATATTCTGTGCAAAATAAAACTAGCATCAAGATAAATACTTTTTATTATTTGTTTTTATTATTTTATTATTTGTTTTTTCATGTCAGTTTGTGTTGTTTTTCATTGGTCAGTAGGATGCCTTAGCTGGGTGCACACCTTAAGATATTTTCGTCCGACGACCGATAGTAACGTTTATAGGTCAGTTGCCCGTTAATATCGCATGGTGTGGAGCGGCTGGCCGCAACCGAGCTCGGTTGCCCGTTCGTCCATAACGGTAAATCACAAAAAGTCCCCATGTGTGTACCTAGCCTAATACATATATCCTTATGGTATGGTATGGTATGAATGGTATGCATCCTTCAATTAAGTTTGATATGCTGTGAAATCAGACTAATGTTAATTTTTTCGATATTAACATAATTAAGAGTCATAATATATTTCATACATGTTTATTTCAGAAACCCACTGACCGTAATCAGTTATTGCATTATTCCAGCCAACATCCGCCACACACTAAATACGCTATACCTTATAGCCAATTAAAAAGAATCGATAGATTGGTAGATGAGACTAATGTTAAGGCCACCTAAATGGATGACATGTGCAAGAAGTTTAAATCGAGAGGTTATCCAGATGGTGTGGCTCGAGATAAAATAATGGGTCAGAGAGTAGAATACCAGTTGGGGAAGGATAAAAAAGATAGGCTAACTTTTGTTACCTCCTATGATCCTTACAGTCAGGAGGTTAACAAAATCATTCGTAAACATTGGCCATTACTCTCTCAATCATTCCCTGACGTAGAGATATTTCAGAACTTACCTCTCATTTCGTACAAACGTGGTAAAACAATAGGAGCTACAATTAAAGGTGGGAAGTCTATAGAGAAATGTACTGGTACATCCAATTGGATGTCGAGAAAGGTGGGTACTTACCCGTGTATGAATTGTATATGGTGTTCCAAAATTATTAAGGGTGACACTTTTGTACATCCTACTACTAATCAGGAGTTTCCAATACGGGGGTACCACACTTGCGATTCGCGTTTTGTGGTGTACCTCCTTATGTGTCCATGTGGTCTCCTCTATGTGGGAGAGACCACGCAGAAACTCAAGTTGCGACTAACACAACATAAATCGTCCATTCAGTCGAAAAATATGTCATTACCTGTACCCAAACATTTTTCTGATCATGGACACAGTGCCAGTGAAATACGATTCATGGTACTGGAGCATGTTAGAATTGATCCCAAAAAAGAGAGAGAGGTGTGGTGGGTTCAGAGGTTGGGCACATTAAAGCCCAAGGGACTTAACAGAGACTATTATTATTATTATTAGACTATTAACAGAGACAATGTGCTACTATTTGTTACTTAATTGCTATGTGATGTATCAATTTCCTGTTTGATAGTCTATAAGTGATTTACTAATCAACACTGTTCAGTCTCTGTGTTTTTTGCTTGAGAAAGGGCTGCTGCCCGAAACGTCGCAGACTGTTTGACACAGATGTCGGATGTCAAATAAAAGTTTTTAGCTGCAATATTTGTGCTGCTGTAATGTTGGAGAAAAACTTATATATATATATATATATATATACATATTTTTCTGTGTCAAAAGATGTTTGTGTGTAAACAAAAGGTATTTTCTGTGCACATCTGTGTGCTTTAATGCTAAACAGATGCCATTCATTAAGGCAAAAACAACAAAAATCAATTGTATAAGGAATAAGTGATTTGTTCTACCCTGGAGAGATTCTCTCCATTGAATGCAAATTCGAAAGGTACACAGCTATAATGGCCAAAACACAAAAACAAAGAAGCAGGAAGTGTCTTAAATTAAGTTACATATTATAGGCTAACAAAGGCCTAGAACATATGGGCTGGTCTCCGCCCCATCTTCCCAACCAACAGATGTACAGATTCATATACCCATTGGTATCCGCAGCCCAAATTAAAGATACAATATTTCAGCCCAACGAGCATATTAAGTTAAAACATATAAAGTACTGTATCATACCCTCCAACTGTACCGATTTGCTCGGTATTGTACCTTTTTGAAACTGCAGTACCGGGCAAAACAGAAGTACCGGCTTGTACCGGGTGCCTGGAATGTGTACCTCCGGATACAGTCTCTGCTAGAGCAAGTTCTGGCAAGATAACAATATGGATGCATCCAATGTCATGAGAGACTGAGAGGGGAACAGGAGAGCGTGCAATGTTATGTCACTGCATGTGACACTTTGCGCGATATAAGCCCTACACACTGACTCAGAGGCAGACTAGGCTTGCCTCTGCGGTACTGTGAGTTCTCTTCATCTTGCAGCCAGGCCTCCACATCGATCATGAGCCGACTCATGTCACACACTGTCACGACACTGTGACAAACAGACAAGTCGTCCTAGTGCCTGAGAGACAGACACTGCCCATATTATTGTAAGTACTAGTAGTAGTACTGCTACAGTGGTTTGCAAATGTATTCGCCCCCCTTGAAGTGTTCCACATTTTGTCACATTACTGCCACAAACATGAATCAATTTTATTGGAATTCTATGTGAAAGATTAATACAAAGTGGTGTACATGTGAGAAGTGGAATGAAAATCATACATGATTCCAAACATTTTTAACAAATCAATAACTGCAAAGTGGGTTGTGCGTAATTATTCAGCCCCCTTTGGTCTGAGTGCAGTCAGTTGCCCATAGACATTGTGCTGATCAGAAATGCAGTCAAGAGGCCCATGGTGACTCTGGATGAGCTGCAGAGATCTACAGCTCAGGTGGGGGAATGTGTCCATAGGACAGCTATTAGTCGTGCACTGCACAAAGTTGCCCTTTATGGAAGAGTGGCAAGAAGAAAGGCATTGTTAACAGAAAAGCATAAGAAGTCCCATTTGCAGTTTGCCACAAGCCATGTGGGGGACACAGCAAACATGTGGAAGAAGGTGCTCTGGTCAGATGAGACCAAAATGGAACTTTTTGGCCAAAATGCAAAATGCTATGTGTGGCGAAAAACACTCAGAACACACCATCCCCACTGTCAAATATGATGGTGGCAGTATCATGCTCTGGGGGTGCTTCTCTTCAGCAGGGACAGGAAAGCTGGTCAGAGTTGATGGGAAGATGGATGGAGCCAAATACAGGGCAATCTTGGAAGAAAACCTCTTGGAGTCAGCAAAAGACTTGAGACTGGACAACGACCCTAAACATAAAGCCTATCTCTGTATCTATCTATCTATCTATCTATCTATCTATCTATCTATCTATTTCTGAATATCTTATCTATCTATCTCTGGATCTTATCTGCTATCTATCTATTATCTATCTATCTATCTATCTATCTGTCTGTCTGTCTGTCTGTCTGTCCATTCCCCATAGTGCCTGTGCATCGCTTTCAGTGTGGCATAGTAGTTTAGGTAGGAGAGAGACAGTCACCCATGATACACAGCCCTTTTCCATTCCCCATAGTGCCTGTGCATCGCTTTCAGTGTAGGTAGGAGAGAGACAGTCACCCATGATGCACAGCCCTTTCCCATTCCCCATAGTGCCTGTGCATTGCTTTCAGTGTGTCATAGTAGTGTAGGTAGGAGAGAGACAGTCACCCATGATGCACATCCCTTTCCCATTCCCATAGTGCCTGTGCATCGCTTTCACTGTGGCAAAGTAGTGTTGGCAGGATAATGACAGCCATCCATGATGCACAGCCCTATCCCATTCCCCATAGTGCCTGTGCATTGCTTTCAGTGTGGCATAGTAGTGTAGGTAGGAAAGAGACAGCCACCCATTATAAATATCCCTTTCCCATTCCCCATAGTGCCTGTGCATCGCTTTCAGTGTGGCATAGTAGTGTAGGTAGGAAAGAGACAGCCACCCATGGGGAAAAGTAGTGTAGGTAGGAGAAAGGCAGCCATCTATGATGCACAGCCCTTTCCCATTCCCCATAGTGCATGTGCATTGCTTTCAGTGTGGCATAGTAGTGTAGGTAGGAGAGAGACAGCCATCCATGTGGAAAGGTAGTGTAGGTAGGAGAGAGACAGCCATCTATGATGCACAGCCCTTTGCCATTCCCCATAGTGCCTGTGCATTGCTTTCAGTGTGGCATAGTAGTGTAAGTAGGAGAGAGACAGACATCCATGATGCACATCCTTTCCCATTCCCCATAGTGCCTGTGCCTTTCAGTGTGGCATAGGAGTGTAGGTAGGATAATGACAGCCCTTCAAGATGTACAGCCCTGTCCCTTTTTGTAGACATGTTTTGGCTTTGTGGTTAAAAAATTCACAGATGAAATCTACTGCCCATGAACTTGGTCTCTCTCTCCTCTCTATCTCTGTCTCTCTCTCTCCTCTCCCTCTCTGTCTCTCTCTCCTCCCCTCCCTCTCTCTCTCTCCTCTCTCTGTCTCTCTCTCTGTTTCCCTCTCTGTGTGTCTTTCCTCTCTGTCTCTCTCTCTGTGTCTCTCTCTCTGTGTCTCTCTCTATCTCTCTGTGTGTCTTTCCTGTCTCTGTCTGTGTGTCTCTCTCTCCTCTTCTCTCTCTCTCTCTCTCTGTTTCTCTCTCTGTCTCTGTGTCTCTCTCTCCTCTCTCTCTCTCTCTCTCTCCCTCCTCTTTCTCTGTGTGTGTGTGTCTCTCTCTCTGTCTCTCTCTCTCTCTCCTCTTTCTCTGTGTGTGTCTCTCTCTCTGCCTCTCTCTCTGTCTCTCTCCTCTCTCTCTCTCCTCTGTGTGTCTCTCTCTGTGTCTCTCCTCTGTCTGTCTCTCTCTCTCACTGTCTCCCTCTTTCTCTGTCTCCCTCTCCTCTCTCTCTCATCTTTGCGAACGTAACCCCTCCTTTAACATAACCAATTTCTGGCTGGGTGAGATATAACACAATCCCTTACAAAAGAGTAAATCACCACCAGCCGTTAGTGGCCAGGGTGCAGACTGCCCCAGGCCCATCACAAGACCCACGGAACAATTGACACACAACAACTCAATTTACCAATCTTTCCAGGAGCCAAATATAGACTGACACAGTTCAGGGCCAACTGAAGTTGATAAGTTGATGATGTGTAACCCCACAAAAAAGGACCAAAGATAAAAAAAACCCAAAACAAAACAAAAAAAACGGGAGGAGAAGAACCTAATGAGCAGCGTCTCTCTTCCTTAAGAGTGGAGGAGTTGAGTCGGTCTGCTAGGCCCTCCCTCAAGGTCCAGCGGGGAAATGCTAGGAGGAGAACCTACTAAAAGGCAGCGGCTCTCTACCTTAAGAGTTGAGTCGGTCTGCCAGGCCCTCCCAAAAGGTCCTGCAATGATAGGAGAACCTAAATGGCAGTGGCTCTCTCCCTTAAGAGTTGAATCGGTCTGTCAGGCCCTCCTAAAGGGGGAGAACCTAATGGGCAGCGTCTCAGACGGACTGCCAGGCCCTCCTAGAATGTCCAGCCAAGTGGGGAGAAGAGGAGAACCTATGCAGTGTCTCCTTGCACATTTCTACGTAGGAACTCGCCACTATCTAATTGAGGAGCCCCTACCACCACACAAGCGTCATCCCAGAAAAGGCAAGATAATGCTGGTACAGCGTTACTGGTTACACATTTTCAGACACTGATCATTACCTACTTCAGTTAGGCCTGCAGTTCTTCCCTTCACACTCTCAAATGTAAGTTTCAGATGCCGATGGGTATTGTTCCGAACATTCGGTAAAGCACACAAACTCTCCTCTGCCATTTCTGTTTCGGCATTTTGTCAATTATCGCACGCACATGCGCAGGAGCTGAGAGACACACACACATGTACTCAGGGACGCGCACTTGGGCTTTCATTATATAGGATGATTTATGTTGTAGGATATTGACCAGATCAGTAGCACTTCTGCTAAATGAAGTTGTAAATTAGCCTAATTGGAGTGCTTCCACAATCCTTGTATTGTATGTATTTATTGGGAAGCCTGGTCAAGCTTCCATGTGGCAATAGCTCCCCCAACATGCCCCTTTTATGGGAAGTCCTATGCCTTTAATATAAAGCACTGGCTGGGGGGAAGTGAGAAAGCCTGTTATATGGATCCAGTGCACAACTATGAGAAATGCAAAAGTTTGCTACTGGTAATTAAAGTAAAAAAGGTTTGAAGTTAGGACCTTCCAGACTGGGCTTACCTCAGGGCCGGATTTACCATCAGGCACAGTAAGCATGCGCCTAGGGGCGCCTGAGGTTGAAGGGGCGACTGTCAATCTCCTCCAACCAATCCAACCCCTTTATAGTCTATTTTCTTTCCCCAAAAAGAGAGTGGGTGTGGCTTAGGGGTGTGGTCTGTGTTTTGGGGTGGGGCTAAGGGCGCCAGGCTCTTTGGGCCTACAGGCTCCTGAGGTGTAAATCCGGCCCTGGGTTACCTGGACGTGGTTGGAAGGCTTTTCATTCATGTGATCACAGTAATGTATACTAAAACCCCTTTGTTTATAATGTATGCCAGTGTGCAGATAATATGATATTGTATGGGGCCTAGGAATGTGCATTGATTATCTTTTCTGTTTGTATAAATGTTTGACCAGATCAGTAGCACTTTCGCTAAATGTAGTTGTAAATTAGCCTAATTGTATATTATGAGTATGCACATGTCTGTATAGTAAGACATAGGGTTTACAGCAAAGATGGATCTATCCCAATGTCACTGTTGTCCATCTTATAGGATTATTTTGTATTAGTTATTATTGTATGATTTATGTTGTAGGATATCGTATTGTATGAAATATTCCTGTCAATAAATATGTTAACTGTCTTACTTACTCTGTGTGATCTCTGTTTGGGTAACACCAGTAGTTTTTCTATTGAGGGTCTAGAAAATAGAAACAATGACATTGTACTTACTGTAGCACCAGCTTGGGAGCCATAACATGGAGTGTGTGTGTGTGTGGGGGGGGGGGGTGAGATGTAGAACAGAAAGTGGAACCAGAACACTACTCGGATGAGCAGGTGACAAAAGGGGGAGAACCCCTATAGTTTATTTAGACATAAATCAATCCAATATTTCAGGGGGACGTATCCACCCTTCCTCAGGAATAAGGGGAATGAGGTGTCATTTTGCTAGTGTCAATGGTGCATTAACCATGTGTGTCCCCTGCAATAATATGGAACTTCTACAAGGTATAATTTACACAATAAAAACAAAATAAATGTAGAGATGCAGAACAGGAAATAACTGATGGCTTTATTCTATATATTGGGGTGTAATCCCCTGGGGGTCCTTTCAGCTCTGATCTCGCTATATTTCCTAGAGACAAGCCCCTGTTTGATGGGGTGCTTACTATGCTTTACTGGATATTAAAAGTGATGCTAAGGGGGAATGTGGGGCCTTGAAGAGAATTATTTGGGGCTTAAAGGGAACTAAACTCCAGCTGGATCTATAATTCACAGGGAAGTAGGAGAGTTTATTCAGGGTTAAACTTACCTGCCAGCGCGACACTCATGGCTTCTAAATAGCAGATGGCATGCTGTCCCAACCTGCCTCCCGTCTTATGCGCATGTGCGTCAATAATAAAGATAGGAAGCAATGCATTGTATATGGCCCCTCATACTAAATCACACTATGGCAGATAAAGGGCAATGTTACCTAAATGCACAAGTTGTTTGAACTGCAGCTCCTTTGGAATCACATTCCCAATATGTCACCAAAATGAATGGGATGTCGCAGGAACATCGGAAGATTAGAACCGCGCTCCTGGGAAAACCCCAGATAGATATTAGATTACACCAACAAATGTCTAATCTATCTAATGTCTGCCTAGTGTGTTACTGTGACTGGCTGGGTACATATAGAGTTATAGATCATCAACAGCTCTAATGTCATTGGGATCTTATACAGGATGTCACTGTAGATAGGAATACAGGCAGCTATGTTCAACTATAACTCTCATAGTGCCTGGGTAGGTTTTGCAGAGATCACTGGGTAAAAAACAGACAGTTAATGGTGGAGGGAGTTGAATGGAAGGGGTTAAAGTTCTGGGATCTCTATTTTACTGGTAGAGGTCGGAACCAGCAAAGTAAGAACCTTCCATTAAAGGGTATGTCCACCCTTTATAAAAACTTTTCCCATATCATAGTTCTTGCTCCCCCAGCCCTAACCGCATTAGTGTTATTCCAAGAAAGTGCCCCGATAGTAAGTTACCTTACCTCTCTCCACCGCCACACAATCCCGTCCCTCTGCTTGCATAGAACTGCAAGCAGGGGGCCAGACCGGCAGCCGCGTCTGTGATTGACTGAAAGGCAGCTAATCACGGACGTGGCTGCCGGTAGTGCAGAACGGCGAAGGAGAGGGGTAAGGTTAGTAAAGATCGGGAAACTTTCTTGGAATAACACTAATGCGGTTGGGGCTGGGGGAGCAAGAACTATGATATGGGAAAGGGGGTTTAACGCTAGGGGAGGGAGACCAAAATTGGAGAGGGAGGGGTGGGGCTCTTCTGCACATGGCAAAATTCTCCTGTAGGGGAGACAGGAGGCAGAGTCCTATATGGACTCTGCTATCCTCCTGGTGGCCACTTTTTTGGACTTGGGGGGGGGGGATTACAGGAGAACCATTTGGATCTGGGATGTAAGGTAAGGATTTTACTACACTACAGAGTGGGGCCAGTAATGGGGGGGATTATAGTTTTGGGTGTGGACATGCCCTTTAAACAAAGTAACAATCTCTGCCTGCACCTGCAGTTACATTCTATTGCACTGAGCATATTCCTACTAGAGCAAGTGTCTGCATGGAAATAGAGATCCCTCTGTCTAATGATCATTCTATGGGACGTGGAAGGTTCTACGGAAGGTAAAATTCCCAAACATTCCACAACAGCAGGTTGCAGACTGGGGATTATGGGAGTTGTAGTTGTATTTGTAGTTGTATTTACTCCCATATAGGGTGAGGATTTTAATCCTTATTTTACAAGATGGCGTTAAATCCTGGACCAGTTAATGGGGTCTGATTGGTGCCCAGTAATGTGAGAGACAGATGGACAGATATCAATGGACTTTTCTTCCATAATGTCCGGATTGTAGATATTAATATAAACCTTCTAGATATATCTATAGAAATCATAGCACAAGGACAAGTTACACCAATACTGAATAAATGGGACCAGACTGAATTTGGATTCTAATGCGGAAAAGGAATTGGTGATTTGCAAGGGTTAAATCTCTATATACAGGCTGGAGTGAAATGCATTATATACCAGGGGTCTGTGTCTGTGTATATGATGAGGTGATGTTTCAGTGATCCACAGTGATTTAAAGGACAATTATACTCACAGAACCTCCACTCCTGCCATCCATAGTACCCAGGGTGAGGACCTAAATCGCACTGTCCTCACCCCTGGGTTCACTTTCTAAGTCTATATTTACTCATATAAAGTTTCCTTTGGTGCTCTGCTACCAATTCCGGGCAGGGCCGGCCTTAGGATAAATAGCACCCTGTGCAAGATTTGTTACTGACGCCTAGCACCACCCCCCCCCAAAAAAAACCCCACCCCCCTGGGAACACACAATACTCCGTTGAATGCTGCTTGCCTTCAAATCAAGTCCCCCACCTGCGCTTACTGTCTTTCAGTATCTTCAGTGTGTGCTTGTATATATGGTGCGTACATCATTATGTAACAAGTAAGGTTCTAAATGCACAGACAGAACAGCACAGCATACAGACATCTTAAGTAAAGCTTATATGTGTTGGGCTTAGTATGTGGTGAGGTGCTGATACATATATTTGATCTGGAGGACTGTAACTAGGGGGGCTGTGACACTGATGCACAACTTTGAGCGACAGGTCCGTGACCTAAGACTCCCAGCTGTCGCCCCCTGGTAATGCAACCCGTGCGGTCGCACAGGCTGGCCCTGGATGACAGAAAGGTTAAGGACAAACAGGACAATGCACCGAGAGACGCACATCTATACTTCCCCATATCTGGACATCCAATAGATGCTCCTCACACCACTTGCTCTGTGTAATTTAGATAATACCCTGCGGCAGGACTAGGGATACAGTATTTTAGTATTATACATAGTTAAAAAATTTTATATAATTTATGCCATGACAAGTGTTTAATAAATCACTTTTATATACATCGTTTTTTCACTTAGTAATATTAATATAGATGTTGGTTTGTATTACTGATTTATAGCTAGACCACACTAGTGCGTTTCTCATGCCCTTCCCATTGCAATCCGTTTGCATGTGAGGAACGCAGAGCAGTGAAGGTCAATGTGGGAATCCCTTGCGCTCTGATTGTCCAATAGTGAACCATTGCAAGTGGACGGTGATGCACAAGAAACGCACGCCCTAGTGTGGCCTCAGCCTAATTCAGTATGTGATTCAGCACAGGATATACAGTTGTATATGGAAAATTTGCCTCCTGCGGTACCCAGGATCCTTGTACAAATTTAGGGAATTATAAACTTGGAAAGAGAAGGCCTATTCTTCTGTCTAATGGGACATTAGTGAAAATATCTCTGATCCTTACCAAGGTTTGAAGTGCTGCACTGACATTACTACCAAGGCAAGATTTAATACAAACAACGTTGCATTGTTCAGTCCAAACAATGTCTGTAGTTGAGGAATCTTGATCAGAACACTTTACCTCTGACTTTCTATATCATTGGTCCACCTGGAGAAACCCCCTTCCTTTGTCCTGTCCAGGCAAAAACAATATCCATGGGAGGTGTGTGTGCAAAATCGTGTTAGCAATTTAATATACTATTTTAATTACCAGAGGCTGTCTTAAAATATCTTCCACATTATAAGCATGTAGAAAAGCTTACTACCTCTATAGCACCCCCCACTGGAACACCCAGTAACTGCAAGCTACATTGAATCTTGTTCCTGTGTGTATGTTCTCTAAGATAAAACCTAGGTTTTAGGTCGCACATTTTTGTTTAGACTGCCAGGGCTAGCAATACATGGTGGTTATGGAGTATAACTGCTATCAAAAGGCATGCTTTAAAGGGCAAGTCTAACCCCAAAATTAAAACGTACATACAGGTAAATCACCCCCCAAAACCCTAAACGTTAATAGTTTGAAATGTGAAAGGTGTAAGTTTAACCTGAAATCCTGCACAATGTCCTGTTTCCCCTGTTTCTGCTTCCTTGTTCTTCCAGTTAGTAACTGTCAGTTATGGATTTGACAGTTGACATTACAGCCAATGACTGAATGTTAATCCCCTGTCTGCCTCTTCTGAGCATGCCCAGGCTCAGTACAGGCTCAGTACAGGTTTCTAAATGGCTCAGTTTCCATGAGGCATCCAGAAGCATAGCAGACATACAGTAATGAATTCATAGGACAAACTATGATATATCAACATATTTTAAAGAGGCCATTCTTTCTAAAAGATGTTCTTATGGGGGTGGAGTTGTCCTTTAAAGATGAGTAACTTAAACATTCATTCCAGGTATTCTTAAATATCATTTAACCATGCCAGAAGAAAACATTTAAAATTTAACCAATGCAAAGACACACCGATGAAATGCATAATGTTCCAAATATAGGCCTTATCACTTCCATTCAATACAGTAAATGATTTGGAAGAAAATAATGTAAGGAGGTACAATATATTAATATATGATGTATACTAAGTTTGGCCACTAGGTGTCAGTGAGCACTAAATTAGACTATGTAATTATAATGTTAAGTATGAGATTGTTTTTGAAGGGGAAAGGAAATAGACGCCAGGTGACCCAGTGGACTTGGGGATCTGAACAACAGAGAGCCTTTGAGCAGTTAAAAACCTGCTTATCCTCCACTCCGGTACTGGCATATGCGGATTATAACCTGCCATTCTGCTTGTATACAGATGCCAGCTTGCAGGGACTAGGGGCGGTAACTTAGCCGCAGGTCCAAAGAGGGAAGGAAAGAGTGATAGCATATGCCAGCCGAAGCCTGCGACCTACTGAGAGAAATCCAACAATTATAGTTCGTTCAAGTTGGAGCTACTGGCTATTGTTTGGGCTGTCACTGAAAAGTTTCCTGAATATTTGTGGGGCATCATGTGGACATTTACACAGACAATAACCCTTGGCCTACCTGGGCTCTGCACGATTAGGGGCCTTGGGCAGCGTTGGGTGGCCCGGCTAGCCCAGTTTACTATGTAATTCACTATAAGCCTGGGAAGTGCCACCAAATGCAGATGCCCTGTCTCGTAACCCCACAGATGTGCCGATTGGGCAGCAGGATGAGGAAAGAGAAAGGGTTGAGATTCCCCCACTGAAAGTAAGGGCTAGGGGCAGACAGGAGGCCTCTAATGCACAAATACCGGTGGAAGGCCCTATGCCAGAGATCTACACAGTGGACCAGTGGAAAGAGGCCCAAAAGAAGGATCCTGCTCTCCAGCAAGTACTCAATTGGGTGAGAAAGCAGCAACGCCCCCTGGTCGTGAGGGTCCGGATGGTTCCAGTGGCTAGAACATTGTTGCGGCATTGGGACAGGCTGCAAGAACGCCATGGGCTACTATACCGCCAAAGTGAATGGGAGAAGAGCGACGGAAGGTCTGGCAGTTGGTGGTCCCTGCCGCTCAACTGCGGGAAGTGTGCCGCATTTATGCATGAAACTGGGGGCCACTTCATGGCAGAAAAGACTGAACAGCTAGTCCGGCGTTACTTCTTTGCTCCAGGACTAGTTACAGTCAAGAAGTGTGCCAGCGTGCCCAAAATGTGCTATTTATAGACCCTCCAGATAACACCACTCCCCGTCAGATCTGCACTGGGGAACCTTTTGAGCTAGTAGCCATGGACTTTTATAACGATAGCGGGGGCACAGGAGGGTACCGGTATGCCCTGGTATTTATTGACCATTTCTCTAAGTTTGCCATGGTAGTGCCCACAAAGGATCAAACAGCCCAGACTACAGCTAAACTGATGTGGACTCATGTTATAAGGCCATATGGTTGCCCCAGCGATTCTTGTCAGATCAGGGTCCAAATTTGAATCACAGCTGGTCACTGAACTCTGCAGATTTCAAGGGGTGCGTAAGTCACGCACGACTCCCTATCACCCCACAGGGAATGGAGTTTGTGAACGATTTAATCGAACATTGCTAAATCTGTTGAGAACCCTGGGGGTGGAGTACCATGATAATGGCCAGAGGTTCTGCGCGGATGTGGTGTGGGCTACAACAACACAGTACATGCATCTACAGGTATACCCCCTTTTTCTTGTTGTTCGGTAGACGGCTAGACTGCCGCTAGACCTAATACTGCCGGCAGCTGAAGACTCCATGAAACGCAGTCCAGAACAGTGGATTCAGGTGCTGGCTAGGCGGTTGAGGGGGCACGGAACTTAGTACTAAAGGAGACCCGCAAAGAGGTGCCACAGGTGGAACCAGCACCGTTAAAGCCAGGAGATCGAGTGTTGATGCGGAACCCAAAAGCAACACGAGGCTCTAAGCTGTGCCCCAGGTGGGAACCTGATCCTTATATAGTGGTATCTCAGCCGCGACAGAATTTTCCGGTCTATCTGGTAGAACCTGAGCGAGACAGAGGAAGTATAAACGTGTACATAGAGATCTGCTCAAACTTTGTGTATTTCACTACCCAGAGGAAGTATTAGCTGAGCCTGGAGGAATCCAAGTAGTCCCATGGGGTTTTGGCATGATTTCGACCTTTTTGAACGCTGTTTGATGGTAAAAGTAAAAATTTCTACGAAGAACTGCGCCCACACCATTGATGATATGAATGAACGAACTACAGCGTTACATAGCTGAAGGTGTAAATATATTAGATATAAGGTAACACCGTATTTACGTTAGATATTATTAGATATGTGGTAGCACCGTTCTTACGTTGGATATTATTAGATATGTGGTAGCAACCATTCTTACGTTAGATATTATTAGATATGTGGTAACACCGTTTTTACGTTGGATATTATTAAATATGTGGTAGCACCGTTCTTACGTTGGATATTATTAGATATGTGGTAGCACCGTTCTTACGTTGGATATTATTAAATATGTGGTAGCACCGTTCTTACGTTGGATATTATTAGATATAAGGTAACATAGTTCTTACGTTAGATATTATTAGATATGTGGTAGCACCGTTCTTACGTTGGATATTATTAAATATTAGGTAGCACCGTTTTTACGTTGGATATTATAGGATATGTGGTAGCACTGTTCTTACGTTGGATATTATAGGATATGTGGTAGCAACCATTCTTAGTTGGGTATTTGTAGAAATATGTGGTAGCACCGTTCTTACGTTGGATATTATTAGATATGTGGTAGCACCGTTCTTACATTGGATATTATTAGATATGTGGTAGCACCGTTCTTAGGTTGGATATTATTAGATATAAGGTAACACCGTTCTTACGTTGGATATTATTAGATATGTGGTAGCACCGTTCTCACGTTGGAAATTTTTAGATATGTGGTAGCACCGTTCTTAGGTTGGATATTATTAGATATAAGGTAACACCGTTCTTACGTTGGATATTATTAGATATGTGGTAGCACCGTTCTTACGTTGGATATTATAGGATATGTATTAGCACCGTTCTTACGTTGGATATTATAGAATATTGTGGTAACATTGTTATTATGTTAGATATTATTGATATTAGGTAGCTCCGTTCTTACGTTGGATATTATTAGATATTAGGTAGCTCCGTTCTTACGTTGGATATTATTAGATATGTGGTAGCACCGTTCTTACGTTAGATATTATTAGATATGTGGTAGCACCGTTCTTACGTTGGATATATTAGATATGTGGTAGCTCCGTTCTTACAGTTGGATATTATAGGATATGTGGTAACATCGTTCTTATGTTAGATATTATTAGATATGTGGTGTGCATCGTTCTTATGTTAGATATTATTAGATATGTGGTAGCACCGTTCTTACATTGGATATTATTAGATATAAGGTAACACCGTTCTTACGTTGGATATTATTAGATATGTGGTAGCACCGATCTTACGTTAGATATTATTAGATATGTGGTAGCACCGTTCTTAGGTTGGATATTATTAGATATTAGGTAGCACCGTTCTTACGTTGGATATTATTAGATATGTGGTACCACCGTTCTACGTTGGATATTTATAGGATATGTGGTAACATCGTTCTTATGTTAGATATTATTAGATATTAGGTAGCTCCGTTCTTACGTTGGATATTATTAGATATGTGGTACCGCCGTTCTTTACGTTAGATATTATTAGATATGTGGTAGCACCGTTCTTACGTTGGATATTATTAGATATGTGGTAGCACCGTTCTTACATTGGTATTATAGGATATGTGGTAGCACCGTTCTTACGTTGGATATTATTAGATATGTGGTAGCACCGTTCTTACGTTGGATATTATAGGATATGTGGTAACACCGTTCTTACGTTGGATATTATTAGATATGTGGTAGCACCGATCTTACGTTAGATATTATTAGATATGTGGTAGCACCGTTCTTAGGTTGGATATTATTAGATATTAGGTAGCACCGTTCTTACATTGGATATTATTAGATATGTGGTACCACCGTTCTTACGTTGGATATTATAGGATATGTGGTAACATGTTCTTACGTTGGATATTATAGGATATGTGGTAGCACCGTTCTTACGTTGGATATTATTAGATATTAGGTAGCTCCGTTCTTACGTTGGATATTATAGATATGTGGTAACACCGTTCTTACGTTGGATATTATAGGATATGTGGTAGCACCGTTCTTACGTTGGATATTATTAGATATGTGGTAGCACCGTTCTTACGTTGGATATTATTAGATATGTGGTACCGCCGTTCTTACGTTAGATATTATTAGATATGTGGTAGCGCCGTTCTTACGTTGGATATTATAGGATATGTGGTAGCACCGTTCTTACGTTGGATATTATTAGATATGTGGTAGCACCGTTCTTACGTTGGATATTATTAGATATGTGGTAGCACCGTTTTACGTTGGATATTATAGGATATGTGGTAGCACCGTTCTTACGTTGGATATTATAGGATATGTGGTAGCACCGTTCTTACGTTGGATATTATAGGATATGTGGTAGCACGTTCTTACGTGGATATTATAGGATATGTGGTAGCACCGTCTTACGTTGGATATATTAGCGATATGTGGTATAGCCGTGGTAGCACCGTTCTTACGTTGGATATTATAGGATATGTGGTAGCAACCGTGAAGAAATGAAATTTACTCGTGCCCCAAGTTCTCAATAGGGACTATGATTTATTTCTCTGATCAGACTGATATGAACATGAGTTTGTGGAAGAGGACATCTACAGTGTATATATTTACCTCTGTGGGATGATTATATGTATATAGATAATATGGAATTATATTATGTATACAGTGTTAGGTCCAGGATACAGTTTGTCCATGGGACAGGGCTATGTGTTGTCATTTTCTGTCACATGTTATAAATATTTGTAGTGTAACCAATTGATAAAACTCTTGGCTGTTCTTGACACAGTGCTTGGAATAATTAAATAAATGATTGGAATTATTTTTGAGTGCTGCCTTTGATACACATGTTTATGGGGAGAAACACCGCACAATTTGATGTAAGTAGAGTGCTGTATAGAGAATATATTGTATGTATATACACATGTAAGGGTAAATTGAGTGATTTTAGCCATACAGCCGCGCGTTAATCTCCATAACTATGCCTCTGGGTGAATCTCTGTGTGTTGGTCAGTAAAGTTAGAGGACCAGATCATCATAGAGAGACGTAACATGTGGGAGAGAAGAAGCCTGGGATGGAATCAAGAAAAAATAGAAGTAACATGGACAGGAAAACCACATGAACTGATATTTCTCTTTTACTGCTAAATGGGCTGCGTTTGTGATTGTGAAATGAGCAGTAAGAGCTTGGAAATGGCTAAAATGATTGTGTATTAAATCTGTAATATAAAATAATTTTAATGTACAATGTGAATAAACTATTCAACCTATATAAAGGGAACAGGAATGCTTGTTCTATGGATTTATTGCCACTGTGGATCCACTTTACAATGCTCTGTTTACCCTCCAGACTCAACATGGAAATTCTGTGTGTGACAGATCTGCAGTTTTATTCTTGTTTTAAACCCAAAATTGACCACGATTTTCCTGGTTTATAAAATGAAAATGATAATGTAACTACACCCTGCAATACATTCATTTTACAACACATACACCTTTAAAATCAACCCCATCCCCACAACCAGGGGCAATAGGGATCACTAAATCAACCATAGCAGTTGCTATGGGGACCAGAGCTAAAGGGGGCCCAACCAGGTCCCCTGCAGGCATGTCCTCTCTCCTAAGAAAATTTTCCAGGGTACATAATTGCCACAGATTTTTGTACAAGTCATTCTGAATTGAGAAAGCCAGTCGGATGACTAGCGAAACGTCTTCAAGAACTAAACTTCAAGTCCAGTTGATCTAATTGAACACAACAGATATACCATGACCTGGATGAATGAGAACCTTCACAAGGATATTTCTGGAAGACAGATCCACAGTTTCACCGTTCTCACTGTAAAGAAACCTTTCCTAACCTGAAGATGAAACTTCTTTTCTTCCAACCTTAAAGGATGTCCATGTGTCCTCTGATATGACCTATTAGTGTACAATGCACCAGAGAGTTTACTGTATGGGCCATTAATTTTTTTATAAAGTGATCATATCCCCATGCAAACGTCTCTTGTCCAATGTAAACAGCCCTAACTTGTCTAATCTGCCTGCATAGTCAAGCCCCTCCATTCCCCTTATTAATTTAGTTTCCCTTCTCTGAACTGCTTCTATTTCCAAGATGTCCCTTTTGTATATGGGATTCCAAAATTCCACTGCATATTCCAAATGAGGCCTTACCAGTGCCTTGTAAAGAGGGAGAATAATATTTTTCTCTCCTGAATCTATTCCTCTCTTTATACAAGACAATATCTTGCTAGCTCTAGCCGTGGCTACCTGGCATTGTTTGCTGCAGCTATGTTATCTACAAAAATATATATTTTTGCATTAGAGATTCCATTGTTATTTATGGTGTAGATGGCACCAGGATTACAGTATTAAATCCGAAATGCATCACCTTACATTTATCAACATTGAATCTCATCTGCCATTCTGCCGCCAATTTTGATTGTCTGTCTGTCTGTCTGTCTGTCTATCTATCGCAATTGCACATCGTTTGAAGCTTCCAAAAGCTCTGCATAGTTTAGTGTCATCTGCAAAGACAGAGACCTTGCTCTCAATGCCCCCTTAATAGTCATTTATAAACAGATTAAAAACAGTACATAACTCTGAGGTTCTCCACTTAGAACTTAAGCCCACATGGAGGTAGCTCCATTGACCACTACTCTCTGTTTGCGATCCAACAACTAATTCTCTAACCAGGTACAAATGTTCTTTTCTAGGCCAACAGTCCTCAATTTATACATTAGTCACCTATGTGGCACAGTATCAAAAGCTTTCGCAAAATCCAAGGGCCCTATTTATAAAAAATCAGTATCGTTATCGTAAAATACCGATCGTTATCGTAAAATTACGACCGGTTTATTACAGATAACGACCGTTATTTACCATTAACGACCGGTCGTTATTGCTAAATAACAGTCGTTATCGGTAAATAACGGTCGTTATCGGTAGAAAACCGGTCGTCATCGGTTGAAAACCGGTCGTTATTTTACGATAACGATTGGTATTTTACGATAACGATACCGATCTTTTATAAATAGGGCCCCAAGTATACTACATCCACTGCTATTTCAGAATCTACATTTTTACTCAATTCTTCATAAAAACCAAGTAAATTTGTCTGGCATGATCGATTTCTCATAAATCCATGCTGACTACTACTAATAAGATCAGTCCTAATGACAAAATCAAGGATATCATCCCGTAAAGCTTCCAGCACCTTCCCTACCACTGATGTTAGGCTTACAGGTCTATAGTTACCAGGCTGTGAACGACTACCTTTTTTGAATATTGGTATTACTTTGGCTGTTTTCCAATCCAACGTTAAACTGGTGAAAATATTTCCATTACCAAAATTCTAAGGTACACCTATGGCTCTCTGAAGTCACACCAGTGTGCCCCGGCACACCCTATGAGAAACCCTGCTCTTTAGTGAATAACGAGTGGAAAAAGTGGTTATTGACCCTGTTTTCGTTTTGCTTAAACCTTTCAAAGATGCTCCCAGGCTCAGGAACTCTACTTACAAAACCGTGGCTCCTCTCTTCATCCTAGTAATGGCTGTGATGGTAACATTAAGGCCAATGACTGACAGCCGTTATAATACAAGCCTTCTCTGCTGCTGTGTAATTAGTAACTAACCAGCTTGCTACAACAGCAGCAGTGGAGGTGTGGCCATGCCAGTGAGTTATCAGGGTTTTGTAAGTAGAAAATCCGAGTCTGGGAACATCTTTGAAAGGTTTTATGTGGCTGAACTAAGTGAAGTAGAATATTTCTTAGGTAGGTGGACATGCCCTTTAAAAAACCTTGCTGCAGTTTGGCTGGGTTAGGTTGAACTGCATTGAACTAGTTTTTATGTGGGTTAGGGGGGCCTCATCAAAAATCTTGCTATAGAGCCCTGTGGTTTTTATCTACGCCTCTGCCCCAAACTCCAATATTGTTTTACTTACTTTCCTCTTTATGGTCCCTTTTACCTGCTTTTATCCCCCATAATAAAGTCGACATTTTCATGATGCTGGCTAACTTCCTCGTTGCATTGATCAGTCACGACCAATGATGGCCGCAAACCATTGTTCTTCCTCTGCAAAGGAGGCAAGAACTTGGAAGACCAGCCACCAGCAGAGAGAGTGAAGTATAAGGGATGGAAAGTATTGATTTTAGTGCTGGGGGTGGACAAGCCCTTTAAAGGTGAATGGAAACCTAAATATAAACTTTAGGAGTGATATAGAGCACCCAGGACTGCCTTCTTAAAGGTTATGTCCACACTTAAAACACAAAACTGATTATTTATCTGCCACTAAACCCGACTGCTATATTTAGCACTTTATAACATGCATTTCTAACCAGATGATGATAAGTATGGTCACTGTTCTCTCCCTTTCTGGTAAAGGCTGCAGCCTACTCTCCTTGCGCAATGAGATTTGAGTAGCTTGAGCATGTGCAGAGGAGGCCGTAGGGGAATCATTGGCTGTAATGTCAGCAGTGACAGTCTAGATTGACTGCATGTTTAACACAGAGGTGAAGACTAATTACCATGGTAAATTACCATCTAAAGTGCATTCAGTTTCCTCTGGGACAATGGGGCAATAATTACCCATAAATATCTGGTTAGGTATACATCTAATAATGTGCTGAATGCAATAGTACAGTATTTGAGGTTAAAAGAAGACATACGTCCATACATCCATCTAGCCCAACCTACTCGGCAATACCCACATTTCCTGCTTAAAGGGTAACTGTGGTCCAAAAATGACTTTAGGTAAATTGATAGGAATTGCTTTCCTGAGTATTTTTGCAATTTACTTTCATTTATTTTACATTGTTTTGAAGATATTTACATTTATATGTGTGATATGGTTGCAGCATTACCAGATCCCCTGTACTTCCTACTTCCTGCTTCCTGCACTGAAACCATATGACAGTCCCCATTCCCTGTGTCTCCTCCTCCTCATGGGCCCCCATGGCCCCTCCCCTTGCAGACCCACTTTGGCCCCTTCCCTTGCCGTCTCCTGTTGCCCCTCCCAATCATGGGCCCCAGGGCCCCTCACATTCGCAGGCCCCATGGACCCTCCCACTTGCAGACCCATCCTGGCTCCTTCCCTTGCAGCCTCCTGTGGCCCCTCCTCCTTGTGGGATCCCCATTCCCCCTCCCCCACTTGCACCTCAGACCAATACCCCCTTACAGAAAACTGTAAAAACAGCCTTTTTAGCAGAGAAAGAATCAGCAGTTTTAAATTTTGTCACATTCTTTCTCTGCTGAAAAGGCTGCTTTTACACAGTCTTCTTTAGGGGGAAGGAGGGTATTGGTCTGAGGTGCAAGTGGGGGAGGGCCACAGGACCCGTGAATGGGCAGGGCACAGAGTCTGTAAGTGGGAGGGACCACAGGGGGCTGCTAGGGAATGGGCCAGGTTGGGTCTGCACGGGGAGGGGCACAGGGCCCGCGAGTGGGAAGGGCTAGCAAGTGGGAGGCATTAAAAAAAAGCAGTGCTGTGGGCTGTGCTGTTTTCCCCACCCCCCTCCTACCTTTCAGTCATGCACTGAACATGTGCCAACTGCAGATTAGAGGAGGAAGTAGTATTTATGACCGCAGATTCAGAACCTCCCATCCCCTAACTTTCTGATCAGTGATAAATAGAGACCACAGTTCCCCTTTAAAAGTTGATCCAGAGGAAGGGGAAAAAAACAGTATTAAGGGGAAAAATTCCTTTCTGCATATCTGTTGTATTCAGTTAGATCACCTGGACTGCATATAACTGCAATGTGTCAGGGACCTGCTGAATGGGAAGTATATTTGCATTGTAGCTAAGAGGTGACACCTGGCTGTTATATGTTGATTAGGATGCATTACAGGGTATTTATTGCCAACAGATTCTTGTACAAGTCATTGTGAATTGAGGAAGCCAGTCGGATGACTAGCGAAACGTCTTCAAGAACTAAACTTTTAGTTTAGATATACCATGACCTGGATGAATGAGAACCTTCACAAGCACCTATGGGGCTGTTACAAACTGCAATGGGGCTATACTTTGCCTTCATACCAGGGATGTCACACTTGTGACCCTCCAGGTGTTTGAAAATTGCAACTCCCAGAATTCCCTGACTGCAGTATTCAGTAAACAAGTTTAACTTTCCAGCTTTATACATTTGTCTTTGTGCCACAATGGAAAATAATATATGTTTGCTTGTGAAGATGGAACAAGTTCCTACCTGCAGCCCAGCACAGTGTGTGGTTTACTGAGAATGGCAAACAAGCAACAGAAATAACGTTTGCTGATGTCAAAACCCCAATTGCCCTTTTCTTCAGTGCAGGTGAATTAAAAACCGGGAGGACCCCCCTCTTACCTCCAGACAAACAATCCGTGGAGCAGGTCTAGCCTCTTGGCACCAAACGGTGATAAATATTAACAATAGGCAGTGGATACTGAGAGCCATCTTTATCTTATCTTTCGCCATAGAGACCTAAATGTTTTCTATGAAAAGGGAAACTTCAGCCGGAAGAAAACTTTCTTTTGTTTGAATAGTAAATGATTTCCTCATGTACACAGAAAGGAGAAGGTAGATAAACCCACTAGCACAGCCAGAAAGGAGAAGGTAGATAAACCCACTAGCACAGCCAGAAAGGAGAAGGTAGATAAACCCACTAGCACAGCCAGGACTAATCTTCTCACCACCAGAAAAAAAATCCCAACGCTTCTGCTTTGCATGGAAATGAAATGACAGCAAATCAGTCAAGAGGTCACATTCTAATTGGGTTTTTTGTTTGCACCCAGAGTTCACATGAAGAAATGATGGGATTCCTGGGACCCTCAATGGCTCCTTACAGACCAGCAGTAAAATAATACAGGCACGTGGCACAGGGGCACAACCACGAATCTCACAGTGATGGCCTGGTTAGGGCTGGTACACACAGGTCTGTCCTGGCCTGATATCCCCACCTAAAAGATTACTGAGCAATCATTTGTGTGGTAGGCTTTGGTCTTGGAATACAATTGCTGATATTATCAGTGTGACTGTTTGCAGGGATGTAGCTATCAGGGGAGCTTACTTTCCCTATGACAGATCCAGCCTTACCCCCAGAAACTACTGTACCAATGTAGATGAAACAGGGAAGGGGCCCACCATTGTTTTGCTGGGGGCCCAGTGATTTCTAGTTACGCCACTGACTGCTTGTATGGCCTATTAAAGGCCACGTTGTCTAAAATGCATTTTGCTCAAAATGTTGGGGGCAAAAGATTGACCAAAATATTGGTCAGTGAATTACTGTTGGTCAAAAGACCAACTTTCTCCAGAAAGCTCTTCATCCCATGATAGGATCTGTATGCTGTTTTTCTCTTTTAGGGGTCCTAACCCATATTAGTGTGTTACAACCAATACAAACCAGACATGACCAACACCTAAAGACCAGCTGATTCCCTACAGAGCTGACCCCTGCCCCGTCACTGTACAGCCACCAGTGCATGTTACAAGCAATGTAAACCTACAATGCTGACGAGAGAGGATGAAAAGACTAGAGAAAGACAAATAAAATAGCCTATGGGATAACATAATGAGAAATGACATTGCGCAATGACACTTTATAATGTTAAAGCGAAACACAAAATATTACTGGTACCAGTACAGGACGGCTATGATTAAATACCTGAGAGCATGAAACTGAGGCCCATTACCATTATTTACTGACACCCAGTGGAATATACGAGTTTCGACTGTGTGAGCGTGAGACTCGGGGCATATACACCCAGGTCTACACTCACAGTGGGTGAGTGCTTAAATTCTAATGTCCATACTTGTACCTATAGTGATACATATATAGATTTTTTACAATATTTGAACTTGGCGAACCACTGTCTGTCTGAATGGGATATTTTTACTAATATACCAGCACATGTACCTCCTACTTACCGTAAATCCATAATCCAAGCCAGGTATTTCACATGGCAAACCATATTTACTTACTCTGCGCTGAAGAGGCAAAACAGACGGACCTATGTCCATGTATGAAGTTCTGGTTCATGCCCTAAAAGACTAACAAATAATGGTCATACAAAGTAGCTGCCATGGAAACCTGAAAGTAACCCGAATTTCTCATTTCAGATGGTTATTTGGCCTTGATAGAGGTCATAGGCTTCTTCACCAGACCTGCTATTTGCTTATTAATAATTAAATTACATTTCCCAGGCTTGATTGATATTTGCCATGAGTGCCTACAGAAAAGGAAGAGGCACAGTTAAAAGCAATGAAACCCAGTATATGTTTGGGACAGAGAATGAGAAGTCAGTAGAGACAAAATACATTTTGCGAATTCTCCTCATGAACTTTAATATTCTCATTCAATCAATCATTCTGTTCACTTCTCTTAGGTCTGTCGTCCGCACAAGTAGAAAGATGGATTAGAATGAAATGGCGATATGAGTGATAATATTTTGGGCGGTTATTAAAAAGATGTATGTTGTATTTAATATATTACTGTCATTACTCCAGGTTAACGATGCACTTTTACAATTATGGTAAAGAGGGATTGACCACTTAAAGCAATTCTCTAACTTTTTACTAATGTTAGGGTGATATTAATAAATGTGTAAACTAGAAAGAAAAAGTTTAGATATAAACTTTGGATTTGGCTTGAGAGGCTGGATTTTGGAAGGGAATGTGTGTGTCTGTGCTGCAGGTTTTAAAACTCTGTTATGGTAATGAAGGAGGGCATTTACATTTTATACATTTATTTGTATTATTTGTGTGTATGGTTGCCAGGAAGTTCCTGTCCCAATTTCACACACCGTGTTCGGTGTTCTATTGCCATCTAGTGGACATTTAGATCAACTGTGAATAATCCTAAATGTCCAACATTAAGGGATCCATACACACAACAATACTAATCGTACAATCCTGTATTATCATTATCACACATTCAGTATTGGTCCAATTAAAAATTTTGTTTTGTTATATTACTGAACAATGATGTCATCAGATTCCCTCATGTATAGGGTATCTAGATTTTGAAACTCAAAATAGAGGACACATGTGAGTGCCAACTTTTTTTTGCCACACCCACTTTTCGAGATAACGCCCACTTTCAGGTAACCACCCGGTATGCTGTAAACATAGTATTAGGTCTCGTTCACACTAAGATAGACAAAAATGGACCAAATACACACAGTCCATTTATTTGGTACATTTTTGTCCATTTTATTTTTCCGTTTTTGGGATTTGGGCACTAACAACGAATTCCTCATTATCCGGTTAACGACCAAAGGACAACAATACTGTCCTTTACACACACACAACCATATTTATTAGAACCCAGGGTGAGGACCTAAACCGCTAGGTCCCCACCCCTTTTAGAGGCCGAGTGCCCAAACTGCAACCCAAAACCCCACTTTATATTGCATAGTGCCAACAAGATCATTTAACCTGAATACAGAGTTTTTACTTAGAAAAAACAACTCAAATAAACACAGACCAATACAGTAAATAGAATTGATTATTGATTACCTATTAACCTCTACATTACCACATTACCACACAGAATTTTGAGATCTAAAACAGTGACAGGCACTCAAGCAGAACTGAATGTTATAGCACATGTTGCAAAAAATCAGAGTGATAGAGGTAACACTTCAGGCAACAAGCAGGATAACTGCAACTGGGAACTTATTATTTTACATGTGCAGACACGACATGTTTCGAGCCACACTGGGCCCTTTCTCAAGTGTGAGAAAGTGTTACCTCTATCACTCTGATTTTTTGCAACATTTTTCTTATGCCTGTATTAGGATGGAGGCATAGAAAGAGGTGACTGGATTTGCCCTACTTACCTGCTGTGTGGAGTACTATAGATTTATGTTATAGCACATGACCTCTCTCTGCTACAGACAGCCGCTACACTTTCTGTCTGTCTTTCTGGTAACAAACTCTGGCAGAGCCGGATTAAGACCAAATGGGGCCCAAGGCACAAGGCAGATTTTTGGCCACCCCCCTAACAATCCATTACACCAATATCAATATTGTAACTGTCATGTTATTCACATAGTAAGGTACCACCAGCGCATCCCCTCTGGCACCACCAGCACACGCCATACCCCTGGTACCACCAGCACATCCCCCTGGCACCACCAGCACACACCTCCAATGGAACTACCAGCACATATCCCCTCTGGCACCACCAGCACATCCCCCTGGAACCACAAGCACATCTCCTATAGCACCACCAGCACATCCCCTCTGGCACCACAAGCACCCCCACCCCTGGCAAAACCAATACATCCCCCTGGCACCACTAGCACATCCCCCTGGCATCACAAGCACATTCCCTCTGGCACCACCAGCACATATTCCCTCTGGCACCACCAGCACCCCCCCCCCCTGGATTGCTGGATAGATCAGGTGCCAGTGCCCCCTCTGTAAAAAGGAATGTTTGGACTCGCACTATTAGGCCAGTCAATCCTACTGCCAGGCCTGACAGTACCTGCCACTATGCCAGTTCTGTGGAGCCCTTGCACAAGTGCTCCTCCTTGCATCTGCCAGCCTCAAAAATGTCCCAAACATGTAAATGCCATGATGTAAAGGCAGTACTAAATGAGTCTTTGTAAACATGCATGTGTGTGCTGACGCAATGTCCATTTGAATAAACATTTGAAGGCTGTCTGGATCAATTTGGGTGTGATCAATTTTGGGTGTGCTACAAGGAGACACACTGTAAAGCACCTCCCAATGGCATAAAACTTTTGTAAGTTTATATGTAGTGGGTACCTGTCTCTGTCTGTCAATGAGGGAGTCTGTGGCTGAGATGGGTTGGATATCAGATGATTCTTTCTGCCTCCTCCTCTGCGCAACAGTTCTAGCTCAGGGGGCAGTGCAGCCAGAAAGACTTACGCACACCCACGGCCATGTGGCCACGCAGGTGCAGCATGCTGACACCGGAGCAGTAACCGGCAATGACAGCTTACTGCTGTCTGCTGACTGAAAGTCCCGGGCCCCCTGACGGATTTTGGAATTAATGTAAATGCTCAAAATTTTGGCTATACATACTGGGGCCCCTGGACAGCTCCCAATGGGCCCCCCTGGCATCCGGGCCCAAGGCACTTGCCTCGGGTGCCTTGTCTATAATCCAGCCCTAAACTCTGGTGAACTCTGCTGTCCATGAGTGCCCAAAGAGAGCGCTCAGAGTGCCACCTTTGGCACGCGTGCCATAGGTTCGCCACCACTGATGTAACTCCTGCACTTATCAGGGGAACTGTGGTCTCCAAACAAGTTGAGTTTAAATTAAAGGTTTCCTACCTTTAAATTAAAGGTTTCCTACCTTAAAAATGAGCCATCAACCACCTCTCTACGTGCTCCACAGCCCAAGATATAAAGTAATGACTGACCAGAAAGTTAATGGGTGGGAGGCTGATATGTGACATTCCTAAGGCTTCTCCTGCACAGTGCCGCCGGTGAGCACAGGCTCAGACTCCCTCAGTGTGTGAGGGAGACAGGAAGTCCCTCCTCCTCTCTGCTGTGTGAAGTTCTGACAGAGAAGGTAAGGGAATCTACAGCCCTTCTCATCCACTATGTGAAAACAGCCTTTTCAGGCAGAGTTCTCACTGTTTTCTGTAGGGGGGGGGGGTCTGAGTGGTCCACGGCACCCGTGAGTGGGCGGGGCACATGGGGCTGTAAGAGAATGGGCCAAGGGGCGCCTGCAACTGGAGGGACCATGGGGTCCATGAGTTGGAGGGACCAGGGGGGCTGCAAAGGGGAGACACACACAAGGCAGATTGACTGTCACAGAGCAGGAAGCAGGAAGTGCAGGGGACCTGGTGATGCTGCTGTCATATCACACAAAAATGTAAATATCTTCAAAACTATGCAAAATAAACAATGACAATACATTGCAAAAATTCAGGAGAACAATTCCTATCGTTTTACCTAAAGTCATTTTTGGACCACTGTGCCCCTTTAAACTTGCGATCGCCAGTTTGCTGTTCTCTTACAGGTGTGTCTTTTCCGATACACAGCCAGCCAGCGCAAGGAGGGGGGTAAAGTCCCGCTGATATTGAATTGGTTAGCGGGACTTCCATAAAAGAGCTGCGGCTCTCTGTAAATGACACCAATGTTGTCAAACACTTTCTCTGTAACTCACCCATCTCTGCCTGGCTGTGTGCAGTTACTTTCAGCCCTGAAATCTGGTCTCTGTGCTGGGGACATTGCAGGAGGTAGACAGGTGAGCAGCTTCCCCCCCTCCTTTCTAATACAAGGAGGTAAACTTTCCTCACTGCTGTGCTGTGCTGGGGATGGAACCAAGTGACTAACAATGTATCAGATTGTGAACTTTCCTCCCTTGGCTGCTGTGCTCAGGTTTGTAACAATGTTTCAAGCTGCAGGGACACTGTCTGTGTGTGTTAGATGCTGAAATTCCGACCCTGGATTTGCCATTAAAAAAAAGGACAAATCTGGGATTTTCCTCACATCTGGAAACCCTAGAGTCATACAGACATTTATCCTCCCCCTTCATGTTTATATGTCTGATCTAGAAATCTCACTGATCTCCTGTCATTGACTGTTCAGTAGACTATTGTTATGTGCTATGTGTAGTTCAGTAACACCAGGTCAGGTGGTATCACATCCCTTTTAAAGGTACAGTAAAGCTAATTACTTGATTGTGCCATTTTCAACACAAAGAATGTGACATTTTTTATGTAATTATCAGCGGTATAAATCATCCTGGCATATTAAGGGAAGCTGTATACACAACACTATTACTGTCTATCTAGAGATTGTATGGATGATATTCATATATACAGGTGCGGAACTACCAGGGGAGCAGGGGGCCCTGTCTTTTTAATTTCCCTATGGTAGATATAGCCTCCTCCCAGAAAACCACTGTGGATGAATATCTGTTGTATTCAATTAGATCAACTGGACTTGAAATGTAGTTCTTGAAGACGTTTCGCTAGTCATCCGACTGGCTTTCTCATTCATCTGACCTTGTACAAGAATCTGTGGCAATTATGTACCCTGGAAAATCCCAATTAGCATATCACAGCCAGGTGTTAAGGGTGTGATTGGATAGTGGCTAAGAGGTGTTATAGGAATGCCCAGAGTAAGGTGTTAAAACAGCATTGTACATGGCAGACAGTTGGTGTCGAACCCCCCCACCTCTATTTAGGCTTGGTTTCTTTATTTTCACATAAATGGCCTCCTTAACACCTCTCTTGAACCAGTCACGTTCCTTCGCCAGTATATTAACATTACAATCTTCACGTTGATGCACGTATGGCCCAGCACAGAAGAGCCAATTCCTCGGGTCAGGACTCAGCGTGTATCTGCATCTTAAGGATAAAGGACATACCTTTGAAGATTGTAATGTTAATATACTGGCGAAGGAACGTGACTGGTTCAAGAGAGGTGTTAAGGAGGCCATTTATGTGAAAATAAAGAAACCAAGCCTAAATAGAGGTGGGGGGGTTCGACACCAACTGTCTGCCATGTACAATGCTGTTTTAACACCTTACTCTGGGCGTTCCTATAACACCTCTTAGCCACTATCCAATCACACCCTTAACACCTGGCTGTGATATGCTAATTGGGATTTTCCAGGGTACATAATTGCCACAGATTCTTGTACAAGTCATTCTGAATTGAGAAAGCCAGTCGGATGACTAGCGAAACGTCTTCAAGAACTAAATTTCAAGTCCAGTTGATCTAATTGAATACAACAGATATACCATGACCTGGATGAATGAGAACCTTCACAAACACTGTGGATGAAGCACGCATAGGGGTCCCATCATAGTTTCGCTGGGGGGGGGCAGTGATTCCTAGTTACACCACTGTAATTATTATATTATAAATATTGTACAGTAATATTGTAGTGAGTAATAAAGCCGTCCTTAATCTTTACAAAGTTTAATTTTCTATTGCATTTTTAAAAATAATAGCACAATCATTTCTGCAAATTATAAGGATATTAAAAAGGCCCCATAGTGATTCGTGACCATATAAAAGCACAAGGCTGCTCCTCTGAGACTTCTAATACCCTTATAATTTACAGTAAGGTGTGCATTATTCACTGTATACACAATTTGGGAGATTCCCCCAAATAGCGTGTTATCTCCCGTAGCAGATTTACCAGAGGCTGCGCGTCTCTGGAGGAATCTCACCCGCACGTAAGTATTTAATACCAACTATCAGCTGGCGTTCAATCCTTACGTGCGGCCTGTGGTAAATAGGTTTGCAATGGCCGCGCGACTATCTCTTCCGGTACTCACGCAGCCGCCACAAACCCAGGCTTAAAGTTGCGCTAACTGATTTAAAATCTGTTAGCACAACTTTAAGCCCTTAAAAGAGCACTGCAGACGCCCTGTGCCTCCTCAGTAATTACCCTATATACTCCTTGTCAGCTCTTGTGCCCATTATTCACATTTTTACACCTTTTTACATCTTGTTTGTAAATTTTTTTAACCAGTTTAAGATTATGCTAAACTGTGATTGGCTAAAAGGCTGTTGACTATGTAGAAATGCTACCTTGTGATTGGCTGGGTCCTCCATACATAGTTGGTCATTTTACATTGTTGCCGTCATTCCTGCTCTTGACTTGGCTCTTGAGTTGATTGCAGTTTCTACTCACACTTTAATAAATAGTATAAAACAGTCATATAGATGGATAAACCACACAGGGGAAATATTTATGGATAGAGACTGTTGTATTTAGTTCAATGTTTTCTATTGGTTTTTTAATGATTTTAAGTCTGTGGCCAGTGCATTTTGCCTAAGGATGGGGGGTGTATTTCTATTCACAAAAAAACGCAATGTGTGAAATCAGAAGGGCATCTTTATAAGCCATGATTACCTAGGCCCTGGGATAAAACAGGCTCAAATGCATTGTTTTTCATTGCCTTTTATTGGTATGTGGCTGCTTATTGCATTCTGAGTGCTTATGGCGGTATTTATAAACCCGCAGTAATGGCCCCTAGAGGAGCCCCCATTAGTGGGGTTTTGCAGCCTTAGCCCCTAGAGATGCCCTCAGCCCTAAAAGACCTGTTTGGAACCTCTTGCAACCCCCTAGTGGCCCTGAATATGGTCTTTTATGGGGCTCTACAGACCTTAGAGGGGCCCTGGTGGCCCTGACCATGGTTCCTATAGAACCAAAGTGGGTATTGTTGGGCCCCCACACTGGCCCCTGTAATGTCCTTTTTCATCCTTTGTCCTTATGAAACTTAATGGTCCCTTTTGACCTCCCACTTAACCCTTCAAGTGCCCTTTTGTACACTCGGCCCAGCATGGTCTTTATAAAGTCCCGTGGTGGATAATTTGGTGGGACTTGCAGCTCTTTCCCTTTGAAAGGAATTTTGTAGCTCAACCCGGTTATCCTATAAAGAGCATCCCCCACCAGAATAAAAATATATCCATAGTTTACAGGTCCATTCTATTCCCCTGTGTTCTCTTTATGCCTAGATTCTGCCCCATTCACTTTTCAGCCAATTAGTGTCTCTCTACGAGGCAAACAGCCATTTCAGAAACATGTAATGTGGGTCTGCCATATTTATTGTGGGCTTTACCTCTCAGTTTTCTGATCTAACATGGTATAAAGGCATTCTCCTATTGGTCAGGTCTGGCAATGGAAAAAGCGCTATATTATATTGCTAAAAAAAAGAAGCAGAACTAAACTTACAGCCCCTCGCTCCAGCGGCACTCTGGTCCCTGCTTGCTCCCTGCTTGCCAGAATTAGCAAACGGGCCGGACTGGCAGCCGCGGCTGTGATTGGCTGAGAGGCAGCCAATCACAGACGCAGCTGCCGTCAATAGAGAGCGTTGCAGGAGCGAAGAGTTGTAAGTAAAAATTTTTTAACAATGCAATATAGCGGTTGGGTGTGGGAAGGGATGCCCTACAGTAAATTAAAACTGTTTTATGCTAGGTGAAAGGCAGCCATGGGAGGATCAGGAGGGAGGGAGGGGGAAAGGGCACCCCTGCACATGCCACTGTCCTCTTAGAGGACAAGAAGGAGGCAGAAACCTTTCATACAGGAAGACACCTCCTACTCTTTAGTTTCCTGGACTTTGGACAAGCATCGCAGGAGAACCATAAGGAGCAGAGATGTAGGTTAGGATTTTTTTTACACAGTGGGGCCAGTAGTGGGTTAAATTTTAGTTTTGGGGGTGGACATGCTCTTAAAACCATCAAAAAAACCCCAAAACAATAGAATGCTGGGCTGCATTGCTGATAAACAATATTGGCTAACGTGGCTTTAAAGGGCAACTAATGTAAAAAAAAAAAACTTGGGCTGCACTGGACGGGATTTATAAAAAATTGTTGTCATAAAATAATGAAAGAGTTATTTTACACTTTTACACTTATTTTACATGTGGTTGTAAAATAAAATACTTTGTGCCTTAATTATTTGACATATGTACTGCTGGTTTAAAATAAACGAGCAGTACATATGTCAAATAATAAAGGCACAAAGTAAAATTACATCTGCCGTGTAAAATAACATTATGAAAGTGTTATAAATAGCATCCATAGTGTATGGTACATAATGCACCTACTGTCATCAGCCAAATGATAGTGAAAATATGTGGTTATCCCATGGGGGCTGCCATCTTTGCTTCTCCTCCTGCACCCAGTGGGTATCTCACATATCCCACCCCTTACTCCGGCCCCTCCCAAGTTACAGTGGGCAGAATCTGGTTAAGGTTAAAGAAAGGATACCCTTACTGCCAGATACGAAGTGGGCGAACATTAGCTTCCACCATCCATTGACATATGAAGGCTGTTAGGCAATGTTGAGAATTTTGGTTTATTATCCTGAAAAGATGAAAGTCTGTCTTCCCTAAAACAATAAATAAACCCTGCAGATCCTTTGACTGAGCTCACCCAGAGACAGATACTTGGCTACCGGCCTAACACAGCAGTGCAGCAGATGTGGGTAGTTGTCAGCATTAGTTGCTATCCATAGGCTGGGCTGCTGGACACTCTGTCTTGATGATACTGCATCACGGCAGTGTAAAGTGATTGCAATATTCGTTTTAATGCAGTTACAATACTAAACCCAAACCCCGTCCTGGTTTACTATTGGCTAGAGAAAAGGGTGGTTTGCGCCCTGATAATGTAAACCGGTTATGCATTATGCTAAATAGCCACACTAGGTCTATTCCTGTTTGAAGAAGTTGGTTATATAAGGGAGAACCTACTACTCAGATTGCTTACATGGGTTTTAATTAAAGGAGAAGTCCAAAATGACCAAGCAAATGTGCAGAAAGTGATTATTTGTATCATTGTAGGGTGCCTAGGAATGTGCATTGTTTATCTTTTCTTTCCATATATAAACACTGTTCTACTACTATACATATATATCACTATGGAATATACCACTTCCTGTATTTCTACGGTATTTCTACGAAATGTGTGTGAGCTTTATGCTTAAGGTTACGGTTGTATAGATTCTTTTTTCTAGGAATCGCTCTATAAGTCTCTGACATTAGTTTCCCTGCTGCTTGTCTTGTGTTACCTGCTAATTATTTCTACCTGTTGCCAGAGGTTTTGAAGGGTTTGTTCTCCAACTAAATAGATTTACACCTCAGGTGTCTTTACTCCGTCTTTGTGTCACCTTTTGCAGTAACAAGTTGAAGCACATTTGTAACATTCTTCAATAGTTTTACAAATCACCTGACTTGTAAATATGCCATGTGAGAAACAGAGTTTCACGTGTTAAAACATTTTCCCAGTCCAAATTACTATTTTGGACTCCATGAAAAGAAAAGGCTTTCTGCTGAGAGATGGGATAACCAGTATAAAAATATTAAAGAGCATTTAAGAGCCACAGCTCAGTGGTTAGCACAGATGCCCTGTCCCGAGGTTGGATTCCACCCTTGGACACATCTGCAAGGAGTTTGTATGTTCTCCCCGTGCTGGTGTGGGTTTCCTCCGGGCACTCCGGTTTCCCCCACAATCATAAAGACATACTGATAGGTTGTATGGTCTGTATTTATAAAGCTCCGGTATCGCTTTTTAGCGATAGTGCGCATTTATTGATTGGTAAAACGATTGTTAAATTCCGATTGGTTTAACAATTGTTAATTTCCGATAGTTAATCTCCGATCGGTTTAACGGTACCGATCGTAAATATACAATAAAGAAATCGTAGATTTACAATTCCCATAGAATGCCATTACGGTAGTTTACTACTGCCCGGTATTCTATGCCCGAACGTTCGGTAATTAATGAACGTTCATTAATTACCGAATGTTCAGTCGTAAATGTACGATTGCGATCGTACATTAACTAACCCACGGAATCGCTAAAAAGCAATACTGCGGATTTATAAATATGGCCCTAAGTGTCAAATAAATGTGCTTAGATTGTAAGCTCTTTGGGACAGGGCCTGATGTGAATGTAAAGATGTAATTGTAAAGCACTATGGAAGATGTTGGCGCTATATAAATCCACAATAATAATAAAATAAAAATAAAATGTCCACCCCTCTACATAAACAATGATTGTTATCCTACTTGTTCACCCCCCTAAAAGTGGAGCTACTTAGCCCATATCCACTCCTAACACAAGATATTCACTCCTGGGTGCACCGATATCCTCTTTTTAGAGATCAGAGAGGTAACCAAGTATGACGGTCTCCACTATCCACTATATCTAGGGGGTGAACATTGTTGATTGGTGGAAATGCCAATTAACTCAAGCAGAGAAGGAACTGCACACAGACACCACCCTTCTCTCTCTTTAAGGAGACTAAACTTTATTACCACTTAGCAGACAAAGCACATGTTACATAACAATGCATTGGATGAGAGCACACACACAAATACACATATTAATAGCTAGAGTATACTTAAGATTTGAGCTGCACAAACTTGGCAGTGTCTTTTGACTGTGAGTTCATATGTTTCGATGTCTCCTGTATTAGGTCGAAAACGAAATGCCATGTCTAAAGCACAAAAACTTTGACATCGAAATTTAGTTTCAACTGTTGAAAATGTATTACGGTAAGTATTGTGTCAACATTTCACCAACAGAGTAAATTGAATTTTTTATAACTTTAACTATAATTCTGCACAGAAATCAGATGCATCCCTAGATAATAAACATTTGGTGACACTTAAAGGTCCCGCTAACCCTTAAATGCTAATTCTACTCGCCTCCCCCTCACTCCTCTCCTCAAACAGCCCAATAGAACCCAGCGTGAGGATCTAACCCACTAGTTCCTCACCTCTGGGAACTTTGCAGACCATTTGTAATACTTAAAGGGCATGTCTACCCCTTTTGATCATTTTTAATATGTTGTAGGGCTAGTTCCCCCAGCCCCAAATGCTATATTGTATTTTCAAGAAAGTCCCCTAATTGTTACTTACCTTCCCTCTCTCCTCCGCTGCAATCCCCGGCCTTCTGCTTGCAAGGAACTGCAAGCAGGGGGCTGGACCGGCAGCCGCGTCTGTGATTGGCTGAGAGGCAGCCAATCATAGATGCAGCTGCCAGCAGTTCAGAACGCTGTAGGAGAGAGGGAAGGTAAGTAAAGATTGGGGGACTTTCTTAAAAATCTTTTACAGAGGTTGGGGCTGGGGGAACTATCCCTAATATGTGGGAAAGTGTTTTTACACTAGGGGGAGGGAGAACAAAACGAGAGGGAGGGAGAGGGAGGAGGGAGTAAAGGGCTGCTCTGAGCAAGCCAAAAACCTCTGAGAGGACAGCTTAGAGGCGGAAACAATTTCCCTGGTAGCCAGGCTCCTGGTGGGCAGTTTTTTTTTAACTTTGGGGGGACATTTCAGGAGAACCATTTGGAGCTGGGATGTAAGGTAATGATTTTATTACAATACAGAGTGGGTTAAATTTTAGTTTTGGGGTTGGACATGCCCTTCAAAGTTCCCCTGTTGTCCGGCTCCTCTTCCATCTTCCGTCTGCAGTGCATGATGTGGCCAATGGGAAGGCGAGCTCTGCAAGAAGTCATCATTGTCTCATCATTGGCTCCATCGCAACTGTCTTGACAGAAGGCTGGAGAAAAAATGGACCAGTGCAACAAAGTAAGTATTACAGATAATCTGTAAAGTACCCAGAGGTGAGGACCTAGCTGTTTAGGTCTTTACCCTGGATACTCTTTAAGGTTGAGGCAACACATTGGCGTGCGCTCATGATTGGCCAGTGATTCGCAATCGGAGCGCATGTGATTGCGCAATAAAATGCGTATCGCAAGTGCTCTGGTTTACGAATCGCAACGTAGCGCTCCCCACATCAACTGGGCCACACTAGTGTGCGCCTTTAAAAGCGCAATCGGATCGCAATCGTGCTTCAGTGAGGCCTAGCCCTAAGTGTGGATTGGTGGTGAGGTGAGTATAATTCTCCTTTACATAATTGTCAGTACATTTACCCACAAATCTACAATTATAAGGGGGGGTAAGAGCAAGTATTCCAACCACCTCTTTTGTTTTTAAGGGTAAGTCCACTCAAAAAAAAACTTTGTTGTAAATGATATGATAGATTACGCCCCCTAACCCCACTTTTGCGATATACAGAGTTACTAAAGATGCCTCTGAACTGACCTGGTCCCTCGCCCTCTAGGTGCTGCCCCCTGCTCCTGATTCGAGCAAAAACAGGAGCAGGGGACTTCTGCGCAGACAGCTGCTGTCAGCAGCAGAGGCAGTATAGGAGCGGCGAGAGACCGGGTCAGGTAAGCAAGTTCAATTTCTATATCATTTCTTTATCTAATAAGGAATAATTTCAGAGCTAATTCACAGATTCACTAATTTGCTTGGTAAGTAAATTGCGCCTGATAGCTGAGAAGGAGCTGCAAGTGGAAGGCTGGTAAGGTAAGTGTTGCAGTGTCCCCTGGGCATTCTATTATTCACTGAGAGGTGGGAATAAGCTTTCTGACCTCCCTGTGAATAATCAATACAGATTTTATGTACTTAAAATATCAGATTTAGAGTCCCTCTAGTGTCATATTAAAGGGTATGCAGATGGAATGCAATCGGTGAGAGATTGGAAGATTTAAAGCAATTTTTAGGAGATTCTGGCAGATTGAAAGCAATATCTAGGGTACTTTGACAGATTCCAAATAATTTTTTAGGTGTGGTCAGATTTTTCTGTACTTGCATGGGTGCAGGTCGGGACAGGTAGCAGGTTGCGGGTCTGTTAAATTTCTGCTGCAGTTGCAGGTCGGATCATAGGAAAAAAATGGTCAACGCCGGGTACTCTGCTAGTAATAACAAGAAATATTCGGTCTGTATTGAAAGCTATCAGTAGATGGCGCTGTGTCAACACTATAGAGCACACCATGCTCGCTGTATGACCCTTCCTTCGCTGTTGTGTTTGGAACCAGTCCACGAAATATCACAGATTCTTTTACATAAATATTCACTTGTTAAGCACTAATGGGATTTTTTTTTCTCTCTTTTTTTTTTTTTTTTTTTTAATAGAATCTCTTTTTCCTAGAAAAACATCATTGAACCCATGAGCAGTAGTAGGTTTTCTTGTATACATATCTAAAATCTGAAAAACCTCAAGGACCTTTAAAAAAAACCCAAAAAACAAAAATCCTATTCTGAGAAAAGAGTGACCGGATCCTAAATAGATCATTGTCCCTTTGGACACTGCTGCCTTTCCCATTGCATAATATCCCGAACTAAAAGGACCGGTTATGTATCTCCTTTTGTTTAATGGCTCTACCTTTAATCTGGTATTCATGGAAAGTCTATAGAACAAGAAAGTATAGGGGAGCACTCTACAATGGTGAATCCAACATTTTTATTGTAACAACAACTACAAGGTTTGGGGGCGTTCGGGGATTCACCATCGTAGTGTGCTCCCCTTACTTGTGCTATAGAATCGTCTGGCCCTAGGCGTGGAGGGCGGGGGGACTGCACCTGCTGACTTGTCTGGCATAAAGCCAACAGCGCTGTGCTGGAGTGTTACCTGGACTGTATTCATGGAAAGTCACATATTCAGATAATAACACGTTCTGGATCCTTCTCTATTTACAAACAGCCCAGCGTGTAAATATCTTTTTATTTTGTTCTAATAAGAAGTTTGTTTAAAGGATAAGTTGAGCATCTACAAGGCGTATGATTGGCGTAATATTGATTGTCCTATGACTATGTTAATATCGCACAGTCACAGTGTCCCTATTCCTTCCATGATAAACATTATCAGTGCAGAAAGTTCCATGCTATGCATGCTTTGTGTCTACCCGATTTCCTGCTTTCCTGCCATTGGTCGGTTTGGTAGGTGTAGCACATGGTCTCATTTCTAAAGAGGATCAACAGCTCTAGCAGGTTAACTCTTTACTGGGCAGCCTGTCTGTGTGAACTGCTAACAGGGAGAGAATTGCACGTCCGGCGTTAATCTTTCCATTAATCAGCATCAGGACTGATCGCCTTGAAATTAGCAGGGCAACAGCATTGCAGATTAAAACCTGTTCACATCTATCTATCTATCTATCTATCTATCTATCTATCTATCTATCTATCTATCTATCTATCTATCTATCGTTTATCTATCGTTCTATCATTCTTTCATTCTATCTATCTATCTATCTATCATTATCTATCTATCTATCTATCTACCTATCTATCTATCTATCTATCTATCTATCTATCTATCTATCTATCTATCTATCTATCTATCTATCTATCTATCTATCTATCTATCTATCTATCTATCTGTTTATCTATTGTTCTTTCTGTCTATCTGTCTCTATCTATTATCTATCTATCTATTGTTTGATCGTTCTATTTATTTATGTATCTAACTGTCTGTCTCTTTATCTATCTTTATAAAAGTGCGGTATTGATTATTTTCAATCCTATCCACATTTGACACTGTGGTCATAAAATTACAGTCGCAGTCCGAAATAGAGATTCCATGTGGAATTGGGCATTAAAGACCACTGTGATCTTTACCGCACCGGTATTTACCATACCCTCCAACATCACCCTTTTAATGGGTACACTTTGAGAAACAACATGGTGCACAGCTGAAGGGGGAGCATAATAAAGTAAACCTGATCTCGGCACAGCTCTGTGCAGTGCATTTCTTAGCTGCTGTAAAAGTTGGAGGGTAGGTGTTTTATGCCTGAGGCTGGAATCTTGCAACTGTGGATGTAAAATAATGACACCTGTAACTGTAATCAAAGTAGCAGTTGATTTAAGCCCACAGAATCTGTAATATGCAATAATGCACCTTTATACATATGGCCCTTATATAGGATAATTACTGTGACATATGACAGTGTTAGGGTAAGGTGGCTCTTCTGTGTATCAATAAACCACACTAACCATTAAGTGTTAGATAAAGAGTAAAAGTAAAAATCACAGTAACAACTCGATACATAAATGTTAAATGTTTATATTAGCCCGGCCTGTCATTGAACCTGCCATAAGCACGTCCAATAGAAGACAATAGGTGACTCATTACCTATTGTAAAGGGATGTCTGTGAGTCCACTGACATATGATAATATCCCAACACAAGCGCCTTATCTCTAGTGTATATAATTGTAACTTATCCAATCTGTCTTCATATTCAAGCTCCCATAATATTCTTATTAATTTAGTTGCCCTTCTCTGAACCCTTACCATTTCCAGGATGTCCTTCTTTTTTGTACACAGAATTTCAAAACTACACTTTATATTCCAAATGAGGCCTTACCAATGCTTTGTAAAGAGGGAGAATAACATTTTCCTCCCTTGAATCCATACCTCTCTTTATACAAGACAATACCATGCTGGCTCTGGCTGTTTCCGTCTGGTACTGTTACTACATTTAAATTTGTTATCCACCAAAAGATCCTTTTCTAACATAGATTCACTTAAAAGGCATGTCCACCCTCAAAACTAAAAACTGGCCCCATGGTATAGAATTAAAAAATCCTTACGTTACATCTCTGCTCCAAATGGTTCTCCTGCAGTGTCTGTTTAAAGTTCCAGAAAATGAAGAGTAGGAGCTGTCTGTGAGTCATCCGGATGCCTGCTGCTTTCTTATTGAGGTTTCTGGCATGCGCTGTGGAGCCCTCCATCCCTCTGGATCCATCTTGGCTTCTTCACCCCTACCTATAAAAGCTTTTGATGTAGTGTAGCCCACTCCAGCCCACCCGCTAAGTTTGTTTTGTAAAACAAGCAGCAGAAATGTACTTACGCTCCTTCGTTCCCTTGGCTCTCTGCATTGCCGGCAGCTGCATTTGTGATTGGCTGCCTCTTAGCCAATCACAGACACAGCTATCGATCTGGCCCCTGCATGGAACTTCTGGCAAGCAGAGGGCCGAGAGCAGAGCCTCGGGGGAAAGGAAAGGAGTGTAAGTACATTTCTGCTGCTTCTTTTACAAAACTTGTCGGTTGGGGGTAGACTAGCGAGTGCTACACTACAGCAAAAGTGTTTTTTCAGGGTGGAGATAGGATTTTTTTTAAGCCCAAAGTGCTAGGTCACACAAGTACGTTTCTCACACACTTACAAGCATTTTGCGGTCTGTTAGTGGTTCAGAAACCCACAGTGCATGACTGTGGGTGGCCATATTGCGTGCGCTACATTGTGTTCGGTTTCAGAGCACATGGGATAAAGAGAAATTGTTGAAGCGCAAACGGACGGTAATGCACACTCGTATTTCACATGTTTTACCATCCAGTCCAGTGTGGCCTCAGCCAAAATGAATCACCTTACATTTATCATCATTGAATCTCATCTGCCTTATTTGTGACAATCTATCTAGATCCACCTGCAATAATTGCACATCATCTGTAGCTTTAAATGGTTGACAAAGATTTGTGTCATCCGCAAACACGGAGAGACAATACCCACTTACAAATCATTAAAAGGTATCTCCCCCCCAAAATCTACAATTTGCAGTAGTGTAGGGGACCTCCATCCAACCCTAAACACCATGTTCCTTCCTTTTCTGGACTTGGGTTTGGCACAGATTCTTCTGTTTTCCTAGACTAGACTGTGGACCCACCAGGGGTTTCCCTGTATCCTGATTGGCCATTCTGACCCTGGCTCTTGGTGTATCACCCTCATAATGGGCTGTATTTATATAAATATATATAAACACGCGTATCAAATGGTGGGGTTTATTTCAACCGCAAACATTTATGGCAGTTGTGGTAAATTTACATCAGTAGCTGTACAATACAGTTATGGTATTGAATGGGCGATACAACTTGGTAGTACTATACTGTGTGGTATCTATAATTTACAATGTGGTCAATGTTGTACAACCGTGGTCATAAAACAGAGGTGCGAATCGATGGTAAATGCACTGGTTAAAACACTATATAACGGGACGCAAAACAATGAACGACTTCAAAACCCTATTTGTATATAGCTTTAGATATAAAGACGCGGTATCGCTATTTTGGGAAAACACGCAATCATAATTGTACGATTGCTTATACAATATTGTGTAGTTAGTAATTTAATACCGCATGGTATTGTGCAAACAACTGATACCACGGGTTATTTAATATGGCCCTTAAATGTGTAGCTGCTCGAGGTTAGTAATTAATTATTGTGCTGACGGACACATTCCCCATCTGCTGAATGTGTATCTGTATGTATCCACATTTAACAGGATGGCTTTGTTTTGTCATGTCCCCAAGGATTTTCCATTTACTTCTCAAATATATTTGCTTTCCAATAATCTAATATTTCATTGTACACAATAGAAAAGGTTGTGGCCAAAATAAACATGTGCTCTAGTTATGAAATATTGTTCTACACGTGACCTTTTATTAATTATACCAGATGTGAATAAGCCATAAACTGTACCATTAACCTTAAGGAACCTGCTTTGCTTTCTAATTCTGTTACTGCTAGAGATGCCCTAACCTGCAGGGTATCATTCCACCAGTGCGTTCACAAAATCACAAAATCTCAATTTTAGCACAAAATTTTGAAGATGAAAAGGAAAATTTTGTTGAGGAATGTCTGTTTTTTGTTTTTGCTTGTAGTTTGAGTACAAACACTGCTTTTGTTGCTTTAAGGTGTTCCAGAGGGATTCCAGAGGGATCATCTTCTGTTCGATTGATTTACAAAGCAAATATTCGCCATTTTTACATTTAACATGTAGATAAGACTCACTGAGCACATGATTAAAGTTAAAGGGGAAATTCATTATCAATAATACAGATTTTTCCTTTTTATCAGAATGAAAAAGATATCAGGTGACAATTAGAGTTTGGGGAATCTAAATCTGGGTACGCACATTACCATAAAGAAATGTGAGTATCCATTAACGACGGTTTCCAATGCCTACGAATGCTCATTGTTGGAATCGGAAATTATCGTTACTTCACAAAAAATTTCAGCCAGTCACAGTCTGCCCCCTATAGTATAGTATAGTGATCTGGCCACAGTCATAGGGAATGTAGTAGTCCTGAACGATCTATACTTTATATAGGAAGGACTGTGTGTAACGACATCTTTGGAAGATGACCAACAGAATCTTACACATTGGTACTGTGTGTACCCTCTCTTAAAGGGTATCTCCACCATGAAAAATGTTTTATGCTGTAGTGTAGGGTAATCCTAGCCCACCCCCAACCGCTACTGTATGTTAATTTAGTTAAAAAAGTGTCAGAAAGCTACTTACATGCCTTCATTCCCCCGGCGCTCCGATCTCAGCCCTCTGCTTAACGGAACTGGAAGCAAGGGGCCAGACCGGCATGCTGCCTCTCTAATTGACTGAAAGGCTGCCTATTACAGACGCAGCTGCCAGCATTGCAGAAGTGATGTAAGTATATTTTTGCTGCTTTTTTTATTAAGTCAGGTATGTCTGTGGTAAACATACAGACATATATGGAGGATAATGTGCTACTGATGCCCTAGAGTAGTAATCAATAAATCCTATAGTGTGACCAATAGATAGTATTTAGGTCATCCAGCAAGCCAATCGGAGAGACTCTCTCATATGGCCTCTAGTAGCAGGAGTTTTTACCATCAGACTTTGCCGATAGCTAGCATTTATAAATGCTGTTCCATATCCCGGCTTGACAACTGTAAGACTCTCCTGTAAGGTTTACCAAGCAACCACTTGCCACCCCTTAAATCCATCTTTAAGCTGGGTACATACCTGAAGATTCTTCGTCCAGGCTGGCTGTTAGACACTTCCGACCAGATAACCAGGAAGAAGATTGTCAGTTGCGGATAAAGTAGCCAAGGTCAACATTTTGCCACATCAAGTGTGCGGTTCATTGAGGACAACCAGCCATGGTTGTTGGACGCAAATCGGACAAAGGGATGGTCGACTAATACACTAAAAGTTGGTCAGTCGGGCTGAATTATTGGACAGTGTGTACCTACCTTTAACTGCTGCCCGGCTCATTCATTTCCCCTCTCGCTTCTCTAACGCCTCTCCTCTCTATCAGTCTCTCTACTGGCTGCGCATCACACAAAGGATCCAGTTCAAGCTGCTAGCACTATCCAATACAATCCCTCCATACATCTCAGAGCTGATCCACAGACATCATCCCAGGTGTAACCTTTTGTCTGCAAATGATCTCCTCCTCTCACCCACCCTTGTCATCACTTCCCCCCAACACACTTTTCTCCCTTTCTCTCTTCATCACTCTGCATCCCTTAATATCTTCAATGCAACCCCAATGCTCACATCTTCAAGCCTATAATCTGTACTAGGATGGTACTCCTCCCATTGACCAAACACGAGACCCTATTTATAAAGGCACGGCATGGCTAATTAGCATTACTGCTCCTTTGCTTGGCAATTTTACGACCGCGATCATACATTTACAATTGTGATCTCACATAAAATTCCAGAGCAGTAGTCTACTACCATAAATGTTATAAATGTATGACCGAGGCCGTACTTCTACAATAAATTTGTGATAGAGCGTGTTTTTAAATAGGGCCCCTGGTCCTCCCCACTTATTAAATTCCACAAACCCTCAACTTACCCTCAGCCAACCAATCCCCCCACCTTGAGGGCCCTATTTGTAAAGGCTCGGTATCCCCTTTTATTGATACCGCCCCTTTAACGATCGATTTAGCAACCATTTATTTACAATCTTTTCCGTTGATTAACGATAACGATTGTAAATTTCCGACCGTAAATCTACAATAAGGCGATATCTCCATAGAATACCAGGGCTATATTTTTAAACGCATAGTATCGCAATTTTAAACGCACATTATCGTTAATGTACAACACCAGGCATAAATGTATGTGCACGGTCGTACACTTACGTCAAATGTCCGTTAATTAACACCGCTGTCGTACATTATTGGAACACGCAGTATCTCTAAATTGGGATACCGCGCGTTTTTAAATAGGGCCGTGTGTACCGAGCCTAAAACAAAATAAAATAATAGATGGGTGTAGTCCAGGGGATCTTGCTTGTAACTTTAATTCGGAGCGCTTGTGGATAACACATCATTTAGCTCACTGTTGATAAAATATTCAGATGCTTGGCTGCCAAGAATAGATTCTGCTTTCAGTTCTTACTGGTCACGGAATGTTTTTAATTTCAAATTAGCACATAAGATTTCTCACACTTTATAATATTTTTTTCCCTTTGTTCTGTTCACAGAACCTTGGGAGCAATTTCTGTATGTTGAAATACTTATTAAACTGCTACTGCATGCTGCACGCTTCCAGTAACAAGGAGATGAAGCACAAGGAGTGTCATGGAAATATATTTCACATATTTCAGTCGTATGACTATCATCAGCAACTGTACAACCAACTGTATCAGTAGACAAAGTAGTCTCACAGGGCATCCTTTCTAAGCATTAAATGGGCTTTCTTAGCTGGCCATACACTAGGCAGATATTAGATAGATTAGATGCCTATAGACAAATGTCTGATTTAGCTAATGTATAAAGATGGCATTTTACAACCAGCGGATCTTATCTTGAGACGTTTCTTTCTGGCCCATTTATTTTGTGATTTCGAGTCGATTGCAACAAAGAACAGGCTAGATAAATCTTAGATAGGTTAGACTTTAGTCTATAGACCAACATCTAATCTATCTAATATCTACACGGTGGGCATACACGGTCCAATATTCTTCCAATCGGATTTTCGATTGTCTGAAACAATCGAAAATCTGATCAGAAGGATCCAATCGAATATCGTTTTGCCCGATCAGTTTTTTTCCGATAGACAGATCGATATCGCCAATCGGTCTATCGTACACCTGAAAAAGTGTCTTTGATAATCTGATCAATTTGATCTAATTGATCAGATCGATCAGAATATCGATGCCGTGTATGCCCACCTTAAGTAATTGTATGGGTACCTTTTTAGATAATATATAAATGTATACTTTCCCTGGATGTATCTCCTGAACCAGATACCGCAGGTAAACATTTCAATCCACCATATCTGTTGTATTCAATTAGATCAACTGGAGTTGAAATGTAGTTCTTGAAGACGTTTCGCTAGTCATCCGACTGGCTTTCTCAATTCAGAATGACTTGTACAAGAATCTGTGGCAATAATGTACCCTGAAAATCCCAATTAGCATATCACAGCCAGGTGTTAAGGGTGTGATTAGATAGTGGCTAAGAGGTGTTATAGGAACGCCCAGAGTAAGGTGTTAAAACAGCACCCCCTTCCCAAAGCCAATACATAATGAATACGTACATACATGTTCTAGATTTTGCAGCTAAAGTAATTTGTGGTGTTTTATGGGTATTTTTATATATGGTATTTGGAATTAAACCTCTAAAGATTTAACAAATAAAAAGAATCAAATTATATAACTTTGTGCTGTAAAATTATTGTAACTGCAATACCAACATTTCAGACACTGTTTATACATGCACACATACATACATAGATACACATACATACACACATACAAACAGATACATACATACATACAAACAAACATAGATACATACACACATACATAGATACATACACACACACACACATAGATACATACATACATAGAACCATACACATACATAGATGCATACACATACATAGATACATACATACATACATACATACATAGAGCCATACACTAGAGATGGCCGAACTTTCGAAAGTTCGGTCCGTTTTCGAACTTTCGAACTATATGGAAAGTTTGAACGTTCGAAAACGGACCCATTAAAGTCAATGGAAGTGAAATAGTTCAAAAAGTTCTAATGAAATACAATTAAAATATCAATGGTAACTTACTGTAAATGGCTGTGGGACCTGGGAAATGGTCTGGGGAACATGTTCGAATATCCAGGACATTCGAAAAATCAATTTTACTCTCACTTGCGCTATTTTCGAGCTCGTTTGCGCCTAGGTACCATGTACATTTTACTCGCAGATTCAATGCTTGCGTATAGGCTTTAATGGACACTTTACTTGCGGATTCTATGCCCGCGCCTAGATACCATGGACATTTTATTCACGGATTCGATGCTCGCGTATAGGTTTTAATGGACAATTTAGTCGCGGATTCGATGTTCGTGTTCGCGCATAGATACCATGGACATTTTACTCGCGGATTTGATGCTCGTGTATAGGTTTTAATGGACAATTTACTCGCGGATTCGATGTTCGCGCCTACATACCATGGACATTTTACTTGCGGATTCGATGCTCGCGTATAGGTTTTAATGGACAGTTTACTCACGGGTTCAATGTTAGCGCCTAGATACCATGGACATTTTACTCGCAGATTCGATGCTCGCGTATAGGTTTTAACGGACAGTTTACTCACGGATTCGATGTTCGCGCCTAGATACCATGGACATTTTACTCGCGGATTCGAGGCTCGCGTATAGGTTTTAATGGACCCTTTACTCGCGGATTCGATGCTCACGTATAGGCTTTAATGGACCCTTTACTCGCGGATTCGATGCTCGCGTATAGGTTTTAATGGACCCTTTACTCGCGGATTCGATGCTCGTGGATAGGTATAATAGGCATTTTACTCGCACATTCGAACGGTCGAACATTCGATATTTATCGAAAGTCTGAAAATATCGAAAATCCGGGTCCAGGATAGTGCGAGAAGTCCGAATTTGTTCAAATTCGAATAGTTCGGCTCAAACTCGGGTTCGAGTTCTAGTCCATCTCTACCATACACAGATACATAGATATATACACACACATATACATAGATACATACATACACACATACATACTGTACATAGAACCATACACACATACATACATAGACAGGGGTATAACTAGAGGGGAGCAGGGGGAGCGAACGCAATGGGGCCCAGGAGCCTTATATACAGCCTCCTTCCTGTGGATGAAGCACAGATAGGGGCCCCATCATAGTTTTGCTAGGGGGCCCAGTGATCCCTAGTTACACCACTGTACATAGATGCATACATAAATACATAGAGATATACACACATAGATACATACAGTACATACAAAGATTTTTAAGATTAAATTTGAGTTTGAATTTTCTACAGTGTGTTTATTTTCTCAGTACAATGTGTTCATACTGTGATGTTCTCTGTGGTTAAACCGTCACAATTTTAGCAGATGTGGCTCCTTCTCCTTTTCAGATGATACTGTATGATCCATGTCAGATCATTGTAACTGACCATTAGCCAATACCAAGGTGCCTCTCTATGCAGAAAAGGGTTTTCCATCTGTAAATGGACTTTATATGTTTTTGATCCATTAGCGAATTAAAAATAATGCTTTAATAAACTAGCCAATAAGAATATCCATAGAGATGGAGGGTAAGAAGAGGTCTGGGAAGCGTTAACCTGATATTTGGGAAAGGTCTTATGACTCACCTCATACTGTAAGTTGGTGCTGCAGGAAGGAGACAACGTGCTCAAAAATGTTTATTACATGAAACCAATAGAAATATTGTCCAAGGGTCCCTGATTCTTACGATCCAAGGACAAATATCATTTAATAGTCTTTCCAGTGGTGGAAAATACTGCAGGTTATAAAATAGTCCAGTATACCCTTAAATGGCAAATTCACCCCCCCCCCCCACACACACATCGAATGTCCATTTCAATTGCTGCCTCTCTCTTTTGGTTGAAGCCATCAGTCAAGCTGATGACTTCCAACACCTGCCAAATCCAGATGCTTTAAGGCTGCGCAAGCTTCACATTAAGGTCCCAAAGCTGTGAAGGAGAAGGAGAATTGCAGTGAGGGATTGGTGGGTGTAAGTAGGACTGGGATAAAGGTAAGTTTTGAGGGGGTGGGGGTGGGGTTTAACCCTAGATATTTCCAGCAGCATCAACAAGCCTGAGATGATTTGGGGGGCACAAGTGCCAATGCCCACCCCAGCATTCTCCTTCTCAAACCTCTAACATTTCACTGATGGCTGCACCCCTAGGCCTACTGACTATCTTTATAAATGTGTTTGGTAACATATATAAATAAATACGGTAAATACATATGGTATATTCTGGTGGGATATACTAGGATAGACTTACTGACTATCTTTATATATGTGTGATTTGGTAACATATATAAATAAATACGGTAAATACATACGGTAAATACATATGGTATATTATGGTGGGATATACTAGGATAGCTGTGCGTGGTTTATTGCGCTGTTTTTTTTTATTGCTTTTAGCACTTACTATTTATTTAATGAATGAATTATAGTCAGAATAGAATTTTTCTGTTATGCAATCAGCAAAACCTCTCAACGAATAACTGGATTCCATTCAAACCAATAGGACCTCAATCTCCCTCAACAAGGAAAAAAATGGATTTCCCTGCAGATTCTGGTACTGTTGGTAAGTATTTATTCTCATTTCTCAGATAGCAGCAAGTCCTTTTCCATAAGAATGTGGAAAGCAGAATGGGATATAGTAAAGGGTTAAACTAAACACAGTCAGATTCCCAGTTACTCTGTTCTCTGTTGCAGGATAAAGTGAATGTCCTGAGGGCTTGGTTGGAAGAACAAAGGGCCATAGTAGGGATCAAACCATAGTGAAACTTTAGGCTCAATATTTTGAAAACATTTGAAAGAATCCAACTCACAACCCAAAGTAATATATTATAATGTTATTTTGCAGAAGACGGAGAAGATATGTGAAGTAGAACAGCTGTATTCTATATTTCTCCTTAAATAACAGTAAAAAAATGATGGATTATTAACAGAATAAGCAAAACTTCCTTATCCCACACATATGTATTGACAGTGATGAACTTGGTCTATGGTATTGCTTTACTCAGCAGAAGTATCAGACATAAACCTCAGCTAAACAGCAGAATCTATTATCCTGCGCCCACAAGACCTACCTCATAGATGCCATTGATCCGCACCTTTCACTAATGAGTTCTAACAAGATCTAAACATGTCTGCAAGATGGATAGATGGCTTTATACAGCCAGGCTGTGCAGCATATTATAATGCCAGTAGTTCTGGGCTCGCGGATTGGCCAATGGGACAATTACATTTAGGTTAAAGGGCATGTACTCCCATAAAATTAAAATTTACACATAGCTGCAGCACCCCCCAAACCCCGCTTACGTTTTACTCACCTTCCCCGAAGATGCACCTGAACATCGCCTGGCTTTCGCTTCCTGGTCACTATTGGATGTGACGCAACCAGCGGGCCTTTGACTGACAGCTGTGACCAGGAATCAAATCGGTGAAGTGCAGCCGAGGGGCAAGGGACCGGGTCTTGTAAGTATCTTTGGGGAAGGTAAGTAAAACTTAAGTGGGGGTGGGGTGTCTGCAAATATATATAGAAATATATGTAAAATTAAATTTTATAGGTGGACATTCCCTTTAACTCTAAATGTAATTGTACACAATATTTCCTGATATACCGTCTGTCTTTAACCCTTTCACTGCCAGGAGAATTTCATTTTTTTTTGCGTTAGCTGCCAGAAGAATTTTCAGGATTTTGCCCTTAATCGCTTTAGACTAATTTTACAGTAGGAAACCTTATAGTAAATCAGGAATATTATACATTGTTTTTTTCAGCACAAAGTCTACTTTAACATGGTAACAAAATTTTGTAACTTTTCTGGAAATTTTACTGGAATTATGGGTAAAATATGTAAAAAAAATGAAAAATTTGCAAATTTTCATGGATTTTTCCCATTTTTACTTATAGTTATCTTAAGGTTACACACAAATCTTACTGTTTCTAAAAGCTCAGATATTCCCGAGTACAACGATACCAGATATATGTAGGTACCCCACTTTTCCTGTACAGGAGACCCCCCCAAACTAAAACTGCACCTTCTAGAATATTACACCAAATTAAAATGTATAACCACTACTGACAGTTAACATAGAATATCTTCCAAATTAACTAAAATATCCCCACAAGTGAGATATTTTTAGAAACTACACACCCACAAGATTTTATGAGTGAGGTTAGTTTCGATCAAAATGCAGATACCCGGACGCAGCTCTTCGTCCAATTGTAAGTTATTTTCTCACATTTTCCTTTTTTTCCTCAACTGTAAAATCAGAGACAAAATCAAATGCGAATTTCAGCTAAAAACTGTGGAGGAAAGTTCAAATGCATCTCAAATATGAAAGCCTAACCCCTCCCGAATAAAACGGTATGCCACATTCATGGGTGTACCCAGAGACATGGCTACCAACTAACCCAGAGCGTGACCAGTGCCAAATGTCAGTAGCAGCAAAAAAAATTTAGCCAGTTATGTATTTGAACAGTCTGCAGTTTTTCCACAAAACAACCCCCCAACTCAGAAATACCCCCCACAAACTATATATTCCTGAAATCTACACACCTTCAGCTATGTAACGCTGTAGTTCGTTCATTCATACCATCAATGGTGTGGGCGCAGTTCTTCGTAGATGTTTGCACTTTTACCAGATTTTCCAAAAAAATTAACATCAAACAACATTCAAAAAGGTAGAAATCATGCCAAAACCCCATGGAATGTAAAAAAAAGTTACCAAATATCAATCTTTCAAATGTCCTGAATCAAACGGTATGCCATATGTGTTACACACGCGGACGTGGAAGCGAAAAGCCACAAAGGGAGACAATGCACGATGGCTCAGAAATGGCAAAAATATTTAGCCAACTCTGAATTTGGACAGTCTGCAGTTTTTTCAACAAAACACCACCGTAACTTAGAAATAACCCCCACAAACTATATATTCCTGAAATCTACACACCTTCAGCTATGTAACACTGTAGTTTGTTCATTCATACCATCAATGGTGTGGGCGCAGTTCTTCATAGAAGTTCGCATTTGTCTGAAAAATGAACAAAAAACAACTTCAAAAGGTAGAAATCATGCCAAAACCTCATGGAATGTAAAAAAAAAGTTACTAAATATCAATCTCCCAAATGTCCTGAATCAAACGGTATGCCATATGTGTGGTTACACATGCAGACGTGGAAGCGAAAAGCACCAAAGTGAGACAATGCACAATGGCTCAGAAACAGCGAAAAATATTTAGCCAACTCCGAATTTGGACAGTCTACAGTTTTTTCCCAAAAAACACCCCGTAACTTAGAAATAACCCCCACAAACTATATATTCCTGAAATCTACACACCTTCAGCTAGTAACACTGTAGTTTGTTCATTCATACCATCAATGGTGTGGGCGCAGTTCTTCATAGAAGTTCGCATTTGTCTGAAAAAATTTACAAAAAAACAACTTCAAAATGTAGAAAGAAATCATGCCAAAACCTCATGGAATGTAAAAAAAAGTTACTAAATATCAATCTCCCAAATGTCCTGAATCAAACGGTATGCCATATGTGTGGTTACAACGCGGACGTGGAAGCGAAAAGCCACAAAGCGAGACAATGCACGATGGCTCAGAAACAGCGAAAATATTTAGCCAACTCGAATTTGGACAGTCTACAGTTTTTCCACAAACAACCCCCACAAACCATATATTTCTCAAATCCACACACCTTATCTACGAAATTCTGTAGTTTGTTCATTCGTACCATCAATGGTTGTGGCGCAGTTCTTCGTAGAAGTAAACAGTTTTAGCAGATTTTCTAAAAAAAATTGAAAAAAACACTCTCAAAGGTAGAAATCATGCCAAAATCCCAAGTAATGTAAAAAAAAGTTACCAAATATCAATCCCCCAAATGTCCGAATCAAGCGGTATGCCCTATGTATGGTTACACACGCAAACGTGGAATCAACTAGCACAAAGTGAGCCAAAGAACAATGGCCCAATTACAGCACACTTTTCAGATTTGTCAGACTAAAACACCCCTCTATATTAGAAATACCCCCCCAAACTATATATTTTTGGAATATCACACCTTCAGCTACGTTACGATGCCATGCTTTGCATACATGAAGAATTCCAGACCCACTGATCCAAAGAAGTCCGTGTTTTTAGGAGGTTTTGTGAAAATAAAATAAGATGATTCAAGGGTTGAAATCCTACCTAAACCTTTTGACAAGCAAAAAACCCCACTAAATGTCAATCTCCCACATATCCTGCATCAAACGGTATGCCATATGTGTGGGTGCACACAGAGACGTGGCCACCAACTAGCTCAAATAGGACACATGCACAAGTGTAATTACAAGAAAAAAATCCAAGTGCTCTGTAATTTCAAATAGTCCCAAAACTTGGAAATGCCCCCACAAATAAAACCCCCCACTAAATATCAATCTCCCACATGTTTTGAATCAAACGTTATGCCATATTTGTGGATGCACACAGAGACGTGGCCACCAACTAGCTCAAATGGGACGCATGCACAAATGTAATTACAAGAAAGAATCAAAGTGCTCTGTAATTTGAACAGCCTACACATTTCTAAGGAAACAGTCCCGAAAAATGGAAATTCTCCCCAAAACTATATATTTTTGGAATCTACACACCTTCAGCTACGTTACGATGCCATGCTTTCATACATACATGAAGAATTCCCAGACCCACTGATCCAAAGAAGTCCGTGTTTTTACAAGGTTTTGTGAAAAATAAAATAAGATGATTCAAGGTTGAAATCCTACCTAAACCCTTTTGACAAGCAAAAAAAACCACTAAATGTCAATCTCCACATATCCTGCATCAAACGGTATGCCATATGTGGGGTGCACACAGAGACGTGGCCACCAACTAGCTCAAAGGGACGCATGCACAAGTCCAATTACAAGAAAAAAAATCAAAGTGTTCTGTAATTTGAACAGCCTAATCAACTTGGAAATACCCCCCACAAACTATATATTTTTGGAAGCTACACACCTTCAGCTTCGTGATGGGATTCATGCTTTCCTAATACATGAAGAATTCCAGGCGCTGTTATCCATAGAACTCCGTGCTTTTAGGACATTTTGTGAAAAATAAAATAAGAGGACTCAATGGTTGAATCCTACCTAAACCCCACTCGGCAAGTAAAAAAAACCCATAAACGCAATCTCCCACATGTCCTGAATCAACGGTATGCCATATGGGTGGTGTGCAAACAGAGACGGGGCAACCAACTAGCTCAAATGGGATCCATGCGCAATTGCAATACATAGTTTTAAAGATATTTACATTTATATGTGTGATATGGTTGCAGCATCACCAGATCCCCTGCACTTCCCGCTTCCTGCACTGAAACCATGTGACAGTCCCTCTTCCGTGTTTCCTCCTCCTCATGGGCCCCCATGGCCCCTCCCCTTGCAGCCCCTTGGGCCTTTCCCTTGCAGCCTCCTGTGGCCCCTCCCACTCATGTGCTCTGTGGCCCCTCCCAATCATGGCTCTGGGGCCCCTCCCACTCACGGCTCTGGGGCCCCTCCCACTTTTGCAGCCCCTGGGACCCCTCCCACTCGCAGCCCCCCCCCTCTTGTGGGCCCCGGGGCCCCTCCCACTTGTGGGCCCCAGGGCTCCTCCCACTTGTAGGCCCCCTCCCAATCAGGGCCTCCCACTTGCAGGCCCAGGGGCCCCTCCCTCTTGCCGGCCCCTCCCACTTGCAGGACCCGCAAGTGTGCGGAGCTACAGAGTCTGTGAGGGGGATGGGCCACAGGGGGCTGCAAGGGGAAGGGACACAGGGCCCATGATTGGGAAGGGCCAGCATGTAGGAGGCATTAAAAAAAGCAGTGCTGTGGGCTGTGCTGTTCTTCCCAGCCCTCCTACCCTTCAGTCATGTGATAACGTACCTGCATGTGTTGGGAGCGTCTGCTACCACCTGTGAGTCCAGTGCTTCAATCGCCTCCCAAATTACCTGTCTCCCGATAGGCATGACGATTCGTACAAATACGGGGAGTTTCTCCCAGAAGAAAGGCCGGCAACCAGACTCGGAGAGTGTATGTGAAGATAAAATTCAGAACTTTATTTCGACTTTTTAAAAGTCGGAATAAAGTTCTGAATTTTATCTTCACGTACACTCTCGAGTCTGGTTGCCGGCCTTTCTTCTGGGATACTCCCCTTATTTGTACGCACTTCAGTCATGTGCCAACCGCAGATTAGAGAAGGAAATAGTACTCTGACCGCAGCAGATTCAGAACCTCCCACCCCCTAACTTTCTGATCAGTGATTTCTTCATATTTTGGGCTGTGCAGCACATAGAGAGGTGGTTGAAGGCTCGTTTTAAAGGTATGAACCTGGCTTTTCATTTAAATAATCTTGTTTGGAGACCACAGTTCACCTTTAATGTGTATTGTTAATGTTCAATTATAGCCTGACGATTTGGAACTGAACTGGAACTGAAGGGGGAAATTGGCAAAATTCTGTCAATTCTGATGTTGAAAAATTAGAAATTTGGTATCGAAATTCAAAATGTGGAGGTGAAAATTAAAAAATTTGGCTCCTGTTGTCTTCAACTGAATTTGGATTTCAGCTCTGTGGAATTTTGTCACATTTCACCGGTGGAATAAATCTCGACGGATTTGTTTGTCTCTGTCAGAGAAGTAGTTTAGAGAATCCTTTAAGACCACCTCAATATAACCTTTATAAACTGAATGGAGCTTCCTAAAACAGCATCTGGCTGCAGTTTATATTGGAAGTATCCGATTAAACATACAATGAAATCCCTGGATAAGCCCTCTTATTACCCAGGGCTGTATTTAAATACATTTGAATGATTTGCAGATTTAATGTATGTCTGTGCTAAAACACACACACACACACACACACACACACACACACACACACACACACAGACGGGGTGTTATGGAGGCGGGAACCATAATGGTGTGGGCGCAGTTTCTTCGTAGAAGTAAAACGTTTTAGCAGATTTTTCTAAAAATTTGAAAAAAACACTCTCAAAGGTAGAAATCATGCCAAAATCCCAAGTAATGTAAAAAAAAGTTACCAAATATCAATCCCCAATGCCTGAATCAGCGTATGCCCTATGTATGGTTACACACGCAAACGTGGAATCAACTAGCCACAAGTGAGCCAATGAACAATGGCCCAATTACAGCAACTTTCAGATTTGTCAGACTAAAACACCCTCTCATATTAGAAATACCCCCCCAAACTATATATTTTGGAATCTACACACCTCAGCTACGTTACATGCATGCTTTCATGCATACATGAAGAATTCCAGACCCACTGATCCAGAAGTCCGTGTTTTTAGGAGGTTTTGTGAAAAATAAAAATAGATGATTCAAGGGTTGAAATCCTACCTAAACCCTTTTGACAAGCAAAAACCCACACTAAATGTCAATCTCCCACATATCCTGCATCAAACGGTATGCCATATGTGTGGGTGCCCACAGAGACGTGGCCACCAATAGCTCAAATAGGACACATGCACAAGTGTAATTACAAAGAAAAAATCCAAGTGCTCTGTAATTTCAATAGTCCCAAAACTTGAAATGCCCCCACAAATAAACCCCCCCACTAAATATCAATCTCCCACATGTTTTTGAATCAAACGTTATGCCATATTTGTGGATGCACACAGAGACGTGGCCACCAACTAGCTCAAATGGGACGCATGCACAATGTAATTACAGAAAGAATCAAAGTGCTCTGTAATTTGAACAGCCTACACATTTTCTAAGGAAACAGTCCCGAACATGGAAATTCTCCCCACAAACTATATATTTTTGGAATCTACACACCTTCAGCTACGTTACGATGCCATGCTTTCATACATACATGAAGAATCCAGACCCACTGATCCAAAGGTCCGTGTTTTTACAAGGTTTTGTGAAAAATAAAATAAGATGATTCAAGGGTTGAAATCCACCTAAACCCTTTTGACAAGCAAAAAAACCCACAAATGTTCAATCTCCCACATATCCTGCATCAAACGGTATGCCATATGTGTGGGTGCACACAGAGACGTGGCCACCAACTAGCTCAAATGGGACGCATCACAAGTCCAATTACAAGAAAAAAATCAAAGTGTTCTGTAATTTGAACAGCCTAATCAACTTGGAAATACCCCCCACAAACTATATTTTTTGGAAGCTACACCCCTCAGCTCGTGATGGTATCATGCTTTCGTATATACATGAAGAATCCAGGCGCTGTTATCCATAGAACTCCGTGCTTTTAGGACATTTTGTAGAAAAATAAAATAAGACTCAATGGTTGAAATCCTACCTAAACCCACTCGGCAAGTAAAAAAACCCACTAACGGCAATCTCCCACATGTCCTGATCAAACGGTATGCCATAAGGGTGGTGCAAACAGAGACGGGCAACCAACTAGCTCAAATGGGATCCATGCGCAATTGCAATTACAAGAAAAAATAAAAAACGCCACAACCCACCCCCCACACCAATCCCCACTCCCCCTTTTAGTGGTATTTTATGTGAAAAGCAGTTAGTACGGAGTGTCCCATAAGTTTTTGCACACTTTACTGATCCTAAAAATTCATCCGGTCTTTTTTTGGTACCTCTGCAAAACTCCCTACTAAAATAGGCTTAGTTTCCCTTGAAATCGAACAAATAATGATCCCGTTTACTTTAGCGATTCACCGGGGACATTGGGAAGCTTGGGAAGACAATTTTTTTTGCTATTTATAGTTTTTCACAAAACACCCCCCCAACTCAAAATACCCCCCCACAACTATATATTCCTGAAATCTACACACCTTCACTATGTAACGCTGTAGTTCGTTCATTATCATACCATCAATGTGTGGGGCGCAGTTCTTCGTAGATGTTTCACTTTTACCAGATTTTCCAAAAAAATTAACATCAAACAACTCAAAAAGGGTAGAAATCATGCCAAAACCCCATGGAATGTAAAAAAAATTACCAAATATCAATCTTTCAAATGTCCTGAATCAAACGGTATGCCAATGTGTTACACACGCGGACGTGGAAGCGAAAAGCCACAGTTGAGACAATGCACGATGGCTCGAAACGGCAAAAATATTTAGCCACTCTGAATTTGCAGTCTGCAGTTTTTTCAACAAAACCACCACCGTAACTAGAAATAACCCCCACAAACTATATATTCTGAAATCTACACACCTTCAGCTATGAACACTGTAGTTTGTTCATCATACCATCAATGGTGTGGGCGCAGTTCTTCATAGAAGTTCGCATTTGTCTGAAAAATGAACAAAAAACAACTTCAAAAGGTAGAAATCATGCCAAAACCTCATGGAATGTAAAAAAATTTACTAAATATCAATCTCCCAATGTCCTGAATCAAACGGTATGCCATATGTGTGGTTACACATGCAGACGTGGAAGCGAAAAGCCACAAAGTGAGACAATGCACAATGGCTCAGAAACAGCGAAAATATTTAGCCAACTCCGAATTTGGACAGTCTACAGTTTTTTCCACAAAACACCCCCGTAACTTAGAAATAACCCCCACAAACTATATATTCCTGAAATCTACACACCTTCAGCTATGTAACACTGTAGTTTGTAAACCCACTCGGCAAGTAAAAAAACCCACTAAACGGCAATCTCCCACATGTCCTGAATCAAACGGTATGCCATAAGGGTGGGTGCAAACAGACGGGGCAACCAACTAGCTCAAATGGGATCCATGCGCAATTGCAATTACAAGAAAAAATAAAAACGCCACAACCCACCCCCCACACCAATCCCCCCCTCCCCCTTTTTAGTGGTATTTTAGTGTGAAAAGCAGTTAGTACGGAGTGTCCCATAAGTTTTTGCACACTTTACTGATCCTAAAATTCAATCCGGTCTTTTTTTGGTACCTCTGCAAAACTCCCTACTAAATAGGCTTAGTTTCCCTTGAATCGAACAAATAATGATCCGCGTTTACTTTAGCATATCACCGGGGACATTGGGAAGCTTGGAGAAGACAATTTTTTTTGCTAATTTATAGTTTTTAGGTGTGTGTATCACTTTAAGATTTTATTTTGTGTGCATTTCCCCTTTTTTTTGGGGATCATTCCCAAAGATGATTTTCAAATGCCCATTTTCCAATTCGAAATCCAATCGGAAAAATCACTTTCCGGAAATCATTTTCCAGGAAGTGATTTTTCATTCATTGGCAAAGATCAATAATTTGGTGATCAGAAGTGATCACCAAATTTTGATCTCTGTCCCCATTTTTTTTCTAAGTCTTCGCTAAGTAGCAAGACTTAAAAAAATCCTATTTGTGAATGGAACTTGAGTTCCATCACAAAATGTATAGTACAGCTGTCAGCATGACAGCTTGTACTATACCAGGTACTGCAGCGTGATCTGAATGGAGATCACACTGCAGTACCTCTACTAGACCACCAGGCAGAGCCTCTTACCACTTTCAGGGAAGACCCCGGTGAAGGAGGAAGTTTCGCGAAGTCACCGGGGTCTTCCTTTCCGGATCCGGATGAGCTCCACGTGGGACCGGCTTCCTCCCTATCGGTCACGGCAAAAAGGTACCGTACTTCCGATCCCCCCCTCGGATTTGGACACAACCGAGGGGGGATCGAGGGGGCTAGGGGGGCAGTTGAATGCTGCCCCCCGATCCCCCTACGGGGGGGGCAAATTTTTTTTTGCGGCAGGGAAGCCACAGATCGTATATTCACATCTGTGGCAGTTTGGTCATTCACTGCACAGACCGTGATATACGATCTGTGCAGGGAAAGGGTTAAGGGTAACTGTGTTCCGAAAATGACTTTAGGTAATTGACAGGAATTGCTTTCCTGCGGATTTTTCAATTTACTTTCATTATTTATTTTACATAGTTTTAAAGATATTTACATTTATATGTGTATATGGTTGCAGCATCACCAGATCCCCTGCACTTCCCGCTCCTGCACTAAAACCATGTGACAGTCCCTCTTCCGTGTTTCCTCCTCCTCATGGGCCCCCATGGCCCCTCCCCTTGCAGCCCTTGGGCCTTTCCCTTGCAGCCTCCTGTGCCCTCGCACTCATGTGCTCTGTGGCCCCTCCCAATCATGGCTCTGGGGCCCCTCCCACCACGGCTCTGGGGCCCCTCCCACTTTTGCAGCCCCTGGGACCCCTCCCACTCGCAGCCCCCCCCTCTTGTGGGCCCCGGGGCCCCTCCCACTTGTGGGCCCCAGGGCTCCTCCCACTTGTAGGCCCCCTCCCAATCAGGGCCTCCCCCTTGCAGGCCCAGGGCCCCTCCCCTTGCCGCCCCTCCCACTTGCAGGACCCGCAAGTGTGCGGAGCTACAGAGTCTGTGAGGGGGATGGGCCACAGGGGCTGCAAGGGAAGGGACACAGGGCCCATGATTGGGAAGGCCAGCATTAGGAGGCATTAAAAAAAGCATGTGCTGTGGGCTGTGCTGTTCTTCCCAGCCCCCTCCTACCCTTCGTCATGTGATAACGTACCTGCATTGTTGGAGCGTCTGCTACCACCTGTGAGTCCGTGCTTCAATCGCCTCCCAAATATACCTGTCTCCCGATAGCGATGACGATTCGTACAAATACGGGGAGTTTCTCCCAGAAGAAAGGCCGGCAACCAGACTCGGAGAGTGTATGTGAAGAATAAATTCAGAACTTTATTTCGACTTTTTAAAAGTCGGAATAAAGTTCTGAATTTTATCTTCACGTACACTCTCCGAGTCTGGTTGCCGGCCTTTCTTCTGGAGATACTCCCCTTATTTGTACGAACCTTCAGTCATGTGCCAACCGCAGATTAGAGAAGGAAAAGTATCACTCTGACCGCAGATTCAGAACCTCCCACCCCCTAACTTCTGATCAGTGATTTCTTCATATTTTGGGCTGTGCAGCACATAGAGAGGTGGTTGAAGCTCGTTTTAAAGGTATGAACCTGGCTTTTCATTTAAATAATCTTGTTTGGAGACCACAGTTCACCTTTAATGTATTTGTTAAGTTCAATTATAGCCTGACGATGGAACTGAACTGGAACTGAAGGGGGAAATTGGCAAATTCTGTCAATTCTGATGTTGAATTAGAAATTTGGTATCGAAATCAAAATGTGGAGGTGAAAATTAAAAAATTTGGCTCCTGTTGTCTCAACTGAATTTGGATTTTCAGCTCTGTGGAATTTTGTCACATTTCACCGGTGGAATAAATCTCGACGGATTTGTTTGTCTCTGTCAGAAAGTAGTTTAGAGAATCCTTAAGACCACCTCAATATAACCTTTATAAACTGAATGGAGCTTCCTAAAACAGCATCTGGCTGCAGTTTATATTGGAAGTATCCGATTAAACATACAATGAAATCCCTGGATAGCCCCTTATTACCCGGGCTGTATTTAAATACATTTGAATGATTTGCATTTAATGTATGTCTGTGCTAAAACACACAACACACACACACACACACACACCCACACACACCCACAACACACACACACACACACACAATATATATATTTAATCTCTGTGCTGTATGTGCACATGAATCATCCTCTATGTGTGCATACCTACAGAGTGACTGCTGGACACAGTATTGTACACTATGGCTAACTCTGTACAGAAGTATTACAGCTCAAGGGATGGATAATATATGTAGATAAGGATAATGTATTAAGCATTTCTCCCATTAGTGTTAATAAAGTTGCTTTATTGCAACCAGGTTGTGCTAGAAGTTATCGTAGTTATTATTGGACCAGAATTTGGCTGTAATAAATACGATACACAATCCAGGTATTGTACAACTGTCTGCCTATAACCCAGAGGATCATGCAATCGGTATTGTCGAAAATATTTTTCAACCTGCCTGATAAAAAAAAAAGTTTTTTATCTTATTGTGCAATGGTACGACCATGATCTGTGACCTTTAGACTGTACATTTACATGACAATTAACTAATAATACTATTGTTCAGGGGAGCATTGGTCAGAATAATAATAATTACATAATTATGTAATTTATTGTAATAGCTTATTAACTTCCATCTTCACAATTCCTATGTGATTGTTTATTAGCCTAAATCCGTGATCAAGTTTTCTTTGTCGCTTCCCTTTGATTTCTGAATTAGCCAGTCACCCACAGTCCAATATATAGCATCTCTCACAGGTGTATTAATTGATGGAACATATGCCCATTATTTATACTGAATGTGACCTTCTAATTACTGTTACAGTACCTACTACATTTCTTACAAGCAGTTTCCTAAGGGCATTTAAGTAAACTAGTTACCCTTTAGTCTTCTTGTTCTGGCAGAATTTTGCCTGTAGGGATCGCTATGTAAAGTATAAAAGTGAGATCAACCATGTGCTCAGCCTCTTTCTCCTTCCTGGAGTTTTCCCCTGGGGATAGGGGTGAGCCAGGGGACCTAAATAGCAGGTAAGCCCAGTTAGTGTGAGAATAGATTCTGTTATAGATCACTCTAGGAGTGATAGATAGGAGTAGGGTAGCTAATGAGCAGCCTAAGCTCCAACAAGGAGATTTAGTAAGGACTAGAGTCCTGGGTATCCCACCCCTGGGTCTGGTTGAGGGGTATGTCTTTTTTGTGTTTACAACCATAAAACTATCTTTTATTGAGGATAAATCTAAATTAGTTTTTTTGACTTTAGTTACCCTTTAAGTATGGCTGCCACAGTAATGGAAAGTAGATCAGTAGGTGTGTGTAGCTGGGTCTGGTTGAGGGGGTATGTCTTTTTTGTGTTTACAGTCATAAAACTATCTTTTATTGAGGATAAATCTAAATTAGTTTTTTTGACTTTAGTTACCATTTAAGTATGGCTGCCACATTAATGGATAAGTAGATCGGTAGGTGTGTGTACCTGGGTCTGGTTGAGGGGGTATGTCAGTTTTATGGTTGTAAACACACAAAAAAACTTTTATTGAGGATATATCAAAATTAGTTTTTTTTAAAATGTATTTACCCTTTAAGTATGGTTGCCACAGGAATAGAAGTGTAGTAGGTGAGTGTACCCATATGAGATTGGGGGTATGTTTTTTTGCATGTATGACTATATAACTAACTTTCATTGATGATTGATCAAAATTAGTTTTTTGACTATAGTTACCCTTTAAGTATGGCTTCCATGGGAATTGAAAGGTAGGTCAGTAGGTGGGTGTACCTGTGTCTGTGTGGGGTATTGGGGGTATCACCGTTTGTAAAAAAAAACAAACTGTTTTGAAATATCCACATTTGAGGATTGTTACCATTATAGTAACGTCCCGAAATTAATGTCCCGAAATTTGCAGATAACGCCATAACGCTTCCGTGGATTCCTTAGCTAGAAAATTGCACACCTCTCCTATATGCCCCGCACGTCTGTACCGAATTTCATGTCTCTAGCTCAAAAACTGTGGGAGGAGATACAGTCCAAAAAAGTGGAGGAATAAAACGGAAGAAGAAGAAAAAGAAGAAATAGAAAGAACAGGAATTTGGCTTTTCTAGTCAAATTAATAACAGTCTTAGAGCAGTGCACATCACTGTACGGAAGGGGTTTTCAATGTGAGAACTGTAAACCTATTGAACTGTCTTCTATTGGTCATTGTGATGGCAGGTTCATTGGATAGTTAAAAGTTGAATGAGTTTCTTAAAATAAAGAATGTTCCAAGTTAAATTACTGGTATTGATATATAAAGTAGAGTTGATCCAGGGATATTTCCGATTGCCTCCTGGAGTCAGAAAGGAATTTTATTCACCCTAATACTGTTTTTTTTTGTTTTTTGTTTTACCCTATTCAACTGTTAGGTAGAAAATGTGGGTTTTGCTGAGAAGGTTGGAATGGACGGACGTATGTCTTTATTCAATGCTATGCTATACTATACTATACTATACAATTCTATTCTTTACTATTCTACACAATAGTATACTGTTCTATACTATACGATGGGATACTATATTATATTATGCTATACTATTCTATACTACAGTATACTATGCTATACTATATTATATTATACTATGCTATACTATACTATTCTGTTATACTATATTATTCTACACTATACTATACTGTTCTATACTGTATTATACTATGCTATACAATACTATTTTATACTATAATATATAATTTTTTTATATATATAATATACAATTCTATACTATGCATTACTATTCTATACTATACTATGCTATTCTATTCTAAATGATGCTATAATTTACTATTCTAAACTATACTATATTAAACTATTCTATAATATTCTATACTATACTATTCTATATTATGCTATAATATACTATTCTATACTATGTAATATTCTATTCTATACAATGCTATACTATACTATGCTATACAATACTATTCTATACTATGCAATAAATACTATACTATACGATTTTATACTATATAGAGATGGGACGAACTTTATAAAGTTCGGTCCATTTTCGAACTTCAGTAAAAGTTCGAAAGATCGAATTCGGACCCATTAAAGTCAATGGGAGAGTGATAGTTCGAAAAATCCGGATGATTTACAGCTAAACCAACAATGGTAACTAAGGGCCATATTTATAAAGCTGCGGTATCACTTTTTAGCGATACTGCGGGTTAGTTCATTTACGATTGCAGTCGTAAATGTACGATCGCAATCATACATTTCCGACCAAACGTTCATTAATTACCGAATGTTCGATCGTAGAATACCGTGTGGTAGTAAACTACCACAATGGTATTCTATGGGGATCATAAATCTACGATTTTATTATCATAGATTTACGATCGGTATCGTAAATTTACGATCATTAAACCGATCGTTAATCTCCGATCGCTTTAAAGATCGTAAATTTATGATACCGATTGTTAAATTCCCGGTAACGCTAAAAATCGATTAACACTTCTTAACACTTCTTAAACACGAGCGGGCAATTGTCGGGATTGCGCAAGCTACATTCAAGGGTTACGGCCAATTCGAGGGTTACCGAACAATACTTTCGAAGGTTAGCGAAAATAGAACCATAAATTCGAGGGTTACCGAAGTTGATCAATACTTTCGAGGATTACCGAATACGAACAATACTTTCAAGGGTTAGCAAACTATACATTTGAGGGATAGTGAAAATGATCCATACATTCGAGGGTTACTGAAAAACAAATAATACTTTTGAGGGTTACTGAAAATCGAAGCTTACATTCGAGGGTTAGTGAACAATACATTCTAGGGTTAGCGAAAAGGACCTGTACATTCGAGGGTTACCGAAAACACATGATACATTCGAGGGTTAGTGAGCGATACATTCTAGGGTTAGCAAACGTCTCGTAAATTCGATAGTTATTATTTTTTTTTGGTAATTATCGAAAATACAGCTGCGAGTCCGAGAAATTTGGGTCTCGGATAGTCGAGAAGCCCGAGTCCGTTCGGACTTGTTAAGTTCGACTCAACTCGAGTTCGAGTTTGAGTTCTAGTCCATCTCTACTATGCTATAATAAACTATTCTCTACTATACTATGTATAATGTAGGGAGATCGGAGCACTCAACTGGAGTTTTTAAACAGTATCAAGTTTTTATATATTCACTTTACATCAACGCGTTTCAGTTCATCCAGGACCGTCATGAAATTGATGCAAAATCTGAATATAATAAAACTTGATACAGTTTAAAAATTCCAGTTGAGTGCTCCAAACTCCCCACGTTATACCTATTATTGCAGCCGGATTTAGCACCCTGGTGGATGGATGTGAAGTGAGAGTGCAATCTACCTATACCGTTTTCCTCTACTATACTATAATATTCTATACTATTCTATACTATGCTATAATGTACTATTCTATACAATACTATAATATACTATGCTATACTATTCTATACTATACAATTCTATACTATACCATACTATACTATTCTATACTATGCTACACTATACTATTTCTATGCTATACTATTCTATACTATACTATACTATACCACACAATATTATTCTATACTATGCTACACTATACTATTCTATACTATACCATACTATACTATTCTATACTGTGCTACACTATACTATTCTATACTATACCATACTATACTATTCTATACTATGCTACACTATACTATTCTATACTATACTATACTATACTATGCTACACTATACTATTCTATACTATACTATACTATTCTATACTATGCTACACTATACTATTCTATTCTATACTATAGCATACTATACTATTCTATACTATGCTACACTATACTATTCTACACTATGCTACACTATACGATTCTATACTATATTATTCTATACTATACCATACTATACTATTCTATACTATGCTACACTATTCTATTACTATACTATTCTATACTATACCATACCATTCTATACTATACCACACTATACTAGTCTATACTATGCTATGCTATACTATTACTACTGTATACTATACTATACTATTCTATCCTATCACAATAGAACATCCACGTTGAACCACTAGCATAGTGTAGGTTTCCTCATGTGTCTGGCTATACATTAAGTAAGGAAGGTCCAAACATCAGTCAAATGCTCACAGGGTAATCCCATGAACAGAAGTGAAGACACTGACACTCATTGATTTGGTTCCAAATATGGATTCAGTCTATAGGAAATTCATTCCATTCCCTGTAAAATAGAAACATTTATCACACAATGAATCTGCTGCAGGTTAGAGAATCAACGAACCATCTTGATTAGACAGGTCATTGGATTTACAAAATGTATGAATCCTCTTATCTAAAGGTGTTTAAAATATGCGAAATGTATAAGAACTGCACAGTCAGACTGCCACATAATTCTCCTGTTTTATTTGTCTTTATGCTGCCTTTTTAAACACAAATGTCAACAGAATCCAATGGTTTGTTTAAAAGTTTAGTAGGTGAAACTTTCAGTAAAAATCCCGGTCACATACTTCTAGTGGAGTGTGTTAAGCAAATATGTACTCAGGGAATTAAGGGCCTAATTACAAAGCATTGACGACATGAAACGAATCCTACACAGACAGATATTGGCTCTTGTGGATGAGGTAGAATTCACCTTTTAGAAAGATTTTGGTCAATATTTGGTCTAGATTTAACAGATGTTTGTACACTTAACCATAAGAATTGTAATAGTTAAATGGAAAGCCTATTTCAGGTGTGTTTGTGAGAGTCTCCTAGACAATGCAAATTGATAAATAGGAGTTTATCCTTCAGATATCTTTGCTTTGTTTTATGCCTGATTTGTTTCCTTGTCTCTAGACGAGTTCTGGCTTTATGGAGCCATCATCTGTACAATGTACAATATCGCCTCTGCTCTGCCTATTACCACTCTGGTTATGTACTCAGCTCATGTAATACTTTTAAAGCCTCATAGAAGGTGTAGCATTTACTTGGAAGCATGGACTACCTAGAAGCCCCTTCTTCCCTATATTTACATAGTGAGAAAGAAAATTCTAACTATCCTTTGTTTACTTGATCCTTTGGTGATGTCCCTCAAATAGTGCTTTGCTATTCAGACCAAAGGCTTATGGTGTACAGATAATCACCCAATAAAGCTGAAACTGGTCTACAACTGGAACACATGTAATACGGTAAAACCGAAATATAGAAATGACACAGAATGCTATCTTGATTTGCATAAGGAGAAAGTGAGCTCTACCTAATCTACTCGTCTACTAGACTTTCTAATCTTCTAATCTCATCCCTTGTGGCGTAATTATGGTAACAAATTACAAAAATTCATAGATTAATATTTCTCAATTTGGGATCACAAATAGTTAAAGGCTCTCTCCACCACCCAGGGAATATAGTCACTTCAAGGTAATAGTATCTAATCCTTAGGCTATCAATTTAATACACAATATGTTATCTGACTTGATCCCTTACTGTACCCTCAGTAGGCCCCTTTTGGGCAGTACTTGTGTGATGTGTATGGCAGGCATTAGCAGTACCATATTCTAAACTTATGTTTATTGTATATTTGTATGTCTGTTGCTTTTTCTTATTTACCCCATGCAGATGGGAGACACCATTCAACTACACCATAGGATTCCATTGGAGGATCTACTCACATGGTGGGGGGGAGGGACTATGATGTCATTTCCTGTGTTGTGTGTATATATGTAGTATGGAGCACTGTTTTTGTACACTTGATAAAGGACACCTTGTCCGAAACATGTCGTGTCAATAAAAGCATCAAAGATATCCATTGGAGTCTTTTTCAGTCTGGAAGCACCTGTATACCAATTTTTGATTTACCTAGAGGATAAAAAACGCCTGCAACAAGCCAACATCAAATATTGCATGGTCTACCCAGCCAAATTAAAAGTCGAAATTAACGGCTCCATTAAATTTTACGACAGCCTGAAAGCTGCCGTGGACTGGCTGGATTCCAGATAAACCCTTTATGACATATGGAAGTATAAGCCTAATCTCCCCCCGGAGATCACCTATTGATACCCCCTTTCAGTACTTGCTGGAAGATATATGTCTCATCTAAACTGCAAATTGGACTCTCTAACCAAGATGATAAGCTCTCCATGCCACAGGGGAAGCTTCGGATACAGGACATAATATAACCTAACATTTATGCTCCTGCATTGGTTGACCCAAGGAGGGACAACCTACAGATCATGTGTGGACAGGTTCCTTTCTTTATGGTGTGGGAGCCAGTCCCTGAAAAGAATAACTCTATTAGCAAGGGATATTTCCCGCTAAACAATGACTTTTCCACTTAGTGATAAACCAAAAGTTGCTCTTGTGCTTCTAATCTCTCAAACCTCGCTTTGGGATATGGTTATACCCCCGTTATTGGTTATTTCCTTCCCACTCCCATCCACAAAACCCTTTTCCCTTGTGTTTCCCTGGTTTAAATTTTTACATTTGAATATGTATAGAGGTATTTACTTTGTATTACATGCTATAAGGATATGGTATTTTCGCCATTGCTATGCTAAGTTTATAGTATTGGATATTGTACTACTGCTGCAGCTCTTAAACCATCATGTTTGCTCTATTGAGAAATAACAGAGATATACAAGGTCTCAGCCAAGGATCATACACCTCCCTGATCAGTATGTATGCTGATGGCATGGTTCTATATTTAGCAGACCCATCAACATCTTTATTAGCAACATAAAGGACAATCTCCAAATTCAGCCCAATATCAGGCCTATATATAAACTGGGAAAGTCTTGCCTATTTCCCCTGGACAAAATAACAGACATACCCCCTACTCTCCAAACTTTAATACCAATTGTAGAACATTTCAAATATCTCGGTATAACTTTATGAAATTAAATTTACTCCCTCTCCTCAACCTTGTCGAAAGTAAGGTACAAATCTGGAAAACCTTCCCTATTAATGTGTGGGGTAAGATCACCCTAATCAAAATTATATTACTCCCTAAAATATTATATATCCTACAACACAGTATGGTATACATCCCCTCATCTTTCTGAATAGCACACTACTACTACTATCATTTATTTGGGCGTCTGGACTCCCCAGGGTTAAGATGAAAATCCTCCAAGCCCCCAAAACACAGGCTGGATTAGCTCTGCCCAATTTTTATTATTACTATTTGGCAGGACAGCTGAAATACTTTACAGATTGGGTCATACCCCCTCCACCAGAACCCCAAGACACCCCCCCATCACATGCATCTATATATGACGCAGAATGGCTGCTACATGCATATTTACCATCACTTCCCATGAACTTCCTAGAGTCACCAACAAATATACTACCAGGCGGAGGGACAGCTTTACATAGTCAGCAATTTAAGATATGGAAGGAAACAAACAAATTGTTCCAACTAGAGGGCCCATTCAATGAATCCCCCTTATGGCATAACCACCGATTCACGGAGCTCTGCTCGTGAGCAGATTTCTGGGAAAAAAACGAATCAGATATTTCTCACAAATTACCCTAAACAATGAAATAATGTCATTCGCTGAACTGCAAGAAAAGCTACAAATTCCTGCCTCATCCCTATTTAGGTACTGGCAGTTGAAACATTGCATGCGAGCCGAATCTAAAGGCCCACAAATACCCGTGCAAAGCAACCCTATCATTCCCATTCTTAAAAATAAAGGGGGAAAACTGGTATCAATACTCTACAAATATATATCTAAGTTCTGCTCCAATACCAATTCCTCATCTATTATCTCCCAATGGTCAAGGTATATAACTGAAATAAACATGGATCGCTAGGAAGATCTAGCGGACTCCCACAATGGAGTATCGGTATCCGCAAACAATAAACTAATACAGTTTAATATAACACAGCAGGTATACCTTACTCCATACCGTATGTCAAAAATATCCCCTAGACACAGATCGGAATGTCAATGTCCCCAAGCGGACTTCTGGCACATGATGTGGGATTGCCCCATAATCTATAATTACTGGACCCAAATTACCAACAATGTGTCCGGCATTATACAACAACCAATATCTATGGAACCTATATTATGTTTGCTGGGAATCGGGGAGGAGGAGGGGTGGTCTAGCTCATGTACCACACTCCTAAGAAATTCTGTTCATAGCACGGAAAGTAATTATATTGAATTGGTTATCCCCAAATGTACCCACTATTTCCCAATGGGAATCCCTAGTAACGGCCATGGTTGCGTATACCAAGATTGTATATAAAAGTAGAGGGAACTCTATTAAGTTTAATAAAATATGGAACCCCTGGTTCGAATATATAGGTACTATAGCATAAGATTTCCTATGGATAGGAACTTGGGTGTGCTATACGGAAACAATAGATAAAAAGAAATGGAGATTTGAATCTGAGCTAAGAAACATTTTTTTATATTAATAACCTCAAATATCCTAAACTTGAATTATGCGAAACAATTTACCTCTAATTAACTTTATCTATTATTGAACTGTTTAATGTTTTCTGCTGTTTAATGTAGTTGTAATACCTCAAAAAAGCAATCTGCACAACCAAATTTATTGTCAAAATGTATTGCTTATATATACGACTGTACAAATAATTATATTCTATTCAAATAAAATCAGTTTAAAAAAAAAAGGATGTTGTAGAGGACTTACTGTATGTGTATGCTGTCATTTGCATTATTGGTCTATTTATTTGTGCTGTTATTTTCAAAGGGAATATCTCATAGGATTTTATATGTGGAGTAGAAAATAAGATTTAGGACCTTAGGACTCTATTTATACAAGCACAGTATCGCTAGGTACCAAACAATACCATACTTCTACGATAACAAGCGGTATTGCAAATTGCAATAATGTGGGTTTTTAAATAGGGCCCTAAAATGGGTGCAAATCACAGGATTAGAATAAATTCTTAAATTAAATGAATCCTCATTTTCCTTTTCTCTAAACGGAACTACTAAAATGGGGTAAAATGTTCCAATCATGTACTACTTACAGTTATATATACTAAAGGCCTGGTACACACGTCCTGATTGATCATTTACTACTTACAGTCATATATACTAAAGGCCTGGTACACACGTCCTGATTGATCATTTACTACTTACAGTCATATATACTAAAGGCCTGGTACACACGTCCTGATTGATCATTTACTACTTACAGTCATATATACTAAAGGCCTGGTACACACGTCCTGATTGATCATTTACTACTTACAGTCATATATACTAAAGGCCTGGTACACACGACCTGATTGATCATTTACTACTTACAGTCATATATACTAAAGGCCTGGTACACACGTCCTGATTGATCATTTACTACATACAGTCATATATACTAAAGGCCTTGTACACACGTCCTGATTGATCATTTACTACTTACAGTCATATATACTAAAAGCCTGGTACACACGGCTTGATTGATCATTTACTACTTGCACAGTCATATATTCTAAATGCCTGGTACACACGGCCTGATTGATCATTTACTACTTACAGTCATATATACTAAATGCCTGGTACACACGTCCTGATTTATAATTTATTACTTACAGTCATATATACATATGTACTAAATGCCTGGTAAACATGGCCTGATTGATCATTTACTACTTACAGTCATATATATAAATGCCTGGTACATATGGCCTGATTGACATATACACTTACAGTTATATATACTATAGGCCTGGCACACACGTCCTGATTGATCATTTACTACTTACAGTCATATATACTAAATGCCTGGTACATATGGCCTGATTGATCATATACTACTTACAGTCATATATACTATAGGCCTGGTACACACATCCTGATTTATAATTTATTTTACAGTCATATATACTAAATGCCTGGTACACACGGCCTGATTGATCATTTACTACTTACAGTCATATATACTAAATGCCTGGTACACACGTCCTGATTTATAATTTATTACTTACAGTCATATATACATATGTACTAATGCCTGGTAAACATGGCCTGATTGATCATTTATACTTACAGTCATATATACTAAAGGCCTGGTACCCACGTCCTGATTGATCATTTACTACTTACAGTCTATATACTATAGGCCTGGTACACACGTCCTGATTTATAATTTATTACTTCAGTCATATATACATATGTACTAAATGCCTGGTAAACATGGCCTGATTGATCATTTACTACTTACAGTCATATATCTAAAGGCCTGGTACACACGTCCTGATTGATCATTTAATACTTACAGTCATATATACTAAGGCCTGTTACACACGTCCTGATTGATCATTTACTACTTACAGTCATATATACTAAAGGCCTGGTACACACGACCTGATTGATCATTTACTACTTACAGTCATATATACTAAAGGCCTGGTACACACGACCTGATTGATCATTTACTACTTACAGTCATATATACTAAGGCCTGGTACACACGTCCTGATTGAACATTTACTACTTACAGTCAATATACTAAAGGCCTGGTACACACGTCCTGATTGATCATTTACTACTTACAGTCATATATACTAAAGGCCTGGTACACACGTCCTGATGATCATTTACTACTTACAGTCATATATACTAAAAGTCTGGTACCACACACCTGTTGATCATTTACTACTTAGTCATATATACTAAAAGCCTGGTACACACGCCTGATTGGTCGTTTACTACTTACGTCATATATCCTAAAGGCCTGGTACACACGTCCTGATTGATCATTTACACTTACAGTCATATATACTAAAGGCCTGGTACACACGACCTGATTGATCATTTACACTTACAGTCATATATACTAAAGGCCTGGTACACACGTCCTGATTGATCATTTACTACTTACAGTCATATATACTAAAGGCCTGGTCCCACACGTCCTGATTGATCATTTACTACTTACAGTCATATATACTAAAGGCCTGGTACACACGTCCTGATTGATCATTTACTACTTACAGTCATATATACTAAAAGTCTGGTACACACCAACCTGATTGATCATTTACTACTTACAGTCTATATACTAAAGGCCTGGTACACACGACCTGATTGGTCGTTTACTACTTATCGCCATATATACTAAAGGCCTGGTACACATGGCCTGATTGATCATTTACTACTTACAGTCATATATACAAGGCCTGGTACACACAACCTGATTGATCATTTACTACTTACAGTCATATATAATAAAGTCTGGTACACACAACCTGATTGATCATTTACTACTTAGCATATATACTAAATGCCTGGTACACACGACCTGATTGGTCGTTTACTAATTAGTCATATATACTAAAGCGCCTAGTACACACGACCTGATTGGTCATTTACTACTTACAGCCATATATCCTAAAGGCCTGGTACACACACGACCTGATTGGTCGTTTACTACTTACAGCCATATATACTAAGGGCCTGTTACACACGGCCTGATTGATCATTTTACTTACAGTCATATTACTAAAGGCCTGGTACACACAACCTGATGATCATTTACTACTTACAGTCATATATAATAAAGTCTGGTACACACAACCTGATTGATCATTTACTACTTAGTCATATATACTAAATGCCTGGTACACACGACCTGATTGGTCGTTTACTAATTAGTCATATATACTAAAGGCCTAGTACACACGACCTGATTGGTCGTTTACTACTTACAGCCATATATACTAAAGGCCTGGTACACACGGCCTGATTGATCATTTACTACTTACAGCCATATATATACTAAAGGCCTGGTACAACGCCTGATTATCATTTACTACTTACAGTCATATATACTAAAGGCCTGGTACACACGGCCTGATTGATCATTTACTACTTACAGCCATATATACTAAAGGCCTGGTACACACGGCCCGATCGATTGGACCATGTGATATTTTAAGGCGAGAGACCAAAATATTGTCTGAAATTTTTGTTGTGGTGACTTCTCCTGGATGAATTTCATTCAAATTTGAATTCAGACAGATCAGTAAGGCGAGTATGTAGTGCATGGGATTCTGAAAAACTACCCAATCAGATCTTGCACAGTGGTGGTGGGGATGTATAACCATCTGAGCTTTTTAAATAGCCCTTGTTTTATCCCGTGACATTGTTTTTAGAGATTAAATTATAGGAAAAACTTTTAACTGACCTTCTACTGCATTTCAGTTCCAGAGAAATTTAATGCCATGCGGTGTGTAAAATAGAATTCTTTACAATCACAATGCTTTCTTTGAGAGGCAATGCTTTGGAAAATATCTGCATTTTCCAGCACTGTGCAAATAACTGCATTAACACTTGTATCACTTTTCAGCATATGTCTTAGGCCATCCATCCGCTATGGGGATGACAGTATTTCGGTATTTATCTGTTAAAGGTTTATTTATAGGAGGCACAACAGGATTCAGACTTAAAGGGCAACAGGTACCACGTTGTTTAGTGCCCATTAAAAAGAACAGATTACTATTTCTATTTTTACCTTGGCCATAGAGATAGCATATGATAACATTATTACATAATTATTTACATGTCAGGCACTTGTATCTCGGCTGCTTTTTTTTAATTATTATTATTATTATTTTTTTTGGTATTCAGTTTTAATGAAGAATGGGAGATACGAAGCTGAAGTGAAGGATTTTACTAATAGTAGTAACTTATATTTAACCTGTATTACTAATAGTGTAATTTATATTTAACCTGTATTACTATAGTAGTAACTTATATTTAACCTGTATTACTAATAGTAGTAACTTATATTTAACCTGTATTACTAATATAGTAACTTATATTTACCTGTATTACTAAAGTAGTAACTCAAAGTGCATGTTAGTGTTAGTTATTTTTAGTAAATTTTAATTTAACTGTTATTTATGTAGTAGATGTTAGTTAAAGGACAAGTACACACGAAAAATTTACATTTTACTATAATAACAATTTTGAAAGCTCTTTTTTCATAACGACTCAAAGTATATTTTTTAAAATGTTAGTTAACGTTAGTTAGTGTTAGTATTACTAAATGTAACTGTTAGTTAATGTTGTAAATGTTAAAGGACATACACACGAAAAATATTCACAATATAACATTATTATTTTTTTTATTAATATTTTGTTTTATTATTTATTATTAAAATGTATTTTTTATATATAAATTTGCAGATGAGGAATCTATTTCGCCAGTGATGCAAGGAGGGTGGGTCACCTCCACCAGCACCCCACCAAGGCCACAGTGCGGCTTACAGCCTCCCCTTCACCTCCAACACCACCACCACCGCCAGCACCAGCACGCCAGTGCCGTCAGGGTCCAGCACGCCAGCGCCGGCTGGATTAATTAAATCGCCATGTGAGCGCATGAGAGGCGCATGCTCTGCATGCACAGGACATTTGGCGCATTAAGCGCGAGATTATTATTAAAACACAAAATAGGTTAGCACCATGTTTGTTATTATTATTGTTATTATTATTTTTATTATTATTATTATATAAAGGACCGAAGTAACAAGTGCTTACATTTACTAAAAAGTTTGAACTAAACATCTCTGTGTTTTATCTTTACAAATGACTACAACATAATTATTTAGGCTTTTCCCACACCCCATTGGCTTCTTCTCCTCAGAGTATGCTTCATGCAAGGGAAAGCTGGGAAGGGGATACGGATTGAGGAACAGCACCATTGTGTAGCAGTAGATTCACTTGAGTTTGACAACATTATTGCGGAGCCAGGCAGGCTTGGCCCCTCCGGAAAGACCCCATACCCCATTGGCTTCTCTCCCTCAAGTATGCTTCATGCAAGGGAAAGCGGGGAAGGGGATATGCTTTGTAGAACAGCACCTTGAGTAACATGTAGATCCACTGCAATTTGACAATATTATTGCGGAGCCAGGCAGGCTTGGCCCCACCGACAGACCCCATACCCCATTGGGTTCTCTCCCTCAGAGTATCCTGCATGAAAGATCCGTATGAGCTGTTGAGTATGACTTGGTCAGAGTAGGTGACACCACAAAGGTGCCTCGTGGAGAGAGAGACAGGAGAGCAAGTATGGATTTTTGCATTGGGCCAAGTAGGATCAACCCAAACATAGAAAAATTAGCCACAGAGTAGCTGTTGCGGTAGAGAATTTGTAATTTCACAACTTGAATGCTGTAGAGCAGGTAGGACCATAAATGGCCTTACCAATAGAAAAAAATTGCGATTTGCCAGCTAAACTGGCATCAGCTAAGCCTCGAGATGGAAAATGAGGCGGAAGGAGCAGTATGGTTGGCCAGGGGCAAGAGGCCTTTAGTCACGCGCATCAGCAATAGGGGTCGTACTGAGATGTGATCCACGCCTCATTCATCTTAATGAATGTAAGGTGGTCCACATTCTCAGTAGAGAGACAGGTCCTCCTCTCTGTTACAACACCCCCTGCTGCACTGAAGGCCCTCTCCGAAAGGACACTGGATGCCGGGCATGAAAGGAACTCAATGGCGTACTGTGCCAACTTGGGCCATTATCCAGCCTCGACACCCAGTAGTCCAGTAGATACCCAGTCTCTGAGGTGACTACATCGGCCCTGGATCCAATGTAGTCAGTGACCTGGCGACTGAGTTATTGCCTGGTAGAGTTGCCAGTAGATGTGCCTGGCAACTGTGGTTGGAAGAACAGCCTAAAGTTAGCCGCAAGGCCATCTCCAGAGCTGCTACTCCTCCTCTCAGGCACAGGGGGATGTGAGCCCTGCTCATTCCCACCATCAGTGCTATAGGCCTGCCAGCACCTGGGAAGCAGAACAGAGGCAACGTAGCAGTGTCACCTCATCTGCTGCATTCTGCTTTCCCTCTGAGATGCGGGAATGAACTCCGACACTTTACCCTTATAGCGGGGATCTTTAAGGTGGCCACCCAGTACTGCTCCTTCTCTTTGATGGCCTTAATCTTGGGGTCCTTGTGTAGGCATTGCAGCATATGCATACCCATTGCCGCAAAGTGCCGAACGCGAGGACCCATGTCCTCATTGTCACTGAAGACAATAGTGTCGGGCTCAACCACTCCCCACCACGGATGACATGTGGTACTTGGGAGGGTTGAGACGTCCCCTAGAGGAATGCCCCATTTCCTCTCGGTCCAGATCACCTAAATCCCCCTCCTCATCATCGGACGGCTGCTCTGCACCGTGATGCCTGGGCTCAGAAAGCACCACAGTGTCTGCGTCCTCCTCTTCAGTAGCTGCTGCTCGGCAGCTAGTGCCCTGTCGAGTATGCCGCGCAGGGTGTGCTCAAGGAGGAACACCAGTGGGATGGTATCCGCTATGGTGGCATCATCGCGGCTTACCATCCTGGTGGCCTCCTCAAATGGTTCGAGCACACGGCAGGCATCCCGAATTAGCAGCCACTGCCTGGGTAAGAGAAATCCCAGGTCCCCAGACCTGATCTGCCTCATACTCATACAAATAGTCCATGATGGCTCGCCTCTGCTGGAGCAGCCTCAGCAGCATCATATAACTAGAGTTCCAGTGGTGGGGGTGTCCACAATCAAGCGGTTCTGCGGCAGACTGTGCTGCTGCTGAACTTGGCCAGACGAGCTGTGGCCGTGTGACTGCCTGAAGTGACTGTAACACCCTCCTAGCCATCCTCAGTACCTCCTCGAGACAAGGGTACTTGTGAGGAACCGCTGGACAACCAGTTTGAAAACATGTGCCAGGCAAGGAACATGTGTGACTCTGCCCATGCAAAGGCAGACAGGATGTTGGTGGCATTGTCACACACTACCTTGTCTATTGAGAGGTGGTGTGGGGTCAGCCACCTCTCAGCCGGCCCTTGCGTGCGCCAGCAACTCTGCCCCGGTGTGGCTCCTATCACCGAGACACAGAAGCTCGCACACTGCATGGCACCGTCTCACCTGGCATGAAGCATAGCTCTGGGGGGTCAAGGGGCTGTCCAGGAAGAGGACTCACCGATGATTGTCAAAAGGCTCTCTTAACACGGCGTGCTGGGGCCAAGGCTGTCTCTCCTCCCTAACTTCCACCAAGAAGCAGCTGATGGGGCGGAGGGGGAGGAGGAGGAACGGTGGCTACCTGGGCACGAGGAAGGGAACACGTGGGTGCCTGCACGTTCCTGACTGCTGCTCCCACTGGGCAAAGTGGTGGAGCATCATATGCCTCCTCATAGAAGAAGTGCCAGAGTTGCTGCATTCTTCCCACGGCTAACACGCTGCAGGCACAGACTGCACACTGCAACCGTGTTGTCACCGGGAGCCAATGAGAAGAACTCCCATACAGCAGCCACCGGCACGCACAGGGCAGAGGTCACCTGCCGTTGTGGGGCACTGGCACCAGGTGGCATTGTGCCGTACCTTCCCGAGCAGCACTAGACGCACCGCCTCTGCCCCTACTAACCTCTCGACCGCAGTCTCTATGGCTAAGGCCTTAGTATATATGACTGTAAGTAGTAAATGATCAATCAGGCCGTGTGTACCAGGCCTTTAGTATATATATGGCTGTAAGTAGTAAATGATCAATCAGGCCGTGTGTACCAGGCCTTTAGTATATATGGCTGTAAGTAGTAAACGACCAATCAGTCGTGTGTACTAGGCCTTTAGTATATATGAAATTAGTAAACGACCAATCAGGTCGTGTGTACCAGGCATTTAGTATATATGACTAAGTAGTAAATGATCAATCAGGTTGTGTGTACCAGACTTTTATTATATATGACTGTAAGTAGTAAATGATCAATCAGGTTGTGTGTACCAGGCCTTTAGTATATATGACTGTAAGTAGTAAATGATCAATCAGGCCGTGTGTACCAGGCCCTTAGTATATATGGCTGTAAGTAGTAAACGACCAATCAGGTCGTGTGTACCAGGCCTTTAGTATATATGGCTGTAAGTAGTAAATGACCAATCAGGTCGTGTGTACTAGGCCTTTAGTATATATGACTAATTAGTAAACACCAATCAGGTCTGTGTGTACCAGGCATTAGTATATATGACTAAGTAGTAAATGATCAATCAGGTTGTGTGTACCAGACTTTTTATATATGACTGTAAGTAGTAAATATCAATCAGGTTGTGTGTACCAGGCCTTTATATATATGACTGTAAGTAGTAAATGATCAATCAGGCCATGTGTACCAGGCCTTTAGTATATATGGCTGAAGTAGTAAACGACCAATCAGGTCGTGTGTACCAGGCCTTTAGTATATATGACTGTAAGTAGTAAATGATCAATCAGGTTGTGTGTACCAGACTTTTAGTATATTGACTGTAAGTAGTAAATGATCAATCAGGACGTGTGTACCAGGCCTTTAGTATATATGACTGTAAGTAGTAAATGATCAATCAGGACGTGTGTACCAGGCCTTTAGTATATATGACTGTAAGTAGTAATGATCAATCAGGACGTGTGTACCAGGCCTTTAGTATATATGACTGTAAGTAGTAAATGATCAATCAGGTCGTGTGTACCAGGCCTTAGTATATATGACTGTAAGTAGTAAATGATCAATCAGGACGTGTGTACCAGGCCTTTAGTATATTGACTGTAGTAGTAAACACCAATCAGGTCGTGTGTACCAGGCTTTTAGTATATATGACTAAGTAGTAAATGATCAATCAGGTTGTGTGTACCAGACTTTTAGTATATATGACTGTAAGTAGTAAATGATCAATCGACGGTGTACCAGCCTTTAGTATATATGACTGTAAGTAGTAAATGATCAATCAGGACGTGTGTACCAGGCCTTTAGTTATATATGACTGTAAGTAGTAAATGTTCAATCAGGACGTGTGTACCGGCCTTTAGTATATATGACTGTAAGTAGTAAATGATCAATCAGGTCGTGTGTACCAGGCCTTTAGTATATATGACTGTAAGTAGTAAATGATCAATCAGGTCGTGTGTACCAGGCCTTTAGTATATGACTGTAAGTAGTAAATGATCAATCAGGACGTGTGTACCAGGCCTTTAGTATATATGACTGTAAGTATTAAATGATCAATCAGGACGTGTGTACCAGGCCTTTAGTATATATGACTGTAAGTAGTAAATGATCAATCAGGCCATGTTTACCAGGCATTTAGTACATATGTATATATGACTGTAAGTAATAAATTATAAATCAGGACGTGTGTACCAGGCCTATAGTATATATGACTGTAAGTAGTAAATGATCAATCAGACGTGTGTACCAGGCCTTTATTATATAACTGTAGTATTAAATGATCAATCAGCCCATGTTTACCAGGCATTTAGTACATATGTATATATGACTGTAAGTAATAAATTATAAATCAGGACGTGTGTACCAGGCATTAGTATATATGACTGTAAGTAGTAAATGATCAATCAGGCCGTGTGTACCGGCATTTAGTATATATGTGTAAGTATAAATTATAAATCAGGATGTGTGTACCAGGCCATAGTATATATGACTGTAAGTAGTATATGATCAATCAGGCCATATGTACCAGGCATTTAGTATATATGACTGTAAGTAGTAAATGATCAATCAGGACGTGTGTGCCAGGCCTATAGTATATATAACTGTAAGTAGTATATGATCAATCAGGCCATATGTACCAGGCATTTAGTATATATGACTGTAAGTAGTAAATGATCAATCAGGCCATGTTTACCAGGCATTTAGTACATATGTATATATGTGTAAGTAAAAATTAATAATCAGGACGTGTGTACCAGGCATTAGTATATATGACTGTAAGTAGTAAATGATCAATCAGGCCGTGTGTACCAGGCATTTAGAATATATGACTGTGCAAGTAGTAAATGATCAATCAAGCCGTGTGTACCAGGCTTTTAGTATATTGACTGTAAGTAGTAAATGATCAATCAGACGTGTGTTACAAGGCCTTTAGTATATATGACTGTAGTAGTAAATGATCAATCAGGACGTGTGTACCAGGCCTTTAGTATATATGACTGTAAGTAGTAAATGATCAATCAGGTCGTTTGTACCAGGCCTTTAGTATATATGACTGTAAGTGTAAATGATCAATCAGGACGTGTGTACCAGGCCTTTAGTAATATGACTGTAATAGTAAATGATCAATCAGGACGTGTGTACCAGGCCTTTAGTATATATGACTGTAAGTAGTAAATGATCAATCAGGACGTGTGTACCAGGCCTTATATATATGACTGTAAGTAGTAAATGATCAACAGGACGTGTGTACCAGGCCTTTGTATATATAACTGTAAGTAGTACATGATTGGAACATTTTACCCCATTTTAGTAGTTCCGTTTAGAGAAAAGGAAAATGAGGATTCATTTATTTAAGAATTTATTCTAATCCTGTGATTTGCACCCATTTTAGGGCCCTATTTAAAAACCCACATTATTGCAATTTGCAATACCGCTTGTTATCGTAGAAGTATGGTATTGTTTGGTACCTAGCGATACTGTGCTTGTATAAATAGAGTCCTAAGGTCCTAAATCTTATTTTCTACTCCACATATAAAATCCTATGAGATATTCCCTTTGAAAATAACAGCACAAATAAATAGACCAATAATGCAAATGACAGCATACACATACAGTAAGTCCTCTACAACATCCTTTTTTTTTTAACTGATTTTATTTGAATAGAATATAATTATTTGTACAGTCGTATATATAGCAATAATTTTGACAATAAATTTGGTTGTGCAGATTGCTTTTTTGAGGTATTACAACTACATTAAACAGCAGAAAACATTAAACAGTTCAATAATAGATAAAGTTAATTAGAGTAAATTGTTTCGCATAATTCAGTTGGATATTTGAGGTTATTAATATAAAAAATGTTTCTTAGCTCAGATTCAAATCTCCATTTCTTTTATCTATTGTTTCCGTATAGCACACCCAAGTTCCTATCCAAAGGAAATCTTATGCTATGTACCTATATATTCGAACCAGGGGTTCCATATTTTATTAAACTTAATAGAGTTCCCTCTACTTTATATACAATCTTGGTATACGCAACCATGGCCTTACTAGGGATTCCCATTGGGAAATAGTGGGTACATTTGGGGATAACCAATTCAATATAATTACTTTCCGTGCTATGAACAGAATTTCTTAGGAGTGTGGTACATGAGCTGACCACCCCTCCTCCTCCCGATTCCCAGCAAACATAATAAGGTTCCATAGATATGGTTGTTGTATAATGCCGGACACATTGTTGGTAATTTGGGTCCAGTAATTATAGATTATGGGGCAATCCCACATCATGTGCCAGAAGTCCGCTTGGGACATTGACATTCCGATCTGTGTCTAGGGGATATTTTTGACATACGGTATGAGTAAGGTTAACCTGCTGTGTTATATTAAACTGTATTAGTTTATTGTTTGCGGATACCGATCTCCATTGTGGGAGTCCGCTAGATCTTCCTAGCGATCCATGTTTATTTCAGTTATATACCTTGACCATTGGGAGATAATAGATGAGGAATTGGTATTGGAGCAGAACTTAGATTATATTTGTAGAGTATTGATACCAGTTTCCCCCTTTATTTTTAAGAATGGGAATGATAGGGTTGCTTTGCACGGGATTTGTGGGCCTTTAGATTCGGCTCGCATGCAATGTTTCAACTGCCAGTACCTAAATGGATGAGGCAGGAATTTGTAGCTTTTCTTGCAGTTCAGCGAATGACATTATTTCATTGTTTAGGGTAATTTGTGAGAAATATCTGATTCGTTTTTTTCCCGAAATCTGCTCACGAGCAGAGCTCCGTGAATCGGTGGTTATGCCATAAGGGGGATTCATTGAATGGGCCCTCTAGTTGGAACAATTTGTTTGTTTCCTTCCATATCTTAAATTGCTGACTATGTAAAGCTGTCCTCCCCTGGTAGTATATTTGTTGGTGACTCTAGGAAGTTCATGGGAAGTGATGGTAAATATGCATGTAGCAGCCATTCTGCGTCATATATAGATGCATGTGATGGGGGGGTGTCTTGGGGTTCTGGTGGAGGGGGTATGACCCAATCTGTAAAGTATTTCAGCTGTCCTGCCAAATAGTAATAATAAAATTGGGCAGAGCTAATCCAGCCTGTGTTTGGGGGCTTGGAGGATTTTCATCTTAACCCTGGGGAGTCCAGACGCCCAAATAAATGATAGTAGTAGTAGTGTGCTATTCAGAAAGATGAGGGGATGTATACCATACTGTGTTGTAGGATATATATATTTAGGGAGTAATATAATTTTGATTAGGGTGATCTTACCCCACACTTAATAGGGAAGGTTTTCCAGATTTGTACCTTACTTTCGACAAGGTTGAGGAGAGGGAGTAAATTTAATTTCATAAAGTTATACCGAGATATTTGAAATGTTCTACAATTGGTATTAAAGTTTGGAGAGTAGGGGGTATGTCTGTTATTTTGTCCAGGGAATAGGCAAGACTTTCCCAGTTTATATTAGGCCTGATATTGGGCTGAATTTGGAGATTGTCCTTTATGTTGCTAATAAAGATGTTGATGGGTCTGCTAAATATAAACCATGCCATCAGCATACATACGATCAGGGAGGTGTATGATCCTTGGCTGAGACCTTGTTATATCCTGTTATTTCTCAATAGAGCAAACATGATGGTTTAAGAGCTGCAGCAGTAGTACAATATCCAATACTATAAACTTAGCATAGCAATGGCGAAAATACCATATCCTTATAGCATGTAATACAAAGTAAATACCTCTATACATATTCAAATGTAAAAATTTAAACCAGGGAACACAAGGGAAAAGGGTTTTGTGATGGGAGTGGGAAGGAAATAACCAATAACGGGGGTATAACCATATCCCAAAGCGAGGTTTGAGAGATTAGAAGCACAAGAGCAACTTTTGGTTTATCACTAAGTGGAAAAGTCATTGTTTAGCGGGAAATATCCCTTGCTAATAGAGTTATTCTTTTCAGGGACTGGCTCCCACACCATAAAGAAAGGAACCTGTCCACACATGATCTGTAGGTTGTCCCTCCTTGGGTCAACCAATGCAGGAGCATAAATGTTAGGTTATATTATGTCCTGTATCCGAAGCTTCCCCTGTGGCATGGAGACTTATCATCTTGGTTAGAGAGTCCAATTTGCAGTTTAGATGAGACATATATCTTCCAGCAAGTACTGAAAGGGGGTATCAATAGGTGATCTCCGGGGGGAGATTAGGCTTATACTTCCATATGTCATAAAGGTTTATCTGGAATCCAGCCAGTCCACGGCAGCTTTCAGGCTGTCGTAAATTTAATGGAGCCGTTAATTTCGACTTTTAATTTGGCTGGGTAGACCATGCAATATTTGATGTTGGCTTGTTGCAGGCGTTTTTTCCTCTAGGTAAATCAAAAATTGGTATACAGGTGCTTCCAGACTGAAAAAGACTCCAATGGATATCTTTGATGCTTTTATTGACACGACATGTTCGGACAAGTTTCCTTTATCAAGTGTACAAAAACAGTGCTCCATACTACATATATACACACAACACAGGAAATGACATCATAGTCCCTCCCCCCCACCATGTGAGTAGATCCTCCAATGGATCCTATGGTGTAGTTGAATGGTGTCTCCCATCTGCATGGGGGTAAATAAGAAAAACAACAGACATACAAATATACAATAACATAAGTTTAGAATATGGTACTGCTAATGCCTGCCATACACATCACACAAGTACTGCCCAAAAGGGCCTACTGAGGGTACAGTAAGGGATCAAGTCAGATAACATATTGTGTATTAAATTGATAGCCTAAGGATTAGATACATTACCTTGAAGTGACTATATTCCCTGGGTGGTGGAGAGAGCCTTTAACTATTTGTGATCCCAAATTGAGAAATATTAATCTATGAATTTTTGTAATTTGTTACCATAATTACGCCACAAGGGATGAGATTAGAAGATTAGAAAGTCTAGTAGACGAGTAGATTAGGTAGAGCTCACTTTCTCCTTATGCAAATCAAGATAGCATTCTGTGTCATTTCTATATTTCGGTTTTACCGTATTACATGTGTTCCAGTTGTAGACCAGTTTCAGCTTTATTGGGTGATTATCTGTACACCATAAGCCTTTGGTCTGAATAGCAAAGCACTATTTGAGGGACATCACCAAGGATCAAGTAAACAAGGATAGTTAGAATTTTCTTTCTCACTATGAATATAGGGAAGAAGGGGCTTCTAGGTAGTCCATGCTTCCAAGTAAATGCTACACCTTCTTGAGGCTTTAAAAGTATTACATGAGCTGAGTACATAACCAGAGTGGTAATAGGCAGAGCAGAGGCGATATTGTACATTGTACAGATGATGGCTCCATAAAGCCAGAACTCTCTAGAGACAAGGAAACAAATCAGGCATAAAACAAAGCAAAGATATCTGAAGGATAACTCCTATTTATCAATTTGCATTGTCTAGGAGACTCTCACAAACACACCTGAAATAGGCTTTCCATTTAACTATTACAATTCTTATGGTTAAGTGTACAAACATCTGTTAAATCTAGACCAAATATTGACCAAAATCTTTCTAAAAGGTGAATTCTACCTCATCCACAAGAGCCAATATCTGTCTGTGTAGGATTCGTTTCATGTCGTCAATGCTTTGTAATTAGGCCCTTAATTCCCTGAGTACATATTTGCTTAACCACTCCACTAGAAGTATGTGACCGGGATTTTTACTGAAAGTTTCACCTACTAAACTTTTAACAAACCATTGGATTCTGTTGACATTTGTGTTTAAAAAGGCAGCATAAAGACAAATAAAACAGGAGAATTATGTGGCAGTCTGACTGTGCAGTTCTTATACATTTCGCATATTTTAAACACCTTTAGATAAGAGGATTCATACATTTTGTAAATCCAATGACCTGTCTAATCAAGATGGTTCGTTGATTCTCTAACCTGCGCAGATTCATTGTGTGATAATGTTTCTATTTTACAGGGATGGAATGAATTTCTATAGACTGAATCCATATTTGGAACCAAATCAATGAGTGCAGTGTCTTCACTTCTGTTCATGGGATTACCCTGTGAGCATTTGACTGATGTTTGGACCTTCCTTACTTAATGTATAGCCAGACACATGAGGAAACCTACACTATGCTAGTGGTTCAACGTGGATGTTCTATTGTGATAGGATGAATAGTATAGTATAGTAACAGTAGTAATAGTATAGCATAGCATAGTATAGACTAGTATAGTGTGGTGTATAGAATTGTTGGTAGTATGAATAGTTTATGTGTGTGATAGTATGAATATTATGTATGGTATAGTATAGATAATATAGATAGAATCGTATAGTGTAGCATAGTGTAGATAGTTGTGTAGCATAGTATAGATAGTATGTATGCTATAGTATAGAATAGAATAGTATAGTGTAGCATAGTATAGAATAGTATAGTATAGTATAGAATAGTATAGTGTAGCATAGTATAGAATTGTATAGTATGGTATAGTATAGAATAGTGTAGTATAGTATAGAATAGTATAGTGTAGCATAGTATAGAATAGTATAGTATAGTATAGAATAGTATAGTGTAGCATAGTATAGAATAGTATAGTATGGTATAGTATAGAATAGTATAGTGTAGCACGTATAGATAGTATAGTATGGTATAGTATAGAATAGTTAGTGTAGCATAGTATAGAATAATATTGTGTGGTATAGTATAGTATAGTATAGAATAGTATAGCATAGAAATAGTATAGTGTAGCATAGTATAGAATAGTATAGTATGGTATAGTATAGAATTGTATAGTATAGAATAGTATAGCATAGTATATTAAGTATTGTATAGAATAGTACATTATAGCATAGTATAGAATAGTATAGAATATTATAGTATAGTAGAGGAAAACGGTATAGGTAGATTGCACTCTCACTTCACATCCACCACCAGGGTGCTAAATCCGGCTGCAATAATAGGTATAACGTGGGGAGTTTGAGCACTCAACTGGAATTTTTAAACTGTATCAAGTTTTATTATATTCAGATTTTGCATCAATTTCATGACGGTCCTGGATGAACTGAAACGCGTTGATGTAAAGTGAATATATAAACTTGATACTGTTTAAAAACTCCAGTTGAGTGCTCCGATCTCCCTACATATACACTAGTATAGTAGAGAATAGTTTATTATAGCATAGTAAGATGGACTAGAACTCAACTCGAACTCGAGTTGAGTCGAACTTAACAAGTCCGAACGGACTCGGGCTTCTCGCTATCCGAGACCAAATTTCTCGGACTCGCAGCTGTATTTTCGATAATTACCAAAAAAAAATAATAACTATCGAATTTACGAGACGTTTGCTAACCCAGAATGTATCGCTCACTAACCCTCGAATGTATCATGTGTTTTCGGTAACCCTCGAATGTACAGGTCCTTTTCGCTAACCCTAGAATGTATTGTTCACTAACCCTCGAATGTAAGCTTCGATTTTCAGTAACCCTCAAAAGTATTATTTGTTTTTCAGTAACCCTCGAATGTATGGTCATTTTCACTATCCCTCAAATGTATATTTTCTAACCCTTGAAAGTATTGTTCGTATTCGGTAATCCTCGAAAGTATTGATCAACTTCGGTAACCCTCGAATTTATGGTTCTATTTTCGCTAACCTTCGAAAGTATTGTTCGGTAACCCTCGAATTGGCCGTAACCCTTGAATGTAGCTTGCGCAATCCCGACATTGCCCGCTCGTGTTTAAGAAGTGTTAAGAAGTGTTAATCGATTTTTAGCGTTACCGGGAATTTAACAATCGGTATCATAAATTTACGATCTTTAAAGCGATCGAGATTAACGATCGGTTTAATGATCGTAAATTTACGATACGATCGTAAATCTATGATAATAAAATCGTAGATTTATGATCCCCATAAATACCATTGTGGTAGTTTACTACCACACGGTATTCTACGATCGAACATTCGGTAATTATGAACGTTTGGTCGGAAATTTATGATTGCGATCGTACATTTACGACTGCAATCGTAAAGAACCTAACCCGCAGTATCGCTAAAAAGTGATACCGCAGCTTTAAATATGGCCCTTAGTTACCATTGTTGGTTTGGCTGTAAATCATCCGGATTTTTCGAACTATCACTCTCCCATTGACTTTAATGGGTCCGAATTCGATCTTTCGAACTTTTACTGAAGTTCGAAAATGGACCGAACTTTATAAAGTTCGTCCCATCTCTATATAGTATAAAATCGTATAGTATAGTATTTATTGCATAGTATAGAATAGTATTGTATAGCATAGTATAGTATAGCATTGTATAGAATAGAATATTACATAGTATAGAATAGTATATTATAGCATAATAAGAATAGTATAGATAGAATTTATAGAATATTTATATAGTATAGTTTAGAATAGTAAATTAAGCATCATTTAGAATAGAATAGCATAGTATAGTATAGAATAGTAATGCATAGTATAGAATTGTATATTATATATATAAAAAAATTATATATTATAGTATAAAATAGTATTGTATAGCATAGTATAATACAGTATAGAACAGTATAGTATAGTGTAGAATAATATAGTATAACAGAATAGTATAGTATAGCATAGTATAATATAATATAGTTAGCATAGTATACTGTATTATAGAAAGTATAGCATAATATATTAGTATCCCATCGTATAGTATAAACAGTATACTATTGTGTAGAATAGTAAAGAATAGAATTGTATAGTATAGTATAGTATAGCATAGCATTGAATAAAGACATACGTCCGTCCATTCCAACCTTCTCAGCAAAACCCACATTTTCTACCTAACAGTTGAATAGGGTAAAACAAAAACAAAAAAAAACAGTATTAGGGTGAATAAATTCCTTTCTGACTCCGGAGGCAATCGGAAATATCCCTGATCAACTCTACTTTATATATCAATACCAGTAATTTAACTTGGAACATTCTTTATTTTAAGAAACTCATTCAACTTTTAACTATCCAATGAACCTGCCATCACAATGACCAATAGAAGCAGTTCAATAGGTTTACAGTTCTCACATTGAAAACCCCTTCCGTACAGTGATGTGCACTGCTCTAAGACTGTTATTAATTGACTAGAAAAGCCAAATTCCTGTTCTTTCATTTCTTCTTTTTCTCTTCTTCCGTTTTATTCCTCCACTTTTTTGACTGTATCTCTCCACAGTTTTTGAGCTAGAGACATGAAATTCGGTACAGACGTGCGGGCATATAGGAGAGGTGTGCAATTTTCTACTAAGGAATCCACGAAGCGTTATGGCGTTATCTGCAAATTTCGGGACATTAATTTCGGGACGTTACTATAATGGTAACAATCCTCAAATGTGGATATTTCAAAACAGTTTGTTTTTTTTTACAAACGGTGTGATACCCCCATACCCCACACAGACACAGGTACACCCCACCTACTGACCTACCTTTCAATTCCCAGGGAAGCCATACTTAAAGGGTAACTATAGTCAAAAAACTAATTTTGATCAATCATCAATGAAAGTTAGTTATATAGTCATACATGCAAAAAAACATACCCCTCTCATATGGGTACACTCACCTACTACACTTCTATTCCTGTGGCAACCATACTTAAAGGGTAAATACATTTTAAAAAAAACTAATTTTGATATATCCTCATAAAAGTTTTTTTGTGTGTTACAACCATAAAACTGACATACCCCCTCAACCAGACCCAGGTACACACACCTACCGATCTACTTATCCATTAATGTGGCAGCCATACTTAAATGGTAACTAAAGTCAAAAAAACTAATTTAGATTTATCCTCAATAAAGATAGTTTTATGACTGTAAACACAAAAAAGAACATACCCCCTCAACCAGACCCAGCTACACACACCTACTGATCTACTTTCCATTACTGTGGCAGCCATACTTAAAGGGTAACTAAAGTCAAAAAAACTAATTTAGATTTATCCTCTAAAGATAGTTTTATGGTTGTAAACACAAAAAGACATACCCCCCACCAGACCCAGGGGTGGGATACCCAGGACTCTAGTCCTTACTAAATCTCCTTGTTGGAGCTTAGGCTGCTCATTAGCTACCCTACTCCTATCTATCACTCCTAGAGTGATCTATAACAGAATCTATTCTCACCTAACTGGGCTTACCTGCTATTTGGTCCCCTGGCTCACCCCTATCCCCAGGGGAAAACTCCAGGAAGGAAAAGAGGCTGAGCACATGGTTGATCTCACTTTTATACTTTACATAGCATCCCTACAGGCAAAATTCTGCCAGAAACAAGAAGACTAAAGGGTAACTAGTTTACTTAATGCCCTTAGGAAACTGCTTGTAAGAAATGTAGTAGGTACTGTAACAGTAATTGAAGGTCACATTCAGTATAAATAATGGGCATATGTTCCATCAATTAATACACCTGTGAGAGATGCTATATATTGGACTGTGGTGACTGGCTAATTCAGAAATCAAGGGAAGCGACAAAGAAACTTGATCACGGATTTAGGCTAATAACAATCACATAGGAATGTGAAGATGGAAGTTAATAGCTATTACAATAAATTACATAATTATGTAATTATTATTATTCTGACCAATGCTCCCCTGAACAATAGTATTATTAGTTAATTGTCTGTAAATGTACAGTCTAAAGGTCACAGATCATGGTCGTACCATTGCACAATAAGATAAAAAACTTTTTTTTTTATCAGGCAGGTTGAAAAATATTTTCGACAATACCGATTGCATGATCCTCTGGGTTATAGGCAGACAGTTGTACAATACCTGGATTGTGTATCGTATTTATACCCAAATTCTGGTCCAATAATAACTACGATACTTCTAGCACAACCTGGTTGCAATAGCAACTTTATTAACACTAATGGAGAAATGCTTAATACATTATCCTATCTACAATATTATCCATCCCTTGAGCTGTAATACTTCTGTACAGAGAGCCATAGTGTACAATACGGTGTCCAGCAGTCACCTGTAGGTATGCACACATAGAGGATGATTCATGTGCACATACAGCACAGAGATTAAATTATATATTGTGTGTGTGTGTGTGTGTGTGTGTGTGGTGTGTGTGTGTGTGTGTGTGTGTGTTGTGTTGTGTGTGTGTTTTAGCACACATACATTAAATCTGCAAATCATTCAAATGTATTTAAATACAGCCCTGGGTAATAAGAGGGCTATCCAGGGATTTCATTGTATGTTTATCGGATACTTCCAATATAAACTGCAGCCAGATGCTGTTTTAGGAAGCTCCATTCAGTTTATAAAGGTTATATTGAGGTGGTCTTAAAGGATTCTCTAAACTACTTACTCTCTCGACAGAGACAACAAATCCGTCGAGATTTATTCCACCGGTGAAATGTGACAAAATCCCACAAGCTGAAAATCCAAATTCAGTTGAAGACAACAGGAGCCAAATTTTTTAATTTTCACCTCCACATTTTGAATTTCGATACCAAATTTCTAATTTTTCAACATCAGAATTGACAGAATTTTGCCAATTTCCCCTTCAGTTTCCAGTTCAGTTCCAAATCGTCAGGCTATAATGAAACTTAACAAATACATTAAGGTGAACTGTGGTCTCCAAACAAGATTATTTTAAATGAAAAGCCAGGTTCATACCTTTAAAACGAGCCTTCAACACCACTCTCTATGTGCTGCACAGCCCAAAATATGAAGAAATCACTGATCAAAGTTAGGGGGTGGGAGGTTCTGAATCTCGGTCAGAGATACTATTTCTTCTCTAATCTGCGGTTGGCACTGACTGAAGGTTCGTACAAATAAGGGGAGTATCTCCCAGAAGAAAGGCCGGCAACCAGACTCGGAGAGTGTACGTGAAGATAAATTCAGAACTTTATTCGACTTTTAAAAAGTCGAAATAAAGTTCTGAATTTTATCTTCACATACACTCTCCGAGTCTGGTTGCCGGCCTTTTTCTGGAGAGAACTCCCCGTTTTGTACGAATCGTCATGCCTATCGGGAGACAGGTATATTTGGAGGCATTGAAGCACTGGACTCACAGGTGGAGCAGACGCTCCCACACATGCAGGTACGTTATCACATGACTGAAGGGTAGGAGGGGGCTGGGAAGAACAGCACAGCCCACAGCACTGCTTTTTTTAATGCCTCCTACTTCTGGCCCTTCCCAATCATGGGCCCTGTGTCCCTTCCCCTTGCAGCCCCCTGTGGCCCATCCCCCTCACAGACTCTGTAGCTCCGCACACTTGCGGTTCTGCAAGTGGGAGGGGCCGGCAAGAGGAGGGGCCCTGGGCCTGCAAGTGGGAGGCCCTGATGGGGAGGGGCCTACAAGTGGGAGGAGCCCTGGGGCCCCACAGTGGGAGGGGCCCCGGGGCCCACAAGAGGGGGGGGCTGCGAGTGGGAGGGGTCCCAGGGGCTCAAAGTGGGAGGGGCCCCAGAGCCGTGAGTGGGGGGGCCCCAGAGCCATGATTGGGAGGGGCCACAGAGCACATGAGTGGGAGGGGCCACAGGAGGCTGCAAGGGAAAGGCCCAAGGGGCTGCAGGGGAGGGGCCATGGGGGCCCATGAGGAGGAGAAACACGGAGAGGGACTGTCACATGGTTTCAGTGCAGGAAGCGGGAAGTGCAGGGGATCTGTGATGCTCACACCATATCACACATATAAATGTAAATATCTTTAAAACTATGTAAAATAAATAATGAAAGTAAATTGCAAAAATCCGCAGGAAAGCAATTCCTGTCAATTTACCTAAAGTCATTTTCGGACACAGTTACCCTTTAACCCTTTCCCTGCCAGATCGTATATTCACGGTCTGTGCAGTGATGACAAACTGCCACAGATCGTGAATATACGATCTGTGGCTTCCCTGCTGCAAAAAAAATTTGCCCCCCCGCTAGGGGCGATCGGGGGGCACATTCACTGCCCCCCTAGCCCCCTCGATCCCCCCCCTCGGTTGTGTTCCAAATCCGAGGGGGGGATCGAAGTTACGGTAACCTTTTTGCCGTGACCGTATAGGGAGGAAGCCGGTCCCCCGTGGAGCTCATCCGGATCCGGAAAGGAAGACCCTCTGACTTCGCGAACTTCCTCCTTCAACCGGGGTCTTCCCTGAAAGTGGTAAGAGGCTGCCCTGGTGGTCTAGTAGAGGTACTGCAGTGTGATCTCCATTCAATCACGCTGCAGTACCTGGTATAGTACAAGCTGTCATGCTGACAGCTTACTATACATTTGTGAATGGAACTCAAAGTTCCATTCACAAATAGGATTTTTTCTAAGTCTTTGCTACTTAGCGAAGACTTAGAAAAAAAATGGGACAGAGATCAAAATTTGGTGATCACTTCTGATCACCAAATTATTGATCTTTGCCAATGAATGAAAAATCACTTCCTGGAAAATGATTTCCGGAAAGTGATTTTTCCGATTGGATTTCGAATTGGAAAATGGGCATTTGAAAATCATCTTTGGGAATGATCCCCAAAAAAAGGGAAATGCACACAAAATAAAATCTTAAAGTGATACACACACCTAAAACTATAAATTAGCAAAAAAATTGTCTTCTCCAGCTTCCCCAATGTCCCCGGTGATATCGCTAAAGTAAACGCGGATCATTATTTGTTCGATTCAAGGGAAACTAAGCCTATTTTAGTAGGGAGTTTTGCAGAGGTACCAAAAAAAACCGTATTGAATTTTTAGGATCAGTAAAGTGTGCAAAACTTATGGGACACCTCCGTACTACTGCTTTTCAACTAAATACCACTAAAAGGGGATGGGGATTGTGTGGGGGGTGGGTTTGTGGCGTTTTTTTATTTTTTCTTGTAATTGCAATTGCGCATGGATCCCTTGAGCTAGTTTTGCCCCGTCTCGTTTGCACCCACCCTATATGGCATACCGTTTGATTCAGACATGTGGGAGATTGCCGTTTAGTGGTTTTTTTTACTTGCCGTGGTACACACGGCCTGATTGATCATTTACTACTTACAGCCATATATACTAAAGGCCTGGTACACACGGCCCGATCGATTGGACCATGTGATATTTTAAGGCGAGAGACCAAAATATTGTCTGAAATTTTTGTTGTGGTGACTTCTCCTGGATGAATTTTCATTCAAATTTGAATTCAGACAGATCAGTAAGGCGAGTATGTAGTGCATGGGATTCTGAAAAACTACCCAATCAGATCTTGCACAGTGGTGGTGGGGATGTATAACCATCTGAGCTTTTTAAATAGCCCTTGTTTTATCCCGTGACATTGTTTTTAGAGATTAAATTATAGGAAAAACTTTTAACTGACCTTCTACTGCATTTCAGTTCCAGAGATATTTAATGCCATGCTGTGTGTAAAATAAGAATTCTTTACAATCACAATGCTTTCTTTGAGAGGCAATGCTTTGGAAAATATCTGCATTTTCCAGCACTGTGCAAATAACTGCATTAACACTTGTATCACTTTTCAGCATATGTCTTAGGCCATCCATCCGCTATGGGGATGACAGGTATTTCGGTATTTATCTGTTAAAGGTTTATTTATAGGAGGCACAACAGGATTCAGACTTAAAGGGCAACAGGTACCACGTTGTTTAGTGCCCATTAAAAAGAACAGATTACTATTTCTATTTTTACCTTGGCCATAGAGATAGCATATGAATAACATTATTACATAATTATTTTACATGTCAGGCACTTGTATCTCGGCTGCTTATTTTTTAATTATTATTATTATTATTTTTTTTTGGTATTCAGTTTTAATGAAGAATGGGAGATACAGAAGCTGAAGTGAAGGATTTTACTAATAGTAGTAACTTATATTTAACCTGTATTACTAATAGTAGTAATTTATATTTAACCTGTATTACTAATAGTAGTAACTTATATTTAACCTGTATTACTAATAGTAGTAACTTATATTTAACCTGTATTACTAATAGTAGTAACTTATATTTAACCTGTATTACTAAAGTAGTAACCTCAATTGCAATGTTTGTGTTAGTTGTGTTAGTAAATTTTAATTTAACTGTTAGTTAATGTTAGTGATGTTAGTTAAAGGACAAGTACACACGAAAAATATTTACAATATTTACATATAATACAAATTTTGAAAGCTCTTTTTTCATAAACGACTCAAAGTATATTTTTTAAAAATGTTAGTTAACGTTAGTTAGTGTTAGTATTACTAAATGTAACTGTTAGTTAATGTTAGTAAATGTTAAAGGACAAGTACACACGAAAAATATTCACAATATTAACATTATTATTTTTTATTATTAATATTTTGTTTTATTATTTATTATTAAAATGTATTTTTTTATATATAAATTTGCAGATGAGGAATCTATTTCTGCCAGTGATGCAGAGGAGGGTGGGTCACCTCCAACAGCACCCCCACCAAGGCCACAGGTGCGGCTTACAGCCTCCCCTTCACCTCCAACACCACCACCACCGCCAGCACCAGCACGCCAGTGCCGTCAGGGTCCAGCACGCCAGCGCCGGCTGGATTAATTAAATCGCCATGTGAGGCGCATGAAGAGGCGCATGCTCTGCATGCACAAGGACATTTGGCGCATTAAGCGCGAGATTTTATTATTAAAACAAAAATAGGTTAGCACCATGTTTGTTATTATTATTGTTATTATTATTTTTATTATTATTATTAATATAATAGGACCGAAGTAACAAGTGCTTACATTTACTAAAAAGGTTGAACTAAACAAATCTCTGTGTTTTATCTTTACAAATGACTACAAACATAATTATTTAGGCTTTTCCCACACCCCATTGGCTTCTCTCCCTCAGAGTATGCTTCATGCAAGGGAAAGCTGGGAAGGGGATACGGATTGTAGGAACAGCACCATTGTGTAGCAGTAGATTCACTTGAGTTTGACAACATTATTGCGGAGCCAGGCAGGCTTGGCCCCTCCGGAAAGACCCCATACCCCATTGGCTTCTCTCCCTCAGAGTATGCTTCATGCAAGGGAAAGCGGGGAAGGGGATATGCTTTGTAGGAACAGCACCATTGAGTAACAGTAGATCCACTGCAATTTGACAATATTATTGCGGAGCCAGGCAGGCTTGGCCCCACCGGACAGACCCCATACCCCATTGGGTTCTCTCCCTCAGAGTATGCCTGCATGAAAAGATCCGTATGAGCTGTTGAGTATGACTTGGTCAGAGTAGGTGACACCACAAAGGTGCCTCGTGGAGAGAGAGACAGGAGAGCAAGTATGGATTTTTGCATTGGGCCAAGTAGGATCAACCCAAACATAGAAAAATTAGCCACAGAGTAGCTGTTGCGGTAGAGCATTTGTAATTTCACAACTTGAATGCTGTAGAGCAAGGTAGGACCATAAATGGCCTTACCAATAGAAAAAAATTGCGATTTGCCAGCTAAACTGGCATCAGCTAAGCCTCGAGATGGAAAATGAGGCGGAAGGAGCAGTATGGGTGGCCAGGGGCAAGAGGCCTTTAGTCACGCGCATCAGCAATAGGGGTGCTGTACTGAGATGTGATCCACGCCTCATTCATCTTAATGAATGTAAGGTGGTCCACATTCTCAGTAGAGAGACAGGTCCTCCTCTCTGTTACAACACCCCCTGCTGCACTGAAGGCCCTCTCCGAAAGGACACTGGATGCCGGGCATGAAAGGAACTCAATGGCGTACTGTGCCAACTTGGGCCATATATCCAGCCTCGACACCCAGTAGTCCAGTAGATACCCAGTCTCTGAGGTGACTACATCGGCCCTGGATCCAATGTAGTCAGTGACCTGGCGACTGAGGTATTGCCTGGTAGAGTTGCCAGTAGATGTGCCTGGCAACTGTGGTTGGAAGAACAGCCTAAAGTTAGCCGCAAGGCCATCTCCAGAGCTGCTACTCCTCCTCTCAGGCACAGGGGGATGTGAGCCCTGCTCATTCCCACCATCAAGTGCTATAGGCCTGCCAGCACCTGGGAAAGCAGAACAGAGGCAACGTAGCAGTGTCACCTCATACTGCTGCATTCTGCTTTCCCTCTGAGATGCGGGAATGAACTCCGACACTTTACCCTTATAGCGGGGATCTTTAAGGGTGGCCACCCAGTACTGCTCCTTCTCTTTGATGGCCTTAATCTTGGGGTCCTTGTGTAGGCATTGCAGCATATGCATACCCATATGCCGCAAAGTGCCGAACGCAGAGGACCCCATGTCCTCATTGTCACTGAAGACAATAGTGTCGGGCTCAACCACTCCCCAACCACGGATGACATGTGGTACTTGGGAGGGTTGAGACGTCCCCCTAGAGGAATGCCCCATTTCCTCTCGGTCCAGATCACCTAAATCCCCCTCCTCATCATCGGACGGCTGCTCTGCACCGTGATGCCTGGGCTCAGAAAGCACCACAGTGTCTGCGTCCTCCTCTTCCAGTAGCTGCTGCTCGGCAGCTAGTGCCCTGTCGAGTATGCCGCGCAGGGTGTGCTCAAGGAGGAACACCAGTGGGATGGTATCCGCTATGGTGGCATCATCGCGGCTTACCATCCTGGTGGCCTCCTCAAATGGTTCGAGCACACGGCAGGCATCCCGAATTAGCAGCCACTGCCTGGGTAAGAGAAATCCCAGGTCCCCAGAGCCTGATCTAGCCTCATACTCATACAAATAGTCCATGATGGCTCGCCTCTGCTGGAGCAGCCTCAGCAGCATCATATAACTAGAGTTCCAGTGGGTGGGGGTGTCACAAATCAAGCGGTTCTGCGGCAGACTGTGCTGCTGCTGGAACTTGGCCAGACGAGCTGTGGCCGTGTATGACTGCCTGAAGTGACTGTACACCCTCCTAGCCATCCTCAGTACCTCCTGCAGACCAGGGTACTTGGTGAGGAACCGCTGGACAACCAGTTTGAAAACATGTGCCAGGCAAGGAACATGTGTGACTCTGCCCATGCAAAGGGCAGACAGGATGTTGGTGGCATTGTCACACACTACCTTGTCTATTGAGAGGTGGTGTGGGGTCAGCCACCTCTCAGCCTGCCCTTGCAGTGCTGCCAGCAACTCTGCCCCGGTGTGGCTCCTATCACCGAGACACAGAAGCTGCAACACTGCATGGCACCGTCTCACCTGGCATGAAGCATAGGCTCTGGGGGGTCAAGGGGCTGTCCAGGAAGAGGACTCACCGGATGAGTGTCAAAAGGCCTCTTAACACCGCGTGCTGGGGCCAAAGGCTGTCTCTCCTCCCTAACTTCCACCAAGGAAGCAGCTGATGGGGCCGGAGGGGGAGGAGGAGGAACGGTGGCTACCTGGGCACGAGGAAGGGAACACGTGGGTGCCTGCACGTTCCCTGACTGCTGCTCCCACTGGGCAAAGTGGTGGAGCATCATATGCCTCCTCATAGAAGAAGTGCCCAGAGTTGCTGCATTCTTCCCACGGCTAACACGCTGCAGGCACAGACTGCACACTGCAACCGTGTTGTCACCGGGAGCCAATGAGAAGAACTCCCATACAGCAGAGCCACCGGCACGCACAGGAGCAGAGGTCACCTGCCGTTGTGGGGCACTGGCACCAGGTGGCATTGGTGCCGTACCTTCCCGAGCAGCACTAGACGCACCGCCTCTGCCCCTACCCCTGAACCCAGTCCTGCCTCTGGGTTTAGTCTCGTGCTCGCACTCTGAGGGCTCCCCCTCAGAGACACTATCCTCCTCTCTCACTTGTGGCACCCATGAACGATCGGTGACCTCATTGTCCACTTCCACCTTCTCAATACTGGAGGCTGTGTCACTAATAGCAGCAGAAGTATCTGGAACCTCACCCCCTACAATAGTTCCCTCGCTGCTCATGGACTGCTGCGTCACATCATCAGCCTCCTGTCCCCCTGTGCACTGAGCACTTTCCTCTGCCTCGGGTGACAGGAAAGATTGTGCATCAGTGCACAGCTCCTCCTCAAGCACACTAGCCCCACACATAATGTGCGAAAACATATCCTAAGACTCCGCCTCCGGATCCCCGAAGGTAGTGGTCATGTGGGCAACGAACTCCTCATAAAGAGGATCAGGGTCCATACCCACAGTAGGGTGAGGAAGGAGCAGGCTCTACAGTAGCAGCTCAACTGCTCTGTGCCTGTGAGGAAGTGGATGAGGAAGGCTGGGTAATCCACTCTACTACCCGCCTTCCTTGATCAGAAGGGATAGCCCTAGCATGGCTACCAATAAACATATCGGGTATAGAACCCCGTCTACCCTGTGAAGGGCCAGGTAGCTCCTGGCCAGAGCCTTCAGTAGGCTCTTCACTCCCTCTCCCTCCATGTGCAGAAGCACCCCTGCTCCTATATATATATATATATATATATATATATATATATATAGTATAGTATAGTATAGTATAGTATTTGAGGTTGAATAAAGACATACGTCCATCCAGTCCAACCCATCTAGCAATATCCTCATTTCCTGCCTAACTGTTAATCCAGAGGAAGGCAAAAAACCCCCACCAAATTTATGAAGGGGGAAAAAATTCCTTCCTGACTCCAAGTGGCAATCGGAAATTTCCCTGGATCAACTCTACTTTATGTATCAATACCAGTAACTTGCAACATTCCTTGTTTGCAGAAACTCATCCAGCTTTTTTTTGAAACTGACCAATGAACCTGCCATTACAACGTCCACTGGAAGACAGTTCCATAGCCTTACCGTTCTCACAGTGAAAAACCCTTTCCGAGCTTGAAGCCTAAACCTTTTTTCTTCAAGTCTTAAGGGATGTCCTCGTGTCCTTTGACATGTTCTCTTGGTGAACAATGCCCCAGATAGTTTATTGTATGGCCCGTTAATGTATTTATACACAGTAATCATATCCCCACGCAAGCGCCTTTTCTCCAGCGTACATAATTGTAACTTTTCCAGTCTCTCTTCATATTCAAGCTCCCCCAATCCCCTTATTAATTTAGTTGCCCTTCTCTGAACCCTTTCCATTTCAAAGATGTCCTTTTTGTACACAGGATTCCAAAATTGCACTGCATATTCCAAATGAGGCCTTACCAATGCTTTGTAAAGAGGGAGAATTACCTTTTCCTCCCTTGAATCCATACCTCGCTTTATACAAGACAATACCATGCTGGCTCTGGCTGTTGCCGCCTGGCACTGCTTGCTACCTTTAAGTTTGTTATCCACCAAAACTCCAAGATCCCTTTCCAACAGGGATTCACTTAACACAGAGCCATTTATAGTATAAGTAGCACAAGTATTTTTAAGTCCAAAATGCATCACCTTACATTTATCAACATTGAATTTCATCTGCCACTTAGCAGCCCAATGTGATAATCTATCTAGATCCCCTTGCAACGATTGCACATCCTCTGAAGTTTTTAATGGTCGACAAAGTTTTGTGTCGTCAGCAAACACAGAAACCTTGCTGACAATACCCACTTCCAAATCATTAATAAATAGATTAAATAGAAGCGGCCCCAACACAGAACCCTGTGGCACCCCACTTAGCACTTTAGTCCATAATGATGAAGCCCCATTAACTACTACTCTCTGCATCCTATTCTTTAACCAATTTTCTATCCATGTACAAATGTGACTCCCCAGACCAACAGACCTTAGCTTATTCATTAGTCGCCTATGGGGGACTGTATCAAAAGCCTTTGCAAAATCCAAGTAAACTACATCTACTGCTATACCAGAGTCTAAATTTCTACTTACTTCCTCATAAAAGCCAAGCAAGTTAGTTTGACAAGATCTATTCCTCCTAAATCCATGCTGGTTACTACTTATAATGTCAGTCCTTGAAACATACTCTAGAACATGATCCCTTATTAAACTTTCCAGTCATGTAATGAAATCTACATGACATTAACATCAGAGACATATTGGGACATAAAGCTTAGATCCCAGAGACCAGTCCAGAGACCCACATTTTGGTATAAGTTTACATTCCTATTCTCCTTTTGGAATTAAAAATAACCCATGACCTCTGAGACTTTTAGATCTTTCTGGCTGTGTCTTTGGCTGCAGAAATGGGCACCCACAGGGACATCGTTTCTTGTTGTTAATTGGGAACCTGTGTGAGTTAATCCTTAGTCTTAGTCTCTTAGTGTGAGTCTGTCCATTTTTGCCTTCAAATAGTCCAGATGGGCACCTAGAACATTAAATCTGGTATGAAACATTTGATGATTTGCAGGATTACCTTGTCTAGGCAATATAAGCTGCCTAACACCTAGCAGGATACGTTACATACAATTATATTCTCTGGACAAAGTCAATTTTGTATGGTACATTTGGATTAGCACCTTCAACAATTTCTAAGTAGCGTCAACCCAATAGATGCTGTCAAAATGTTGAATCAAAATAAAACACCAAATGGTTCACACATAGGATATTTTTGGAGAGACTGAGTATGCGTATTATTTGGATAAGCATTCCAATATTGTCATATGATTAAGACGTATACATTGTTAAAGGTATCTTGCAAGTTTAATGCTGTTCCCCACGCTCCTGTTTTCTGTGGTCTTACAGGTGCTCTTCTCCTGTAGGTACTAACCATTAGCAGTATCTTACTATTTGTAGTGTCTTTGATAGTAGAAAAATGCACTATAAAAGACTTATTGTGTTTGTTTTATTTGTGACACGCTTGCGTGCACAACGTTTTGGGGGTGCCCTGAAACGTTGTGCACACATGCAAGCATGTCACAAATAAAACAAGCATAGGTTAGTCTGAGTAGGTTTTTGTAAAATCAAAGACAATACAGATTGTTAAAGGTATATTGGACAACCATTTTGCCACCAATTTAAAATATACATTTATTCTTTTAGGTAGGGGGACAAATAGATAGCAAAGCTTGGAACTATATTGTACATATAAACAACTTACATTGCCAATTTTCTAGGTAGTCAATACTGTGTCCCTTTCTTGGGACCTTGACTGCGTACTGTGTTCTGTAAAGGGTAATAGATTTTTAACACAGAATAATCATTACAATGGTTTTAATTGATAATGAAAATACAATTTTTTGACTAATTTAAAAAACATAAAAAGGGAAGTGAAAGAGCAGGCTTAAGTTAAAAGTATTTGTGGTTATAAGTACAAAATGTAAAACCATTGGTTTATTTAATGAAAAAAGGTTTAACATTTGTGTGAAATTATTTGTTATAATTGCAAGCTTTATTGTGGTTACAGTGTTAAGCTAAACAATCTAATTAATTTGACAAACTGAGAATTTGGTCTGATCATTTTTGTTGTAAACAATTTTACATGTAATTTCAAATACATGCATGCTGCCCTTAAGATGGGGTTTAAGTATTTGTTACTAATAAAAAAATTTTTTTTTTTAAATTATCTACAAGTGTTGCATTTTCTTACCTATGCATTTTTGATCTGTGCCTCAGCTGGAGATTGGTGAACAATGCCCCAGATAGTTTATTGTATGGCCCGTTAATGTATTTATACACAGTAATCATATCCCCACGCAAGCGCCTTTTCTCCAGCGTACATAATTGTAACTTTTCCAGTCTCTCTTCATATTCAAGCTCCCCCAATCCCCTTATTAATTTAGTTGCCCTTCTCTGAACCCTTTCCATTTCAAAGATGTCCTTTTTGTACACAGGATTCCAAAATTGCACTGCATATTCCAAATGAGGCCTTACCAATGCTTTGTAAAGAGGGAGAATTACATTTTCCTCCCTTGAATCCATACCTCGCTTTATACAAGACAATACCATGCTGGCTCTGGCTGTTGCCGCCTGGCACTGCTTGCTACCTTTAAGTTTGTTATCCACCAAAACTCCAAGATCCCTTTCCAACAGGGATTCACTTAACACAGAGCCATTTATAGTATAAGTAGCACAAGTATTTTTAAGTCCAAAATGCATCACCTTACATTTATCAACATTGAATTTCATCTGCCACTTAGCAGCCCAATGTGATAATCTATCTAGATCCCCTTGCAACGATTGCACATCCTCTGAAGTTTTTAATGGTTGACAAAGTTTTGTGTCGTCAGCAAACACAGAAACCTTGCTGACAATACCCACTTCCAAATCATTAATAAATAGATTAAATAGAAGCGGCCCCAACACAGAACCCTGTGGCACCCCACTTAGCACTTTAGTCCATAATGATGAAGCCCCATTAACAACTACTCTCTGCATCCTATTCTTTAACCAATTTTCTATCCATGTACAAATGTGACTCCCCAGACCAACAGACCTTAGCTTATTCATTAGTCGCCTATGGGGGACTGTATCAAAAGCCTTTGCAAAATCCAAGTAAACTACATCTACTGCTATACCAGAGTCTAAATTTCTACTTACTTCCTCATAAAAGCCAAGCAAGTTAGTTTGACAAGATCTATTCCTCCTAAATCCATGCTGGTTACTACTTATAATGTCAGTCCTTGAAACATACTCTAGAACATGATCCCTTATTAAACTTTCCAGGATCTTCCCCACCACTGAAGTTAAACTTACAGGCCTGTAATTACCCGGCTGTGAACGACTACCCTTTTTGAATATTGGAATAACATCAGCCTTTTTCCAATCCAGAGTCACACCACCGGACATGAGGGAATCAGCAAAAATAAGAAACAATGGCCTAGATAAAACTGAACTTAGCTCCCTAAGTACCCTAGGATGTATTTTATCCGGTCCAGGAGATTTACTAATATTAACCTTATTTAGTTCTTTCTGTACCATATCCTCGGTTAACCAAAGTGAACTTGAATCTTGTATACCTTTATTGCTACTATACTCTATGATATCTGTACTTGGATCTTCTATAGTGTATACAGAGGAAAAAAAATTATTCAAGACATTTGCTTTATCGCCATCCTCCGTAACTAACTTATCCCCATTAATTAATGGTGCCACATTCTCAGTCCTCATCTTCTTACTATTAATATACTTAAAAAAATGTTTAGGCTTAGTGATGCTTTCTTCAGCTATCCTAACTTCATTATTAATTTTAGCTAGTTTGATTGCTTTCTTACACTCCTTGTTACAGTTTTTATACTCCCTAAAGGCCCTTTCCGTTCCCTCGGCCTTAAAGGTTTTAAATGCCTTTTTCTTCCTTACCATTTGCCTCTTTACATCAGAATTCAGCCACATAGGCGCGGATTTATTTTTTTTACATTTATTTCCCAAGGGTATAAATTTAGATGTGAACTGGCTTAAAATCCCCTTGAACACAGTCCACTTCTGTTCAGTACCTTTACCTGATAATACATTATCCCAGTTGACATTCTGAAGAGCTGCTTTTAACCTGGGAAAATTTGCTTTCCTGAAATTAAATGTCTTTGTTAACCCAGCGCACTTTTCCTTTCGATAACAAAGTCCAAATGCCACTATTTCATGGTCACTATTCCCTAAGCCTCCAGTTACCTTTATATCTATAATGCGCTCCACAATGTTAGATATTACCAGATCCAACAGAGCTCCTTTTCTAGTAGGAACCTCAACCACCTGTGAGAGAAAATTATCCTGCAGCAAATTCAGGAACTCATCACCTTTTTCTGTGATGGCAGTTCCACCACACCAATCAATGTCAGGGTAATTGAAGTCCCCCATAATGAGCACACTCCCCAAACTTGCAGCCCTTGCCAACTGCATATGAAGTTGACTCACCTCCTCTCTGCTAGCATTTGGCGGCTTATAGCAGACACCAACAATGACATTACCCCCTTTCCTGTTGCCTAATTCCACCCATATTGCCTCCACTTTATCATCCATATCACCAGCTATCTCTTCTTTTAAATTTGGCTTCAATTCTTTTTTAACATATACACATACTCCTCCCCCTTTCCTTTTTTTCTGTCCGGCCTAAACAAGGCATATCCTTCTATATTTACAGCCCAGTCGTGAGAGCTGTTCAACCACGTTTCTGCTATACCTATTACATCATACTTTTCATTCAATGCCATCATTTCCAATTCACCCATTTTGTCAGCCAGGCTTCTCGCATTTGCAAACATACATTTTAGATTATGATCCTGTAATTTATTCGTACACTTTGATACACATTCCTCCCTATCCCCTATGCTAGCCCCACCCCCCTTTCCACCCACCACTGGCCTATCTACACCCTGCTTTCCTCCTGGACAATCTATCCCAGTGAGACTGCTAATACCCTCCCCCCCCAAACCTAGTTTAAAATCTCCTCCAACCCTCTAGCCATCTTCTCCCCTAAAACAGCTGCACCACCATCAGTGAGGTGCAACCCATCCCTACTAAAGAGCCTGTAGCCGACAGCAAAGTCTGCCCAGTTCTCAATAAACCCAAACCCTTCTTCCTTACACCACTTTCTTAGCCACGCATTAATGCTCCTAAGCTCCCGCTGTCTCCCTGGCTTAGCACGTGGCTGGGGTAGTATTTCTGAAAACACTACCCTGGAGGTCCTTGCTTTTATCTTGGCCCCTAGTTCTCAGAAATCATGTTTAAGGACCTCACCTCCACCTCTAACTTTGTCATTGGCACCAATGTGAACCAAGACCGCCGGGTCACACCCGGCCCCACCCAATAATCTGTCTACACGATCCACCACATGCCGAACCCTAGCACCAGGCAGGCAACACACAGTTCGGCATGTAGGGTCCTGGCGGCAGATTACCCTATCTACCTTCCTTATAATGGAGTCCCCTACCACTACCACCTGCCTTGCATTCCTGACCCTTCGTTCCTCCTCCCTTGTATCAGAGATGGCAGTCCCCTGGGTGCTCAAGGGACTAGCCCCCTCCATACACGCTAATTCCGAGGTGTCCTCCTCCACTTCATTACCTAAGGCGGCAAATCTGTTGGGATGGGCAATCTGGGAAGAAGCCCCCCTACTCTTCCGTCCCCCACTTCCCCTAGTAACCCTAACAAAACTACCTCCTTCCTCATCCTTTCTTGTCCCTCTTCCACCCACCTCTATACTGGCCCCAGCCAGTGCCTGCTGACCCCCCAGTTCTGCCAATATATATACACACACACAAACGACCAAGCGACAAAATGACACAGAGCACAAAACACACAGTAACACACACAGAAGCAAACAAATAAACACAAAGCTTTTTTTTTTTCCACTAACAAAAAAACAGATAATTTTTTTTTTACACTAAAAGCACAAATATGACACAGACACAACTGACAACAAACAGCAGATCAGACAGCAAAAGCTGCTAATTGCTGCTAAACGCAGCACTGTCAGTTAAACAAACACACAGACGCTGACACACAGATACAGAAACAAACAAAAAAACAGGACATCTAAACCTCTAAAAGGTCTAACACAAAATTTGTCCAAAGGACTTATAGGGGGGTTAGTCCTTAAAAGGACTTTTGGGCCTAACAAGGGTAGTCCTTAAAAGGACTGTTGGGTCTCAAGATGTGTGAATACAGGGGTGGTTAACTACAAGAGCTAAACCACCACGCTGAAATCCACACATAGAAAGGTCAAAAAACTCTCTCCAACTCCTACACTGTCAGGTCTCCACTAAACACACTCCAACACACTAACAAAATGGCGCTGGTCGCATTGCCTTTTATACCCAGGGGGCTGGCAATGCTCAAATTAGCTGCCATTGGGTGATTTTGGACATGTGGGCACTTTTTTTTTTAAATTCGATGATTTGTCGAATCTTCGACTGTTCGAACGGGAACGGTCGAAGATTCGATAAATCATCAAAAGTCCGGGAAATATCGAAAGTCCGAGTCCGGGATAGTTCGAGAAGTCCAGGTCTGTCCGGAACTCGAAAGTTCGGCTCAAACTCGGGTATATAATTTTTACAGAAAATGTAGTGCATTCTTTCCCACCACAACTGCTATATTAGATTGTAAAAAAAATAAGCAGAACTATACTTACAGCCCCTTGCTCCTGCGGCGCTCTGATCCAGCTCTCTGTTTGCAAACAGGGGTCGGACCAGCAGCTGTGGCTGTGATTGGCTGTGATTGGCTGAAAGACAGAAAATTACAGCCGCTGCTCCTGGCAATAGAGAGTGCAGCGGGAGCGAAGGGCTGTAATTATAGTTTGGATTCTTTTTTTAGCAATCTAATATAGCGGTTGGGGATTGGAAAGGATGCCTTACATTATATGTAAAACGTTTTAAACTAGGTGAGGGGCAGCCAAGGAAGCATCAGGAGGAGGTGGGAGGGGGAAAGGGCTCCCCTGCACTTGCCACTGTCCTCTCAGAGGACAAGGAGGAGGCAGAAACCTTTCATACAAGAAGAAACCTCCAAGTTTCCTGGACTTTGGAAAAGCACTGCAGGAGAACCATAAGGAACAGAGATGTAAGTTTTTTTTTAAATTACATAGTGGGGCCAGTAGTGGGTTACATTTTAGATATGCCATTTAACCTGTTTTATTAATAATAATACAGTCAGTAGGAGCACCCAGCATTCATCTATTTCTTGTTTTATCTTGGTAAGGTGTGCAGGATCCTACCCCATTGTTTGGATACTATTGTTTTATTAATAGTAGTAATTTACATTTAACCAGTTTTATAAATAGTAGTAACTTGTATTTAGCCTGTTACTAACAGTAGTAACTTATAGTTAACCTGTGTTACTAATAGTAGTAACTAATATGTAACATGTTTTATTAATAGTAGTAACTTATATTTAATCTGTTACTAATAGTAATAACTTTAACTAACCAGTTTTATAAATAGTAGTAACTTGTATTTAGCCTGTTACTAACAGTAGTAACTTATATTTAACCTGTGTTACTAATAGTAGTAACTAATATGTAACATGTTTTATTAATAGTAGTAACATATATTTAACCTGTTTTATTAATAGTAGTAACTTACATTTAACCTGTTTTACTAATAGTAACATATTTTACCTGTTTTACTAATAGTAGTAACTTATATTTAACCTGTTTTACTAATACTAGTAACTTATATTTAACCTATTTTACTAACAGCAGTAACTTATATTTAACCTGTTTTATTAATAGTAGTAACATACATTTTACCTATTTTACTAATAGTGTTAACTTATATTTTCCTGTTTTATTAATAGTAGTAACTTATATTTAACCTATTTTACCAATAGTAGTAACATTTATATAACCTGTTTTACTACTACTAGTAACTTATATTTAACCTGTTTTACTTACAGTAGTAACTTATATTTAACCTGTTTTACTAATACTAGTAACTTATATTTATCCTTTTGACTAATATTAGTAAGTTATATTTAACCTGTTTTACTAATGCTAGTAACTTATATTTAAAGGGCATGTCCACCCTTATAAAAAATTTTTCCCGTATGGTAGTATTCCTTCCCTTCAACACAAGAAAAGTATGGGGGAGCACACTACATACAGTGAATTCACAAAAGTTTATTGGAACCACACATACAACGTTTTGGGACGCCCTGTCCCTTCCTCCTGTTTCTGGACAGGGCGTCCCGAAACGTTGTATGTGTGGTTCCAATAAACTTTTGTGAATTCACCTTTATGTAGTGTGCTCCCCCATATTTTTCTTGTGTTGAAGATTCGGTTGTCCCTGGGAGTGGAGGGCCAGGGGGATCACACCTACTCACCTGTCTGGCATACAAGCCAACAGCGGTGTGCTGGAGTGTTCCTTTTGACTGTATTTAGTATTCCTTCCCCCAGCCCCAAGATTTGCAAGAAAATCCCCCGATAGTTACTTACCTTACCTCTCTCCTCCGCTGCACTGCCCAGCCTTCTGCTTGCATGACACTGCAAGAAGGGGGCTGGACCGGCAGCCGCATCCTTGATTGGCTGAGAGGCAGCCAATCATGGAAGTGGCTGCCGGCTGCTCAGAATGCTGGGGGAGAGAGGTAAGGTAAGTAGAGTTCGGGGGACTTTCTTAAAAATCTTTTATAGCGGTTGGGGCTGGGGGAAGGAATACTACCATATGGCAAAGGGTTTTTATGGTAGGGGGAGGGATCGCAAAACGGGAGGGAGGGAGAGGGAGGGGGGGAGGCCTGCAGTATGCATGCCAAACTTCTCCCGGAGGGGAGACAGGATGCAGAGACTTATATGGCCTCTGCTATCCTCCTGGTGGGCAGTTTTGGGGACTTTGGGGGGGATTACAGGAGAACCATTTGGAGCTGGGGTGTAAGGTAAGGATTTTATTACACTACACGGTGGGGCCAGTAGTGGATTAATAGTTTTGGGGGTGGACATGCCCTTTAACCTTTTTCTTTTTACTAATAGTTGTAACTTATGCTTGTGGCAGTTCTCATTCATCCAGGTCATGGTTTATCTGTTGTATTCAGTTAGATCAACTGGACTTGAAGTTTAGTTCTTAAAGATACGAAGAGCAAGCATCAGGGAGTGGACCGCTCCGGAATTAGGACTCAGGCTTGGTAGGTGTCATCGCAAAACTTTTATTTCAACCATATGTAAACATCAATCAAAGCTGTAAAAGCATCACAAAGGTGCAAACAAACCAGTGGTTCTTAAAGATGTTTCGCTAGACATCCGACTGACTTTCTCAATTCAGAATGACTTGTACAAGAATCTGTTGGCAATATGTCGGCTAGACAATGACAGCAGTCTTACCAGCAGAACTGATCTAAACCCAGAACAGATGTGTTCCCTAATAGACTTATGCCTGAATACCACCTATTTCAAATACAGGGATACGTTCTATAAGGAAAAACATGGATGTGCTATGGGATCTCCAGTTTCCCCCACTGTGGCCAACCTTTACATGGAGGAAGTGGAAACACAGGCGCTTAATACCTTCAAGGGCATAGCACCCAGCCACTGGTTCAGATATGTGGATGACACTTGGGTTATCCACCAGTAGGAAGTACAAGTCTTCACAGAACACATTAATGCGGTAGACCAGAACATGAAATTTACAAGGGAAGAGGTATAAAACAACAAACTGGCTTTCTTAGACTAGTTGGTAGAAGTCAGGGAGAATGGTAAACTGGAAGAAGAGGCTTAGACAAAACCAAGCCACACAGATCAGTATTTGATGTTTGACTCCCACCACCCTTTAGATCACAAGCTGGGTGTCATCAAAACCCTGCAACACAGAGCAGAGAACTTTCCCACCAGCACAGAGGCGAAGGCTAAAGAAATTGAACATCTCAGAGGAGCCCTTAAAACTTGTGGACATCCAGACTGGGCCTTTGTCAAAAGAATTACAAGGAAAGAAAATAACACGTATACCAACAGTGAAGGGGGAAAACAAGACAGGAGAAAGAACATGGTCATCCCATGGTCCCATGGTCTCCGAGAAATTAAGGAGAATTTTCAAAAAACACTGTATCCCTGTCTGCTTTAAACCAAACAACACACTGAGGAAGCAATTGGTACATCCAAAAGGCCCAATACCGAAACACAAGAAAAGCGACATCATATACACAGTGCAGTGCAGTGAAGAATGCTCTGATTTGTATGTGGGGAAGACCAAACCACTAATGCATCAACGTATGGCCCAGCAGAGAGCCAATTCCTCGGATCAGGTCTCAGCCGTGTACCTGCATCTTAAGGAAAAAGGACATACCTTTAAAGGATTGTAATGTCAACATCTTGGCAAAGGAAGATGACTGGTTCAAGAGAGGTGTCAAGGAGGGTTTTGACACCAACTGTCTGCCATGTACAATGCTGTTTTGACACCTTACATGGTGTTATCGAGTCTCGATAACACCGCATAGAAACAATGCATCCACACCTTGCATTCAGAAGGTCCCTAACACCTGGCTGCCATATGCTAATTGGGACTTTCCAGGGTATAAAATTGCCAACAGATTCTTTTACAAGTAATTCTGAAAGTCTTCAAGAACAAAACTTTACGTCAAGTTGATCTAACTGAACACAACAGATATAGTAGTAACTTATATTTAAACTGTTTTACTAATAGAAGAAGTTTCCTGTTTCTCAATTTAATTAAGTGGTATGAACATTTCCCTCAATAATTATAAAGGAGTATGTATATTTGTATTTATAGGTGTCTGTAAAGATAAAGGGCATGTCCACCCCTTATTTTAACTTTTGATATAATGTAGTACTTGCTCCCCCAGCCCCAACCGCCATAATAGAAATCTGAGAAAGTCCCCTGATCTTTACTTACCTTCCCTCTCTCCCCCGCCACACTGGCTGAGAGGCAGCCAATCACAGACGCGGCTGCCGGCTGCTCAGAACACCGGGGGAGAGAGGTAAGGTATATAGAGATTGGGGGACTATCTCAAAATTCTATTATAGCAGTTGGGGCAGGGGAGGAAGCCCTACTATATTACCAAGGGATTTGTAGCTAGGTGGAGGGAGATGGAGGGGGGGGGGGGGGCTCTCCTGCGCATGCCTAAAACCTTGATGAGGTTGAAGCAGAGACAGGCACAGGATGAGTCACTGAGAGCTCCTACACTGCTGTTTTCTGGACTTTGGAGGGGCATTGCAGGGCAGCCATTTGGAGCTGGGATGTCAGGTAAGGATTTTATTAAACTACAGAGTGGGGCTAGTATGGGGTTACATTTCAGTTTTGGGGGTGGACATGCCCTTTAACAAATGATTTACATATAACACATAATTACATACAAGATATTAATATTAATTTATATATATTGTGTATTTACTGAGTCAACAGTGAAATTGACTTGAACTTAATTGACTGTATTAACCCAAGTCAACTACACTGTGCAAGTAGAGTATGTGTTATCTTTATTATTTATCTCGCTTAGAACATAATGTTCAGGGTGCAAAGAATTCAGAAATGTTATGGACATATTGAAATACAGGTGTGCTAATGTACATAAAGATAGCCACGTGTTATTTTACAATGGGTTTCTGATCATAGGACTGCACCTACAATAAACTTTTATGAAACCATAATGTGAGAAGAAGAAATAAAGACACAAATGTGAGCATTACACAAATGTGAGCATTGCACAAATGTGAGCATTACACAAATGTGAGCATTACACAAATGTGAGCATTGTGCAAATGTGAGAACTACAGAAATGTGGGCATTTCACAAATGCGGGCATTACACACATGTGAGCATTACACACATGTGACCATTACACACATGTGACCATTAGACAGTTGTGGCAAAAAGTTTTGACACAAATGTGTTTTGCAAATGTTGCTGCATCAGCTTTTAGATTTTCTTTACATGTTTATGTGGCAAACTGAAGAACATTATAAACATTTTATAGATATTGAAGGCTTTTATTGGCAAATGAACCACATTTATGCTGCAGGGGAGTAGCCAGAAATCACTGGACATAGCAACATTTTTACCCAACCCACAATAATAAAAAGAAAATAAACAGCTCCCCCCGCTGTTTAGCCTGCTAAAAATGGGCAACTAACAAACCAAACTATTGCCAGAGATACCTTTCCAACAACTAGAATTAGTATGTACTGACAGGCAATAATGGCTACAAATACACATTTGCAGATACAAACACACATGCATTTTATTTTTTAAATACACATAAACATTTAATTCTAGTCATTCAACCAAATAGGGGCACATACTTCAAAGTTCAAACCTGTGTGCAGGAAAGGAAAACAAATCTACACAGTGTGAAATCCCTGACTCCAGATACTTTTTCTTATATGACAACCTGACAACTGCTTGCTGGGACCTTCATGGAAGCTGATCCCAGAACAGGTAGGAAGTTCATTGTAGTTTTGACAAGGCAGGAGTTGATAAAGAAATATTGTCTGGTACATGGATTAAGAGAAGATAATTCATATTGCATTTTATTGGGGAGGCTGGTGAAAGAAGGCCACGTCTCGGGGCCACATAGCAGCTGCAAAGGTGATCCTTACACCAATGCAAATCAACATTTTCAGTGCTACTTAGTCTTTGGAGTCACAATATGTGAGATTCTGCTTGTCCTAATGCTTTTGTGAATTAATTGCAGGTTCTCAGTGGGATAAAGATCTGGGTATTTTCCAAGCTACGGGTCCAAATATTCAATGTTATGATCTCTAAGCCCCTTTGTTATCACTTTTGCCTTATGACATGGTGCTGTATCATGCTGGAAAATACACAGATCATCACCAAATTCCACCTGGGTTGTTGGAGGAAGTTGCTGTTTGAGGATATTTTGACTATTCTTCATTCATGACACTATTCTTCCTCACATTGCAAAGTAACTTAGACATCCAGAGTTGTGTGAATGAATTGTTTGCAGGCACACATTATCCTAATAATCCTTCTGGTTTATAATAGGAATGACAGTGCCTTGTTTTTTTATCTTCATTACATCTGCTCCCTCCCACAGTCCAGGGCCTGGTCAATAGAAAGAAACAATACTTGCAGATCGCATGTACCCATTGAACAAGTCCTGGACTATGGAAAGTGGCGTGTCTAGACCAATGCAAGGCATGTAAAAAAGACTACAATTGGAACTTTGCCCTGGTGTGGGATGTGAAGGCAAATCTCAAGGTGAGGACAGGTTCTTATCCTGTGTACTTTTAGGAGATCTAGAAACCTTCTCTTAAAACGAGTCATTAATCATAACTTACCCAGAATCTCTCAATTAGCAGGGAGAGTGGTCTTTACATGATTGCCTTTCCCTGAATCTTGTGTTGGAGAAATGTTGATCAATAAAGTGTCACGAACTTACCTGCCGCTCCGGTCCCGCGCCGCACTGCACTTCCGGGTGGGCGTCGTCGACGTCATGACATCACTCCGCCGACATGCCGGGCGGCGCGAAATTTGAAAAGCCGGTGTCCTCCTGGACCCGGTGCCCGATTGTAACATTCCGCTACCTCCCTGTCTCCTGTACTTACCTGCCTTGGATCCTGCTCCTTATACTCACCTTGCCTGCATCCAGTTGCCTGCATCCAATACTTACCTTGCCTGTATCCAGTACCTACCTTGCCTGTGTCCAGTGTCTCACCCTGCCTGCATCCAGTTGCCTGTATCCAGTACCTACCTTGCCTGTGTCCAGTGTCTCACCCTGCCTGCATCCAGTTGCCTGCATCCAATACTTACCTTGCCTGGTTCCAGTGTCTCACCTTGCCTGCATCCAGTTGCCTGCATCCAATACTTACCTTGCCTGTATCCAGTACCTACCTTGTCTGTGTCCAGTGTCTCACCCTGCCTGCATCCAGTTGCCTGCATCCAATACTTACCTTGCCTGGTTCCAGTGTCTCACCCTGCCTGCATCCAGTTGCCTGTATCCAATACTTACCTTGTCTGTATCCAGTACCTACCTTGCCGGTTTCCAGTGTCTCACCTTGCCTGCATCCAGTTGCCTGCATCCAGCATACAGCCTTCAGTTCCCAGCAGCCTCTGTATCCTGCACCTTCCGGACTGTCACCCTCCTCCTAAAGCGTACTGTGAGTACACGGCCGTCGGCCATTTATTACAGTACAATCGGGCCATGGAAACGCCTGAGGGGGCTATGGCAGAATTGAGTAAAACTCTCCAGGCTTTGTCCAAACGCATGGACCTGTTTGAACACCATCAGGGCCAGTTGGCCCAGTTTATGGATACCCTTGCTGTCCGGCTACCCCCAGCTGCTGCCGCTGCTCCGGGTTCTACGCTACCCCCTGCAACGTCCGGATCCGGTGATCCATCTCTTCGGAGAGAGCCCCGCATACCTCCACCCTCACGGTTTGATGGTGATGCCCAAGCCTGCCGTGGATTCATTAATCAGTGCCGAATCCAATTCGAACTTCAACCATCGCATTTTGCATCGGATCGCGCTAAGGTTGGGTACATCATCGCCTTGTTGGAGGGCAATGCGCTGGCCTGGGCTTCTCCCCTATGGGAAAAAGACGATCCCCTAGTCTACAATGTTACTGACTTCCTTAGTATGTTCCGCAAGGTCTTCGATGCTCCAGGAAGAACCTCTGCTGCCTCCTCCCGTTTGATGCAGCTCCGCCAAGGGTCTCGTTCTGTGGGTCAATATGCTATTGAATTTCGTACCCTTGCTGCGGAGACTTCTTGGAATAATGAGGCACTTACGGCAGCCTTTTGGCAGGGACTCTCTGACCGCCTCAAGGACGAATTAGTATCCAGGGAATTACCTGTCCCATTGGAAGACTTGGTTACATTATGCATCCAGATCGATACCCGCTTCCGTGAACGGCAGGCCGAAAGGTCTGCAGCCCGTTCCAGCCTTCCTAAGACCTTTCCTAGGCCTGCTCCGACCTTTCCGCAAGCCATATCTTCAGGTGAAGAGCCGATGCAAATTGGCGGCACTCATCTATCCCCCGAGGAAAAGTCACGCAGACGAACCAATGGACTTTGTCTCTATTGTGCTGGGCAAGGACACTTTGTAAAAAATTGTCCCCAGAAGTCGGGAAACTTCAGGACCTAGAAGTTAAGGAGGAGCTACTTCTAGGTAACGTTAAGTCTCCTGCCAAATTTGAACCATTAAAACTCTTTCTACCCGCTGCTATCACTTGTAATGGTAAAACTTTTTCCTCCTAGGCCTTTGTCGATTCTGGTGCCGCTGGAAATTTCATTGACTCTACCTATGCAGCACAATTGGGGCTTCCTCTCCTTCACTTGCAGCAACCTCTTCGAGTCCTGGCTATTGACAATAATCCGTTGGCTTCAGAATTCATCTCCAAATCTACCTACGAAGTCCTATTCCGCATTGGCATATTTCACCAGGAACGTTTATCTTTTCTTGTCATCCAAAGCCCTTCTGCTCCCCTAATTCTCGGACTCCCATGGCTCAGATTACACAACCCCGTTATTGATTGGTCTCACAATGAACTCAAGTCTTGGAGCCCCTTCTGTTTCAAAAATTGCCTTTCTACTCATTGCACTACCATTACCTGTGAAAATAAATCTGAGCAAAACCTCCCGGAGTGTTATCATGATTTTTCTGATGTGTTTTGTAAAAAGCGAGCTGAGAAGCTACCACCGCACCGTTCCTACGATTGCCCCATCGATCTTCTTTCTGGTACCATGCCTCCTCGGGGACGCACATACCCACTGTCTCCCTCAGAAACTCTAGCCATGAAAGAGTACATTACTGAACATTTGTCTAGGGGATTCATACGACCTTCCACTTCCCCTGCTGGAGCTGGGTTCTTTTTTGTTGAAAAAAAAGACGGCGGGTTACGACCCTGCATCGACTACCGTGGATTAAATAAAATCACTATAAAGAATCGGTACCCACTCCCTCTCATCTCTGAACTGTTTGACCAGATAAAAGGAGCTAAAATTTTTACCAAACTGGATTTACGGGGGGCATACAATCTGATCCGTATACGCAAAGGTGATGAGTGGAAGACCGCCTTTAACACCAGGGACGGTCACTACGAGTATCTCGTAATGCCCTTTGGCCTTTGTAATGCTCCAGCGGTGTTCCAAGAATTTGTAAATGACATCTTCCGGGATATGTTGGGAATCTCTGTAGTAGTATATCTAGATGACATTTTAATCTTTTCTCATGATCTGCCCTCACACCGCCTCCATGTTAAACAGGTGTTACTACGTCTGAGAGAGAATAGCCTGTATGCCAAATTGGAAAAATGTCTGTTTGAGTGTTCACAAGTACCCTTCCTAGGCTACATCGTATCTGCGCAAGGGTTCCAGATGGATCCTGTTAAAGTTTCAGCCGTCCAAGATTGGTCTCTTCCTATGGGAACCAAAGCTATTCAAAGGTTCATTGGGTTTGCCAATTACTACAGACAATTCATTCAAGGGTTCTCGTCAATAATTTCTCCAATATTAGCCCTCATCAGTAAAGGTGGTAAACCTCATTCATGGACCCCTGCAGCCCTCGAGGCCTTCAGACGACTCAAGGAAGCCTTTGCTGTTGCACCAGTTCTAGTACATCCAGATCCTAGTCTTCCCTTCTACATCGAAGTTGATGCATCAGACTTGGGCGCTGGAGCCGTCCTTTCCCAGAGGCAGGGCACTAAAAGGAAACTCCATCCGTGTGCATATTTTTCCAAGAAGTTTCTACCCAACGAACGGAATTATGACGTTGGGAATAGGGAACTTCTTGCTATCAAACTGGCCCTCGAGGAGTGGCGTCATCTATTAGAAGGCACCTCTGTACCTATCACCATCCTTACTGACCATAAGAACCTTGAATACATCCAGAATCTCAAAAGGTTAAATCCCCGTCAAGCACGGTGGTCTTTATTCTTTTCCCGATTCAACTTTGTTATCACTTACCAACCTGGTTCCAAAAACAAAAAAGCTGATGCCCTTTCCAGATCATTTGTTGCCTCCGACTGTACTAATCAAGATAAGGGCTCTGTTATCCCAACCACTAAAATCTTGGCCTCTATATCCCCTCAACCTTGTTCCAAGATTCAAGCCTCACAAGATTCTGCTCCATCCGACACACCTTCTGGCAAAAGCTTTGTTCCTGTTTCTCTTCGGAAAACTATCCTTCTGCATACTCACTGTTCCAAGCAAGCTGGGCATCCCGGTGTTAACAATACGTTTAATATAATTGCCCGTTCCCTTTGGTGGCCCAAAATGAGAAAAGATATTAAAGACTTTATTCAAGTGTGTACTAGCTGTGCTCAATCCAAATCATCTAGAACCCTCCCCTGTGGTCTTCTTCAACCCCTCCCCATTCCGTCCAGACCTTGGACCCATCTATCCATGGACTTTATTGTGGAACTTCCGCCTTCCAAGAGAAACACGGTTATATGGGTGACTGTAGACCGCTTCAGCAAAATGGCCCATTTTGTACCCCTCCCTAAACTACCATCTTCAACGGAGTTAGCTCAACTATTTATTTCACATATCTTCCGCTTTCATGGACTCCCTTCTGAAATTGTATCTGACAGAGGTACTCAATTTGTTTCCAAATTCTGGAGAGCACTTTGTAAGTCCATGAACATCAAGTTACAATTTTCTTCGGCTTACCACCCACAGTCCAACGGGTCTACTGAACGCACTAACCAGTCTTTGGAACAATATCTTCGTTGTTACATTTCCTATACCCAAGATGATTGGGCTGACCTTCTGCCTTGGGCTGAGTTTGCCCATAACAATTCACCTCACGCTTCTACTGGGAAATCTCCTTTTTTGTGTGTCTTTGGGACAAATCCTAGATGTTTTCCGCAAGATTTTCTTGTCACACAAGTACCCGCTGCTAATGACTCTGCGGCCCAGATGACCGCTATCTGGCATGCTACTGAAATCAGCCTTCAGAAATCTGCTTTGGTGCAAAAAACTGCAGCAGATAGGAGACGTAGAGAACCCCCAGTGTATTCTGTCGGAGATAATGTATGGCTCTCTTCTGCTCATATTAACCTACGGGTTCCTTCCTCCAAACTGGGTCCCAAATTTATTGGTCCTTTTTCTATCCTGGTTTAGTCGGCCCAGTGGTGTTCGCCTTCAACTTCCTTCCAGTATGTCGGATTCCTAACGTGTTATATTTCTCTCATCAAACCAGTATGTTCTAACCACATCCTTACTACCTCCCGTTCCGATTTCCGTTGATGGTCAGCAGGAGTTTGAGGTCGAGAAGATCTTGGACTCTAGATTCTGGAGGAGGTCTCTGCAGTATTTGGTCCACTGGAAAGGTTTTGGTCCGGAAGAAAGAGCTTGGATTAAACATTCTGATTTGCACGCTCCTCGTCTAGTTAAAGCTTTCCACAGGAACTTTCCAGGGAAACCTGGCCCGTTGGGTCCTGTGGCCCCCCGTAAGGGGGGGGGTACTGTCACGAACTTACCTGCCGCTCCGGTCCCGCGCCGCACTGCACTTCCGGGTGGGCGTCGTCGACGTCATGACGTCACGCCGCCGACACGCCGGGCGGCGCGAAATTTGAAAAGCCGGTGTCCTCCTGGACCCGGTGCCCGATTGTAGCATTCCGCTACCTCCCTGGCTCCTGTACTTACCTGCCTTGGATCCTGCTCCTTATACGTTTATTCGTACAATCGGGTGAAAGGCCGACATGGATAGGTGAAGATAAACGTGCGAAAACGCATGGAAACGCCTGAGGGGCTATGGCAGAATTGATGTAAACTCCCCAGGCTTTGTCCAAACGCATGGACCTGTTTGACACCATCAGGGCCAGTTTGGCCCAGTTTATGGATACCCTTGCTGTCCGGCTACCCCAGCTGCTGCCGCTGCTCCGGGTTCTACGCTACCCCCCTGCAACGTCCGGATCCGGTGATCCATCTCTTCGGAGAGAGCCCCGCATACCTCCACCCTCACGGTTTGATGGTGATGCCCAAGCCTGCCGTGGATTCATTAATCAGTCCGAATCCAATTCGAACTTCAACCATCGCATTTTGCATCGGATCCGCTAAGGTTGGGTACATCATCGCTTTTTGGAGGCAATGCGCGGGCCTGGGCTTCTCCCCTATGGGAAAAAGACGATCCCCTAGTCTACAATGTTTCGACTTCCTTAGTATGTTCCGCAAGGTCTTCGATGCTCCAGGAAGAACCTCTGCTGCCTCCTCCCGTTTGATGCAGCTCCGCCAAGGGTCTCGTTCTGTGGGTCATATGCTATTGAATTTCGTACCCTTGCTGCGGAGACTTCTTGGAATAATGAGGCACTTACGGCACTTTTGGCAGGGACTCTCTGACCGCCTCAAGGACGAATTAGTATCCAGGAATTACCTGTCCCATTGGAGACTTGGTTACATTATGCATCCAGATCGATACCCGCTTCCGTGAACGGCAGGCGCCGAAAGGTCTGCAGCCCGTTCCAGCCTTCCTAAGACCTTTCCTAGGCCTGCTCCGACCTTTCCGCAAGCCATATCTTCAGTGAAGAGCCGATGCAAATTGCGGCACTCATCTTCCCCCGAGGAAAGTCACGCAGACGAACCAATGGACTTTGTCTCTATTGTGGGCAAGGACACTTTGTAAAAAATTGTCCCCGAAGTCGGGAAACTTCAGGACCTAGAAGTTAAGGAGGAGCTACTTCTAGGTAACGTTAAGTCTCCTGCCAAATTTGAACCATTAAAACTCTTTCTAAACCCGCTGCTATCACTTGTAATGGTAAAACTTTTTCCTCCTAGGCCTTGGTCGATTCTGGTGCCGCTGGAAATTTCATTGACTCTACCTATGCGACACAATTGGGGCTTCCTCTCCTTCACTTGCAGCAACCTCTTCGAGTCCTGGCTATTGACAATAATCCGTTGGCTTCAGAATTCATCTCCAAATCTACCTACGAAGTCCTATTCCGCATTGGCATATTTCACCAGGAACGTTTATCTTTTCTTGTCATCCAAAGCCCTTCTGCTCCCCTAATTCTCGGACTCCCATGGCTCAGATTACACAACCCCGTTATTGATTGGTCTCACAATGACTCAAGTCTTGGAGCCCCTTCTGTTTCAAAAATTGCCTTTCTACTCATTGCACTACTACCATTACCTGTGAAAATAATCTGAGCAAAACCTCCCGGAGTGTTATCATGATTTTTCTGATGTGTTTTGTAAAAAGCGAGCTGAGAAGCTACCACCGCACCGTTCTCACGATTGCCCCATCGATCTTCTTTCTGGTACCATGCCTCCTCGGGGACGCACATACCCACTGTCTCCCTCAGAAACTCTAGCCATGAAAGAGTACATTACGGAACATTTGTCTAGGGGATTCATACGACCTTCCACTTCCCCTGCTGGAGCTGGGTTCTTTTTTGTTGAAAAAAAAGACGGCGGGTTACGACCCTGCATCGACTACCGTGGATTAAATAAATCACTATAAAGAATCGGTACCCCATCCCTCTCATCTCTGACTGTTTGACCAGATAAAGGAGCTAAAATTTTTACCAAACTGGATTTACGGGGGGCATACAATCTGATCCGTATACGCAAAGGTGATGAGTGGAAACCGCCTTTAACACCAGGGACGGTCACTACGAGTATCTCGTAATGCCCTTTGGCCTTTGTAATGCTCCAGCGTGTTTCCAAGAATTTGTAAATGACATCTTCCGGATATGTTGGGAAATCTCTGAGTAATACTTACCTTGCCTGTATCCAGTACTACCTGCCTGTTCCGTGTTCTCACCTGCCTGCATCAGTTGCCTGTATCCAGTACCTACCTTGCCTGTGTCCAGTGTCTCACCCTGCCTGCATCCGTTGCCGTCATCAATACTACTTGCCTGGTGTCCCGGTCTCACACTTGCCTGCACCAGTTGCCTGCATCCAATACTTACCTTGCCTGTATCCAGTACCTACCTTGTCCATGTGTCCAGTGTCTCACCCTGCCTGCATCAGTTGCCTGCATCCAATACTACCTTGCCTGGTTCCAGTGTCTCACCCTGTGCCTTCCAGTTGCCTGTATCCATCCATACTACTTGCCTGTATCCTACCTACCTTGCCGGTTTCCAGTGTCTCACCTTGCCTGCATCCAGTTGCCTGCATCCAGCCTAACCGCCTTCAGTTCCCAGCAGCCTCTGTATCCTGCACCTTCGGACTGTCGCCTCCTCCTAAAGCGTACTGTGAGTACACGGCCGTCGGCCATTTATTTACCTAGTCTCTGGCTGGGCATGTGTGTACAATTCGGTGGATCATGGGCGTTATTCCTTTTGCCCCTGTTAGGTTGCCGAAAAGTTTGCCCCCCCGCCCCCCCCCCCACCTTTTGCAGTGGAGTGTACTTCTCTGCTACGCGCAGCGCCTCACCGTGATTTAGGGCGATAGTGTTTCGCGATATTGATCTGCCTTTCACAGGCTTGCATCTAGTAAGATGTTTTATCAGGTGCTTACATTCTATTATACGTCTTTCACCTTGAGCAAGGTGTCACCCCACAGGTGGGACTGAGGAGCACGCTCTTTAATATGTTCGTCTGTGTTGCGGTAGTTCACTTAACCCGCAGCCCTACTGTATCTCTAATTTACTCGTGCCGGCTGCAGCTTCATAGTCCACTTTGTGCATACTCTTTGTCAGACCGGCTGGCAGTCTTGGCCAAGATCTCATCCCATTATGGTTTTCTCGGCAGCACATTTGGTCTTACATAGCTATTGTTGTGTGGAGACGACGGCACGGGTCTGGAGCCACCGGTCCTTGATCTGCTACGTATTACGGGCAAGACGACTACGTCGCGTCCATAGGATCTGACACGATCTGTCTCAGTGTATGCGTGTACGTTCAATACACACGCTGCAGATTAGCAGGGCGATCATTTCAATGCCCAGCTCCGAGTTCCTGCTGTTATCACACGCCCAGTACTTTACCTTTGAACACAGAGTTCCCAACATAATATCCCAGGAACTGCGGATCAAACATTCCTGGATCTTTCTTATATTATGAAACACGGTGTGTCGAGAAGCCAAATGGATATAAAATTATACCGTACTATGTAAATTGTGAAACTGCACTCGGCTGGCATGATGCAAAAATCGAGTAATTCAACTAAGTCAGTTATTTTCACATAATACAGCTAGTGTCCCTCTACATTCTTTTTCCCTGTCCAAACCTTCTATAGGCGTTCTTAAGGAACATTCGAAACGTTAGCGCAGCGGTGTGTATATAGGAGCACACACCACGCCCTTCACGTAATGTAGCATATTTTTTTATACTTGTGAAAAAACCCTGATTATATACTGCGTCTCGGTATTGCATAGCATGCCCACATCTATATGTAAACAGATTATTAATTTCGTACCTACCTTGCCTGTGTCCAGTGTCTCACCCTGCCTGCATCCAGTTGCCTGCATCCAATACTTACCTTGCCTGGTTCCAGTGTCTCACCTTGCCTGCATCCAGTTGCCTGCATCCAATACTTACCTTGCCTGTATCCAGTACCTACCTTGCCTGTGTCCAGTGTCTCACCCTGCCTGCATCCAGTTGCTGCTGCATCCAATATACCTTGCCTGGTTCCAGCCTGTCTTCACCCTGCCTGCATCCAGTTGCCTGATCCAATACTACTGCCGTACCGTACCTACCTTGCCGGTTTCCAGTGTCTCACCTTGCCTGCATCCGTTGCCTGCATCCAGCCACAGCTTCAGTTCCAGCAGCCTCTGTATCTGCACCCTTCCGGACTGTCAGGCCTACTCCCTAAGCGTACTGTGAGTACACGGCCGTCGGCCATTTATTACATAAAGTATCTGTGGTTGTGTGTACAGTTCATGTGTACAGTGATTCATTTCAGCATTAGGTACTAAAGGAACCACCACGTCCAGATGCCAGCAGACATGTGATTTCAGTGTTTGATTGATCTCTGCACTTACAGGCTTGCATATAGTAAGATTGCTTTATATCAGTGTGTATTACATTCTATTATACTGTATTTCACCTTGAAGAAAGGCTGTACCCTGATAAGCCAAAGCTAATGTATCAAGGCATAAAACAGTAGATATTATATAGTGAGGACAGGCCAGGAACACTTTGTACACTGTAGAATAATAATCCTATTTGTTGTACTGTGTAAATATCTTTATTTGTTGTGTGGTCAGGGAGGGTAAGTCTTATAACAAACACTATCACTTTCTGCTTTGTTTTGTTAAACCACCTGCAGATTAGAAGGGTATCATTTAAACTGCACAGATCATGAGTTCCTGGCTGTTTATCCAGCATTATTTCTGAACACAGAGTTCCCAACATAATATCCAGGACATGCGATAAACTTCATGAGATCTCTAATTATATTACTGAAACAAAGGTGTGTTGCTAAGCTAATGGCTATAAAATTATACAGCTTAATATGTAATTGTGTAAAATGCACTGGATGGCATGATGAAAAAAATAAAGAGATAATCAAATAACTAAAGTTATTTTCACATTAAATACAGCTCTAGTGTCTCTACATTAATTGTTTACATGTCAAAACCTTATATAGGCGTTCTTAAAGGGACACAGTAGAAAAGCTTAGGGAGAGAGGGGCCAAAAGGAGCAAAAAGCCCTTCACTGAGCAGAAAAATGGAAAAACAGAAGTCAACTTGCAGTCTCATGCTATATGAATAGCATTGCCCACAAAGCCTAAGAAACAAGAAGTAATTTCTTACTCCCATGTTCCTCTGAGTAAGGGGCGGAGATATGCAAAATACTCCTTTATGTCCCTAGGCTAAGGGACATAAAGGAGTAAGAAATTACTTCTTGTTTCTTAGGTATTGTGGGCAATGCTAGTCATATAGCATGAGATTGCAAGATGCCTTATGTTATAAGAAGGTGTTTATCCATTTTTATGCTCAGTGAAGGGCTTTTTGCTCCTTTTGGCCCCTCTCTCCCTAAGCTTTCTAGCTGCCTTTTCTACTGTACGCCTACACCATAGAGCCATGAATCTGTATCTTGCACTGACGAGATCTAACAAGATCGAAACACGTTGTGTCTACAGGTCAGATGATTGGCTCTATATATTAAGCTATATTGCATGTTATTAGCTAGTGCTTCTGGACACATGCATTAGCTAAGGAACATAAAGGAGTATTTTGCATATCTCCGCCCCTTAATCTGGGGTACATGGGAGTAAGAAATTACTTCTCGTTTTTTTGTGGGCCATGCTATTCGTATAGCATGAGACTGCAAGATGCCTTCTGTTATAAGAAGGTGTTTCTACATTAAAAGGGACACCAAACCGCAGCTTCTCTCTAGCAGATAGCATGCTGTCCTGATCATGATGCTCCTATCTATAAAGGGCGAGCATGTGCAAAGGATAAGAATCGAGAGAGTGCGCCATCTGCTGGTGAGAATCTGCAAATTGAGTGTCGGCAGGTAAATTTAACCCAGGCGTTCCATTATTCACAGGGAGGTGGGAATAAGCGATCTCACCTCTCTGTGAATAATAGACAAAGAGGCACTGTAAATGCCTATACCAGTTTAGTGTCCCTTTAAGAAAGAATCAGCTATTTGAAGCAAACCCTGGTGCTCAATTGGTTATTACAGACAACCATCACTCAACCGGTTTTAATCCAATTTTTTTATTGAATTTAATTTAATGGTGTAATCCACCTTCATCAGGGCTATTTGGTAGATGGTATAGTCCTGATGAAGGTGGATTACACCACTGTAATAAAGACATTTTTGAATTAAATCCAGTTGAATGGTGGCTAGATCAGGGGCACTTCTAGGGTTTTTGCTGCCTGAGGCAAACTTTAGAATGCCGCCTTTGACCGTACTGCGGCGCGCGCAGCGCGCCGCCGCCAAATTATAATGGGCGTGGTTATGTCAGTGGGCGTGGCTCCATTTTAAGATTTGAGCTTTCCAAGAGGAGGGCACTGAATCACAGGCCCCCCCCCTGATAAGATGGTGACCCCCCCAGGAGAGGTTACAGCCAGGCCACTGACTGAGTTCAGCCACCCCCCCATGATATGACCCAGTCCCCAGGCCCAGGAGGGAGGTTACAGTAACGGCCACTGATCTTATCTAATCTAACCAGGCCAGCCCCCCCCCCCCCCCCCACCAAGGCCATGATGAGGGCTGAGACTGAGGCCACTGATTCAATCCCCAGCCCACCCCCCCCCCCCCCCCCCAAGCTTGGAACCTGGCAGGCTGTAGAAACACTAGTTTAGTTTAGTTTTTTTTTAAAGATTAATAAAGACCACTATGACTTACAGTTACTTTACAGCAAGGCAGCAGGCACCACCACAGGCAGCTGTGGATGGACCTGGTCAGGTGGACCGACGTTCGTCCTGTCCTGCAGTCACTGCAAGTCTGCAACTGCTCCTCACCGCTCCTCCCAGGACCCCAGGCTATTTTCACACTGTGGCTGTGCTGTGGCTCGCCGGCGTCCCGCTCTCCGACCAGTGCAGAGTGAGTGGGTGTGGTGCTGCTGGGCAGGCTGGCCACTCCCTCCAGGCTCCAGTTTTGCCGCCTGAAAGTCCGGAAGTTGCGCGCACGGCCAGCGCGGGTAGGCGGCGGCGGCCGCTTCGGCGGCGCTGACGTCCACACCGGCACCAGTGAGTTGTGAGTAGTGACTGTCAGTCCCGGCCAGACGTCGCCGTTCCAGCATGCGCGGCGCATGCTTTACCCGCCGCCACGAGCGAGCGGCGCCGGTTAGTCAATTATTTTTTGCACAGTGTTTTATTTTGAAATTGGCGCGTCTGGCGCCTTTGGCAGAGTGCCGCCTGAGTCACATGACTCAGTGAGCCTCATTATAGATGCGGCCCTGGGCTAGATTGTTATTTATCTGAGTGGCACACAAACCACCTGCACCCAGTGAACATTGATGAAAGGCTTGTTACTTTATAACTAGAATGTCGTCTTCAAGAAATGTACTCTAGCAAATGAATAAGGGAATTGACAATCTATGAAGTCACCTCTCTGGTTGACCAATAGACATACATTTGTATCCCTAGCTGGAATATATGAGCTGCAAAAAAAAGAAATGGGGGCCCGATTTTCTTGATGTAGATCTCCGTTATTTACAAACCACAATATTTAGTAGAGTGAAGGGATTTTTTTTTTTTAGTATTTGAGGTTGAATAAAGACATAGGTCCATCCAGTCCAACCCCTCTAGCAATATCCTCATTTCCTGCCTAACTGTTGATCCAGAGGAAGGAAAACCCAACCCCACAAATTTATTAATTCATAAATTGTCTAGTTGACCTTTATTCTTGGAGCAGACCTCTTTTCATATGTTTGCATATTAGCAATCCTTATACTGTAGGACTTCCTATGGCTCGCCAGTAGTGGATCTTGTTTTTTTTGTAAGTGGATTGGTTTGCCTTTGGTGTCTGCTCTCTGCTATTAGCTCTTATTGGAATTAATTCCTCACTGCAGCTTAATCTAAATTCTCCCAGAGCTATCTCATAACATAACTACTGTGTAAGCTGTTGGTAACTGAATATGATAACCAAGCAATCCTAGTAAAATGAGACCCAGAGTGGAGATCCCTACATCAGTTCTGTGTCCCTGTGTCCTGTATAACAGTTACAAAGTTGCACTGAGCAAACAGAAGCCTTTAAGGGGAATCACACAGTCTCTAAAACAAGTTCATTGAATAACTTTTTAAAGTGGTCTGGATAAGTTTCTAAACTAAAAATAATGGAGAATTACGGTATTAATACATACTGTAGTTCTGTTTGGTACGGGGATACTAATAATATTGAGATTACTGGTATTAATACTATACTGTAGTTCTGGTTAGTACGGGACTATATAATATTTAGAGAATTACTGGTATTAATACATATACTGTAGTTCTGGTTGGTACGGGATACTATATAATATGATAATTACTGGTATTAATACATATACTGTAGTTCTGTTTTGTACGGGGATACTGTATAATATTGAGAATTACTGGTATTTATATATATACTGTATTTCTGTTGGTACCGGGATACTATATAATATTGAGAATTACTGATATTAATATAAATTAAACTGTAGTTCTGGTTGGTACTGGGATCTAATATAAATTGAGAATTACTGGTTATTAATACACTATACTGTAGTTCTAATTGGTACGGGATACTAATAAATATTGAGACATTCTCTGTGTATTATACATATACGTACTGCCTTTCTGGTTGGAACAGGATTTATAATAATATGTAGAATTCTGGTATAATACTATACTGTAGTTCTGGTTGGTATGGGGATACTATATATATTGAGAATACTGGTATTAATACATATACTGTAGTTCTGGTTGGTAAGGGGATACTATATAATATTGAAAATTACTGGTATTAATACATATCTGTAGTTCTGGTTGGTACAGGATACTATATAATATTGAGAATTACTGGTATTAATACATATACTGTAGTTCTGGTTGGTAAGGGGATACTATATAATATTGAGAATTACTGGTATAAATCATATCCTGTAGTTCTGGTTGGTACAGGGGATACTATATATATTGAGAATTACTGGTATTAATACATATACTGTAGTTCTGGTTGGTAAGGGATATTAATATATGAGAGTTACTGGTATTAATACTTACATATACAATACTTGTAGTTGTGGTTGAACCAGGAAACATTTCTGATTGCCATATGGAGTCAGGAAGGAATCCCCCCCCCCTTGTCAGCTGTTTTTTTTTTCTCTTTGCCTTCCACTTCTGCTAGGTATGGTTAATAAGTAGGTATAAAGTTGAACTAGATCAGGGGTGCCCAACCCATGCCATGCTGAGCAGCTGCACACTAGCGGCCCCCATGCTGTGTCCAGGCATTCGGGCCGCATCTATAATGAGGCTCACTGAGTCATGTGACTCAGCGGCGCACTCTCCAAAGGCGCCAGACGCGCCATTTCAAAATAACACACTGTGCAAAAATAATTGACTAACCGGCGCCGCTCCGCTCGCTGGCGGCGGGTAAAGCATGCGCGCGCATGCGCACCGGCGCACGTCTGGCCGGGACTGGACATCCACTACTCACACTCACTGGTGCCTGGTGGACGTCAGCGCCGCCGGCGCCCGCGCGGCCGTCGCGCAACTTCCGGACTTTCACGCGCGGCAAAACTGGAGCCTGGAGGGAGTGGCCAGCCTGCCCAGCAGCACAGCACCTCACTCACTCTGCACTGTCTGAGAGCGGCGACGCCGGCGAGCCCACAGCACAGCCACATGTTGAAAATAGCCTGGGTCCTGGGAGGAGCGTGAGGAGCAGTTGCAGACTTGCAGTGAGTCTGCAGACAGAGACCGACCGTCCGGTCCCCTGACCAGTGCCATCCACAGCTGCCTGCTGGTGGTGCCTGCTGCCTCTGCCTGTAAAGTAACTGTAAGTCAGTGTTCTTTATTAATCTTTAAAAAAAAAAACTAAACTAAACTAGTGTCTTCTACAGCCTGCCAGGTCCCAAGCTTGGGGGGGGGGCTGGCTGGCTGGATTGAATCAGTGGCCTCAGTCTCAGCCCTCACATGGCCTTGGGGGGGGGGGGGGGGCTGGCCTGGTTAGATTAGATAAGATCAGTGGCCTGATCTGTAACCTCCCTCCCTGGTCCTGGACTGGGTCTATCATGGGGGGGTGGCTGAACTCAGTCGTGGCCTGGATGTAACCTCCTCCCTGGGGGGGTCACCATCTTATCATGGGGGGGGGGTGCCTGGATTCAGTCCCCCTCCTTGGAAGCTCAAAATCTTAAAATGTTAGCCACGCCCACTGACAAAGCCACGCCCCACTGACTAACCACGCCCATTATAATTTGGCCGGCGCAGCATTGGGTGTAGCCCTGCCCCAATCCACCCAACACACCCCCTCTGACACGCTCCAACCTGCCCAACAGTGGGATCAGGTGGGCATCACGGATGGACGTATGTCTTTATTCAACCTCCATTACTATGTCACTTTGTAATAGCACCCAATGTTTGTCACCCTTCAGCAATCTCCTTACTCCTCAGGGTAGAGCTATCAAGGAAGGGGGCAGATTGCCCCAAAATGTTATGCAATGTGGGTTGGCACAATAAATAATTAATGGTTTTAGTGATGGACCCAACTGAACCTGAGTTCAGGCCAACTTTATGAGTTTATTTGATAATTATCAAATGTAAACTAGAAGTATTCGATAATTATCTTATGTAATGTTCAAATTCAGTAACCTTCGAATGTAGCTTCGTTTTTAGCAACCCTCAAATGTATCGTTTGGATACCTTCGAATGTAATGTTCGATTTTTGAATGTAGCCTACAATTTCTTTTCCCTTTGAATGTATCGTTCGGAAACCCTTAATAATAGCGGTTGATTTCGGTACCCTCGAATGTGCCTTCGATTACGGTAACCATCAAGTGTAGCGGCTGATTTCAGTAACCCTCGAATGGAGCCTTCGAATTCGGTAACCCTTGAAAAATTGCTCGTAACCTTCGATTAAATGTTCGATTTTTCGATAACCCTCGAATGTAGCCCTCAAATTGGGTAACCCTCGAATGTAGCCCTCAAATTGTTAACCCTCGAATGTAGCCCCTCAAATTGGTTACCCTCGAATGTAGCCTGAAAAATTGGGTAACCCTCGAATGTAGCCTGAAAATTGGGTAACCCTAATTTAGCCCTCAAATTGGGTAACCCTGAATGTAGCCTTCAATTTGGGTAACCCTCTAATGTACCTTCAATTGGGTAACCCTCGAATGTAGCCTTCAAATTGGGTAACCCTCGAATGTACCTTCAAATTGGGTAACCTCGAATGTAGCCTTCAAATTGGGTACCCTCGAATGTAGCCTTCAATTGTGTAACCCTCGAATGTAGCCTTCAATTGGGTACCCTCGAATGTAGCCTTCAAATTGGGTAACCCTCGAATGTAGCCTTCAAATTGGGTAACCCTCGAATGTAGCGCCTTCAATTTGGGTAACCCTCGAATGTAGCCTTCAAATTTGGGTAACCCTCGAATGTGCCTTCAAATTGGGTAACCCTCGGAATGTAGCCTTCAAATTGGGTAACCCTTGAATGGAGCCTTCAAATGGGTAACCCTGAATGTACCTTCAATTGGTAACCCTCGATGTAGCCTTCAAATTGGTACCCTGGAATGTAGCCTTCAAATTGGGTAACCCCCTCGAAGTGGTGGCCTTCAAATGGGTAACCCACTCGAATGTGGAGTAAGAGTTGTCAGTGGGGCTTGGCTTGTATGCTACATTTTAAGATTTTGAGCTTCAAGGAGGAGGGCACTGAATCCAGGCCCCCCCCCCATGATAAGATGGTGACCCCCCCAGGGAGGAGGTCCGACATCCAGCCACTGACTGAGTTTTCTCAGCCACCACCCATTATATGACCCAGTCCCCAGGACCAGGAGGAGGTTCAAACGGGTACAGGCCACTATCTTATCTAATCTACCAGCCATGCCCCCCCCCCCCCCCCAAAGGCCATGCATGGGCTGAGCACTGAAGGCCACTGATTCAATCCAGCCATCACAGCCCCCCCCCCCCCAAGCTTGGACCTGGCAGGCTGTTAGAAGCCACTAGTTTAGTTTTAGTTTTTTTTTTTTTAAGATTAATAAGACCCTGGGGACTTACATTACTTTACAGGCAGAGGCAGCAGGCACCACCAGGCAGGCAGCTGTGGATGACCGGTCCGGTGGACGCGGACGGTCGTATCTCGTCTGCAGACTCACTGCAAAGTCTGCCACTGCTCCTCCCTCCTTCCTGGCCCAGGACCCCTGCCCGGCTATTTTCACACTGTGGCGGTGCTGTGGTCTCGCCGGCGTCGCCGCTCTCAGACCATGCAGAGTGAGTGGGATTCTGTGCTGCTGGGCAGGCTGGCCCACTCCCTCCAGGTCCCGTTTTGCCGCGCTGAAGTCCGGAAGTGGCAGGCGCACGGCCGCGCGGGGCGCTTCGGCGGCGTCTGACGTCCACCAGGCAACCAGTGAGTTGTGATATTGACTGTCGCGTCCCGCCAGACGTGGCCGGTCGCAGCATAGCGCGGCGCCATGCTTTACCCCCGCCGCCATCGAGCGGAGCGGCGCCGTTATCCAATTATTTTTGCACAGTGTGTTATTTTGAAATTGGCGCTCTGGCGCTTTGGCGAGTGGCCGCTGAGTCCCATGACTCTGAGCGCCCTCATTATAGATGCGGCCCGGACGCCTGGACACAGCATGGGGGGTCTCCTAGTGTGGCAGCTGCTCAGCTGCATGGTTGGGCAACCCCTGATCTAGTTCAACTTTTATACCCTATTATTAACCATACCTAGCAGAAGTGGAAGGCAAAAGATCAAAAAAAACAGCTGACAGGGGGGGGGGATTTCCTTCCTGACTCCATATGGAATCAAAATGTTTCCTGGTTTCAAACCACACTACAGTATATGTTATATGTAAGTATTAATATGACCAGTAACTCTCATATTATAGAGTATCCCCCTTACCAACCAAACTACAGTATATGTTATTAATACCAGGAATTCTCAATATATATAGTATCTCCCGTACCAACCAGACTACAGTATATGTATTTAATCCATTAATTCTCAATATTATATCAGTAAATCCCCTTAACACACCAGAACTACATTAATATGTAGTAATACCAGTAATTCTCAATATTATATAGTATCCCTGGTACCAACCAGAACTACAGTAATATTATTATACCATTAATTTTCCAATATTATATAGTATCCCCTTTACCAACCGCAGAACTACAGTATTGTATTATACCAGTAATTCTCAATATTATTAGTATCGCCCATACCAACCAGAAATACAGTATATGTAATTAATACCAGTATTCTCAATATTAATAATATCCTGTAACCAACCAGAAAGAAGTACCGTATATGTATTAATACCAGTATTCCTCAATATTATATGAGTAATCCTGTACCTTAAACTACAGTATATGTAATTATACCAGTAATTTCTCTCATTTTTATATATAGTATCCCACGCCGTACCAACCAAACTACAGTAGTTATTTTATATTAAATATCAGTAATTCTCAATGTATTATATAGTATCCCTGTACCAACCAGACTACAGTATATATATTAATACCATAATTCTCAATATTATACAGTATCCCCCGTACAAAACAGAACTCCGTAATGTATAATACCAGTAATTATCAATATTATATAGTATCCCCCGTCCAACCCAGAACTACAGTAAATGTATAATAACCAGTAATTCGCAATATTATATATATCCCGTACTAACCATAACTAACATTATAATAATGTAATTAATACAGCCACGCCCACTGACATAACCACGCCCATTATAATTTGGCGGCGGCAGGCAGTGGGTGTAGCCCTGCCCCAATCCACCCAACACGCCCACCTCTGACACGCTCCAACCCTGCCCAACAGTGGGACTCAGGTTGGGCATCACTGGATGGACGTATGTCTTTATTCAACCTCCATTACTATGTCACTTTGTAATAGCACCAATGTTTGTCACCCTTCAGCAGATCTCCTTACTCCTCAGGGTAGAGCTATCAAGGAAGGGGGCAGATTGCCCCAAAAATGTTATGCAATGTGGTTGGCACAATAAAATATTAATTGGTTTTAGTGATGGACCCAAACTGAACCTGAGTTCAGGCCAAACTTTATGAGTTTATTTGATAATTATCAAATGTAAACTAGAAGTATTCGATAATTATCTTATGTAATGTTCAAATTCAGTAACCTTCGAATGTAGCTTTCGATTTTAGCAACCCTCAAATGTATCGTTTGGATACCTTCGAATGTAATGTTCGATTTTTGAATGTAGCCTACAATTTCTGTTACCTTTGAATGTATCGTTCGGAAACCCTTAAATAATAGCGGTTGATTTCGGTAACCCTCGAATGTAGCCTTCGATTACGGTAACCATCAAGTGTAGCGGCTGATTTCAGTAACCCTCGAATGGAGCCTTCGAATTCGGTAACCCTTGAAAAAATTGCTCAGTAACCTTCGAATTAAATGTTCGATTTTCGATAACCCTCGAATGTAGCCCTCAAATTGGGTAACCCTCGAATGTAGCCCTCAAATTGGTTAACCCTCGAATGTAGCCCTCAAATTGGTTAACCCTCGAATGTAGCCTGAAAAATTGGGTAACCCTCGAATGTAGCCTGAAAAATTGGGTAACCCTCTAATTTAGCCCTCAAATTGGGTAACCCTTGAATGTAGCCTTCAATTTGGGTAACCCTCGAATGTAGCCTTCAAATTGGGTAACCCTCGAATGTAGCCTTCAAATTGGGTAACCCTCGAATGTAGCCTTCAAATTGGGTAACCCTCGAATGTAGCCTTCAAATTGGGTAACCCTCGAATGTAGCCTTCAAATTGGGTAACCCTCGAATGTAGCCTTCAAATTGGGTAACCCTCGAATGTAGCCTTCAATTTGGGTAACCCTCGAATGTAGCCTTCAAATTGGGTACCCTCAATGTAGCCTCAATGGGTACACCTCGAATGTGCCTTCAAATTGGGAACCCTTGAATGTAGCCTTCAAATTGGGTAACCCTCGAATGTAGCCTTCAAATTGGTAACCCTCGAATGTAGCCTTCAAATTGGTAACCCTTGAATGTAGCCTTCAAATTGGGTAACCCTCGAATGTAGCCTTCAAATTGGGTAACCCTCGAATGTAGCCTTCAAATTGGGTAACCCTTGAATGTAGCGCACTGTAATCAGCCATTACAGTAAGTTACCTTTGTTATTTATCTGTTATTTATCCAACTCTTTTCAACTATTAGTTCCCCGTTGAATTCATGGTTCGTTTTCGAACTTCTTAACTTTTACTGAAGTTCGGAAACGAAACTAAACTTCAGTAGATTTTATTGGTCCCTTATTGGTTTTCTCACACTGGGCACTTTTTATTCACTGAATATATTGTTTCCAAGTTCATTAGTAATGCACCCTGAAATCCTTTCGCGAATTTCTATACACAGTGTATGGGGGCTAAGAATTTAATTTGCAGTAAACTGATGTAATTCCACTAAACTATTCATAAACAAGCAAACACTGGTTCCAATACAGAATCTAATAAATTTATACATTTAGACATTGAGTCATATCATCTCTCAATGTAAATAAAATCAACAAAATAAAGGACTGGAATGTGTAACCAGAGACCCTCCAAGATAAAAACGATTGGTTTTATCCATCCGTTTGCACTTCTCCTTTAGCTTTTCTCAATATTGTAATAAACCCGTTTATAGAAACCTATCTGCACTACAAGCATGCACATACAAATAAGTTATTTAGTGAACTTGCCTTTTCAGTATGACCTGTAATCAATCCCATAGATGCTTAGATTGCTCATTTTCTAGTTTGTCTTTGCATTCCATGTTCGCCCCTTTCTAAGATGACAAACCCAGTACAATCCCACAAGAAACAACACAAATTCTTTCCTTCCGCACAAACCTGTATCAAAGTAACGGAAGTCTTCAAACCCATTCAGCACTGAACTACTTCTCCAAGCTTAATTATGTTGTGCTGAACATAGTTAAAAAAAAAAAGACACAAACTGTAAAGTACCAGTATGTTAATAACGATGAGAAATTAAGGCTTGATTGCTGGCAGCCTGGAATGCAATGTTAAAGAACAACAAAAAAGGCTTTTTTGGCACAAAGGGTCAGTTAAGTCTGATTTGATAGAAGACATGAAGGAAAGACATTTTGAAGGGAGCCAAAGTAGGAGATGGGAAGCAAGAAAGGACTGAAAAAAGGTACAAAGAACTAAAAGATTCTCGGCATTCACTTCTGTACAACCTGGTCAGGGGCGTAACTACCAGGGGACAGCACAGGGGGACCAGGAGCCAAAGTGTTCCCATCATCCTATTTTTCCTATAGGATGACACAGATATACCTCCTCCCAGAAAACCACTGTGGATGAAGCACGGATAGGGCCCATCATAGTTTTGCTGGGGGGCCCAGTCATTCCTGTTATGCCACTGAACATATCACAGTTTTACAAAATACATAACTGTATTTTTTACAGTTTTCATTTAATTAGAAATATCATCTGTATAGATCATATGTGATACGGATCTCCAAGAATGGGCTGCACCACTTAATTACATGTTTATAATATGCAAACCCCATGTATTACTGTAGGTGTTACCAGTAGACAGATGGCATTGCAACATTTTGTCCCATGTAACCCACAAATGTATTTCTTATTAGTGCACCCAAATACATACTAATTAGTCTCTGAACAATTATAAATTGCTTGAACTCATTGATAATTGTCCCAGACATTCTACACTGATTACCCCTTAAAGGGCAACTAAAGCCACAGAACAACACTGAACCAAGGGCAAAAACCTTGATATATAACCAGTAATCGGTGTCTTACCTCTCATTTTGATACAGGAGCTGGGAAATTTACCTAAATAACATATGGTTTGTGCTTTCTTCTCAGCATTCTAATATCAGACAGTTTGGTCAACGACCATTATGTTCTGCACATGCCAGTCCTTAGCTTATGGCACAAACTTGTTACAGTTAGTCACACCCATTAATAATCTCTAGCCAATCCTTTTACAGGACAGATAAAGCAAGAAAGCATGTGATTGATGTCGGAGGTGTGGTCTGACACTGAACATACACACAGATACTTCATCCAGTTCTTAACACTTTAATTTACTTTAACAGAGTTTACTAAAGTGGCATTTTATAGTTTATTGGTGTTTTTAGGGGGGTTGTTTTCAGATTCTGGAGTATATAAAATTGGGTTTATTTCTCCTTTCCCATAAAATAACACATTTAACTGTTTGTTTTCTCTTTACACAGAGTATAAGTTCAGACAGTTGGTTTGCATTCCTCGTATAACATCTAATGTTCCCTCTAATCCTCATTGGCTGTGTGTAAGATCTATATAATATACCCTATTAATGGGTTTTTATACTGTAACAAAGTATCATTATAATCGTCACGCTGCTATGTAATAGTGCACTGATTATAACATTAAGGAAGTGTTACTCACTTTCTCTGCCTCCAACCCCCCGGTTTGCACGTTATAAATAAATAATTTAGTTCTTTCCATAAATTAAATATTGCAGGTTAACAAAGTCTTTATATTTTATGTAAAAATAGTTAAAAAGTAGCATTTTTTTCTTTCAAAAAACACACAAGGAGATTTAATCTCTCAAAGTGGAGTGACCTACCATACCAACATCCCACAATGCAATACATGATTCCAATCTGTTGTTGTGTCATGGGATCAGGACAAGGTAAAATTCTCTGCTTTGTACTCCTTTTACAGCCCTATACAATACTCTGGTAAGTTTCACACTACAATGTACTAAAAAGTGTGTTGTATCGTGAACGCCGGCTCCTGGCTATCTACAAAAAGGTTTGGAAATAGCACAATAAGTCTAAAGCTCATTTTTACCTGATATTAATATCTTAGCGATATTGAATACCCCTGATATAGTGCATGTAAAGTTTTTTTCTAAAACAGTTAAAACGAAAAGTATCTGGGACAGGGAGGTAGGATTGGTACTTTCTACCTCCCAATATCATTTCTAGGAGGAGTGGCAGCATCAGGAAAACCGCTGCCGCACTATCGTTATTACAGGAAGACCCAGTGCACTAACCTGGCAGGTGAACTGTATGTGCTGTAGCTCCTCAACGCAGCAATATTGGAGGTTGGAATAATTTCTACCTACCTCCATGTCCCAGGTACTTTTCATTTTAACTGTTACAGAAAGAAAAGAAAAACAGACATACTTTATTTTTGGCTGAGAATAATCAAATTCTTAACATATTTCTAGCAGGGAACATTTTTTTCTTCTTCCCTCTGACATTACTATGTGCGACTTTAAATATAACACTTTCAGTTTAAAAAAGTAAAACATGCCCCTCCTACATCTCATTGAGTTGAACCTGAGGCCTATGGCTGACACACCAGTGTACACTGTCAAGTTGACTTTATGTAAACATTCCTGCAATCCATGTTATACATTGACTTCCAGTCGGTTATCAGTCAATGGGGCATTTCAAACAATTGCCTGAACAGAGAACAGAGTCCTGTCTTGAAAGTTTGCATAAAATACGATGGAAAATATCTTCAATTTCTGGAAGGTAACGCGGAGTGCGTGACCCGGGCGCTCGGCCCAGCTCTGCCGAGGGCCCCTTTTCCTCTTCAATGGTTTGCTTTGCTCTCAAGTTAACTCATGAACTGGATTTCAGCCAAGAACATTTTGTTCCCTGGGAATCAGCCAAAGTTCTCTGAGCAGTGGAGGCTTCTCTTCACTTCCAACTCCCTCCCCTCTTCATCTTTATTAGGATTCGCATTTCTTACTTTGACTGTGGGTGAAATTATACAGAGAGAAATCTCTCACATGGCCGATAAGAGCTGGGGTATGGAATGTAGATACAGTGATATTTCTGTTAATGGCTCCATATATTGAAATGTCTGCAGCTTAGCTCCCGTATTAAGAAAAAAAAAATCTCCAGTGCCATTGGAAGCACGAACATTTTTCTTTTTAATGCTTTCCAGATGTTTGGAGCTGAACGGCTTTCTGTATAGTTTACTGTACCACTGCCAGTTCCTATCTGCACAATTCTGGGGACCGAAAGGAACATGAAAGACGATCTATTGAAACATCTGCTGGATTTTCCCAGCCTGCCCTGCTCTGTTCAGCTTTTTCCGATTCACTCTCAATTATTAACTGAAACGCAGTGCATCATGTTCCATGATTTATATTTATTTTCTATTTAAAGGGCAAATATTATGCACAGCCATTTTATATATTAAAGTAAATATAAAAATGTGGTTTTGTCAATGGCAGTGGAAAACCTGGAAAAGTTGCATTGATCCAAATCTAAAGCTTAAAGGGACACTATACTTTCTGGCTCTACCCTGTGTGTGTCATGGACACTGACTGTGGTAGGGACCAGAGAGCAGCGAGTAACTGCAGGAGAATAGGAGAACTTGCTATACTCTCACTCATGTTCAGTGAGTCTCCCCCTTCCCCCTGCACTCCCTATAAAACTGCACTTTAAAGAAATGAATTACAGATTACATGGACATTTTATATGGACCAGAACTGTAAGAATAAGTTGGAACTTTAGGTGCTGCTGCTCCTTTCCTTCTCCCATGTTCCTTTGTGGCTTGTAACAATTTCTGGCTTGCGGACAACCACTAATTTGCCACCAACCCCATTGACTTGAATGAATACGTTTGTTAGGAATCAAAGGTGAACTAATGCCCCTGCATGAATTCTATCATTTCTAACATCGAAACATGTTGTGTCTGCAGGTCAGATGATTAGCTCTATATATTAAGCTTTATTGCATGTAGCAATATAGCATGAGACTGCAAGATGCCTTCTGTTATAAGAAGGTGTTTCTCTGCTTTTATGCTCAGTGAAGGGCTTTTTGCTCCTTTTGGCCCCTCTCTCCCTAAGCTTTCTAGCTGCCTTTTCTACTGTACGCCCAAGTCCTACACCATAGAGCCATGAATCTGTATCTTGCACTGACGAGATCTAACAAGATCATAACACGTTGTGTCTGCAGGTAAGATGATTGGCTCTATATATTAAGCTTTATTGCATGTTATTAGCCAGCGGTTCTGGACACATGCATTAGCTAAGGGACATAAAGGAGTGTTTTGCATATCTCCGCCCCTTACGCTGGGAAATATGGAAGTAAGAAATTACTTCTTGTTTCTTAGGCTTTGTGGGCAATGCTATTCATATAGCATGAGATTGCAAGATGCCTTCTGTTATAAGAAGGTGTTTCTCTGCTTTTATGCTCAGTGAAGGGCTTTTTGCTTCTTTTGGCCCCTCTCTCCCTAAGCTTTCTAGCTGTCTTTTCTATAATTTCTAACAAACATACTGTGGATGTATGACTAATCATTGAAATCTGTGGCTTTTTAAAGACACAATTTGATTTTGTACAGTTTTTGCTTTTGTGGTGTTGGTTCTGCACCCAATCTACGCCCAGTGAGCCCCCCCCACACACACTTCTGTTTGAACCTCTTGTATCCTCACTCTAATCAAGACTAAGCACATAACACAATCCAATAGTTCTCATGTATATGTTAGCTTTAGTTCTCCTTTAATGATTTGGTTATGTAGGCAACCAGTATGTGAATGCCAAACTCAAAATCCTTATGGTTTATGTTTACAAAACTCATCAGTGACTGCATAAACATATGGCCCAGCACAGAAGAGCCAATTCCTCGGGTCAGGACTCAGCCGTGTACCTGCATCTTAAGGAAAAAGGACATACCTTTGAAGATTGTAATGTTAACATATTGGCAAAGGAACGTGACTGGTTCAAGAGAGGTGTTAAGGAGGCTTTTTATGTGAAAATAAAGAAACCAAGCCTAAATAGAGGTGGGGGGGTTTGACACCAACTGTCTGCCATGTACAATGCTGTTTTGACACCTTACTCTTGGCGTTCCTATACCACCTCTTAGCCACTATCCAATCACGCCCTTAACACCTGGCTGTGATATGCTAATTGGGATTTTCCTGGGTACATAACTGCCACAGATTCTTGTACAAGTCATTCTGAATTGAGAAAGCCAGTCGGATGACTAGCGAAACGTCTTCAAGAACTAAACTTCAAGTCCAGTTGATCTAATTGAATACAACAGATAGTCCATGTGACCTTATCTCACAGAACATATGAATGGATCTTACAGTCCATGTAACCCTATCTCACAGAACATATGAAGGGATCTCACAGTCCATGTGACCCTATCTCACAGAACATATGAAGGGATCTCACAGAACAAAAGAAGAGATCTCACAGAACATATGAAGGGATCTCACAGTCCATGTGACCCTTTCTCACAAAACATATGAAGGGATCTCACATTCCATGTGACCCTATCCCACTGAACATATAAGGGGTTCTCACAGTCGATGTGACCCTATCTCACAGAACATATGAAGGGATCTCACAGAACATATGAAGGGATCTCACAGAACATATGAAGGGATCTCACAGTCCATGTGACCCTATCCCACAGAACATATGAAGGGATCTCACAGTCTATGTGACCCTATTCCACAGAACATATGAAGGGATCTCACAGTCCATGTGACCCTATCTCACAGACCATGTGACAACATCTCACACACCATATGACCCTATCTCACATACCATGTGACCCTATATTACAGATCATGTGACCCTATCTCACAGTCCATGTGACCCTATCTCACAGACCATATGACCCCATCTCATAGACCATGTGACCCCCATCTCACAGACCATGTGAGTGTGACCCCATCTCACAGACCATTCAACCTTTCACCTTCAGATCAGGTCTGTCCAAGTTAAAATGGGAAGGTTGGAGTATGATTAAAGAGAAATTTTATCCATGTAAAGTAAAGTCTGTCTTAAGGATATAGATATGTGTGTATATATGGTTTATATAATAGATCATAAATTAATAAAGTTTTATTGTTACTATAGTTTTATTCTAGTTCAACCTTCATACTCTCTAGTAGACATAGAGAGAGAAAATGGATTTATGGATAAGTTACAAGTTAATGAAATGTTCTGTTTTACCTCCATTTTAGGCTACATACATATATTCCTTAGACTGTACACTGCATACAAGTTGTGACTTTATCTCTGCAAACATGACTATATTTTTATGTGGCCTTAAAAACTCTCACTTAGTTTAATCTGATTCCATGCAAGCCGAGCTAGATCCCTACAATTAATTGTTATTGGCAAGGATATAAATAACTGCTCCTGTTTCAGCAATTTGCTTTTATTTATGGATGTTTTCAGGTTTGCTGATTGCAAAATCAGAGCACTTTTCTGATATTACTTGTTTCAACGCACACACCCCAAAACAAAGCTAATATATTCCACGTTGTATGACTGCCAATACACAAGTACTGTTGGAACTCTAAGCAAAACCACAAAGGAAAGAGATCAACATCTCCAAGCCAAAGAATAGCTAGGTCAAAGCCCTAGATCTAAACAATAAGTCTCTTTGCTTCAGTTGCAGGATGTACAAAGTTGGAATGGAATAGAAAAAAAAACACATTTATTTTATTCTATTCATTGTACATATGGTGAAATGGATTATCTTTAATCACCATAATTGGTTGTTTTCCAGAATGAAGGTTTAATTGTTATGGAAATAAGTAGTTACTGATTCAGCGGGCACATTAGGTTGGTTTGCCTCATGCGGTCTTAGTAGTTGTCTCTTTAGAAAATGTTGACGAATTGAAAAAAATTTCTTTTTGTCTTTTGTACATTTTGGTAACATTGGAATTATTTTGTGGATGTTCATGTAGAAATGAAATCTGGGAACACAAATGGTTTGTTTTGGATTGTGGAGCTGAAACGGAGGCTTTAGAGGAAACCCACAAAACAAACCAACATCCCCTGATGCTGCTATCCCATGCATGTGTTCATTAGGAAATTGGCAAGGAATGCATCAATACACAAAATAATGCTTACAAAGGTAGAACTTGTCTTTTTGGCAGACATTTTGAATTATGTGTAACACCCCCCAGCAGGATTTGGAAAATTATTTTTATCAGATTCACGCACATGTATACCTAAGCCAAAGGAGAAAACTTTATATAACTAAGAAACAAAATGGGTGAATTATTTACTTATTTGCTCCCAAACCTAAATTTCCTTAAAGGTCCTAGATGTTTCATCAATTGTCCTAAGCTCTGAGTCCATAATTCATTTGGTATAGTACAGAATAAAATTTCTATCCAGCTGTATATTAATTATAGAACAAGCTGCTTGTGAAGGTTCTCATTCATACAGGTCATGGTATATCTGTTATATTCAATTAGATCAACTGGACTTGAAGTTTAGTTCTTGAAGAAGTTTCGCTAGTCATCCGACTGGCTTTCTCAATTCAGAATGACTTGTACAAGAATCTGTGGCAATTATGTACCCTGGAAAATCCCAATTAGCATATCACAGCCAAGTGTTAAGGGCGTGATTGGATAGTGGCATTATAGGAACGCCCAGAGTAAGGTGTCAAAACAGCATTGTGAAAATAAAGAAAGCAAGCCTAAATAGAGGTGGGGGGGTTCGACACCAACTGTCTGCCATGTACAATGCTGTTTTGACACCTTACTCTGGGCGTTCCTATAACACCTCTTAGCCACTATCCAATCACGCCCTTAACACCTGGCTGTGATATGCTAATTGGGATTTTCCAGGGTATATAATTGCCACAGATTCTTGTACAAGTCATTCTGAATTGAGAAAGCCAGTTGGATGACTAGCGAAACGTCTTCAAGAACTAAACTTCAAGTCCAGTTGATCTAATTGAATACGACAGATATGAACAAGCTAAATCTGGAGAACCTGGTATGTATTAGTTTAGCTGTAATATTTACCTTAACTTTCCCTTGGTCTATGGGAACACAAGCTCTGCAAGAGGTAAATCTTCCCATTAGTCATGTACTAAAGGAGGAGAAGGTCAGTAAGAAAAAGTTAAGGAAAGTATTACTGCTATACTAAGATAAACCCTGTTGTGAGGACCTAGGGCCATATTTATTTTGCGATACCGCACCTTTAACCAGCGCTTTTACAACTCAATCGTAAATGTGCAATCACCTATACAATACCATTGTGGTAGACTACTATGAATGATATTGTATGGCCAAAAGGTTGTAAATGTTCGACCGCGGTACATTTACGTGAAGCTGTGTGCGGTATAGGAAGTTTCTGATTCCTTAGGTTAATAAATATGCCCCCTAGTGGTTTAAGTACTATCTCCTCCCTCTTCCAGTTCCTGATGTTAGAAGCTATGCAAGTGTCATATCTCTGTTCCCAAAGTGGATACAAATGGCAAAATTCCCACCTCAGAAGGCAACTCCAAAATCCTTTTACTTTGCTGTCTTTCACTACTAGAATATATATTCAGCCACTTGCCAAATCTGATATTTGCCTTTGCTACACTGTATAATTAGGTGTTCCGAACACAGTGAATTAACAAAGAAAATGATCGTATTTAGCGGTGAGCACTTGTTACCAAACTGCATTCAGGAGACGGCCAACCCTTGTCCCTATGTTCACTAGGGCGTTCATGGAAACAATGTCAATCAAATAGGTTTGCCTAGAAATAAATATAATGTCATTTTTAGAAAGGGCACCAGAGCAGGAACAATAGGATCTTGTAGTATCAGTCCATAAACCCATTGTGTTATTATATTTATTGACAAATACATTTGATAGACGTGCTGACCCTCTGCCCTATCAGTTGTTACTTTGGAATATTTTATACATGTTGTTCCTTTCTAAACTAAATTATAGGGCCGAGTCACTGCAATTGAACCTTATGATTATGTAAATGGATAGTCAGATGCAAAAGGTCTAATTGTGGTCACAAGGCAGGAAAATTGGAAAAAAAACAATGAAAACCGCAGAGTGGCTCAAATTTCATAAGACTGTCAAATAATATTGCAAATGCTAATCTGAAATACACTTCCTATTTATACTGTTTTATCAAAGGAATCATACTGTATAAGGGTTGATGTAATAAGAGGTGCAAAAGTTAGCCTGTGCTAATAATTTTGAGCAACGAATCAGATGTTAGCTTTTTACTGGGTTGCTGCAGTTGCATAAAATCTGATTGGTTTCTGAAAATAAACAGCACGGGCTCTTTTTTTAAATAAGCCTGATAGTGTTTACTTTAATAGATGATAGTGATGGATCCAAACTAGAACCCGAGTTCGGGTCAAACATTATGAGTTCCTACAAAGTCAAACTATCCAAACTAGTTCGGGTTTTTCAAACTCGCGGACTCATTTTCAATGATTATTAAAAAATCGATAATTATCAAATTCTCGAATCGGTAACCCTCAAATGTATTTTTCAATTTTGGTAACCCTTAAATGTGCGGTACTGTTCGATTCTGGTAACCCTTAAATGTACGGTACTGTTCGATTTTGGTAACCCTTAAATGTACGGTACTGTTCGATTTTGGTAACCCTTAAATGTACGGTACTGTTCGATTCTGGTAACCCTTAAATGTACGGTACTGTTCAATTTTGGTAACCCTTAAATGTACTGTACTGTTCGATTTTGGTAACCCTTAAATGTATCATTTGATTTCGGTAACCCTTGAATGTACATTCGGAAACCCTTAAATGCATCATTCGATTTCCTTTTTCCTTCGAACCCTTGAATTACAACCCTTGAATTGGCCATAACCCACAAATGTAACATGCAGAAACCGACAATTGCCCGATCGTGAGCAAAGGTAGTGTTTAAACAAATTTTGTGATATATTGACTTGTTCCCTAGACCATTTCCCAGGTGTCACAGTAAGTTACCATTGCTATTTTATCAGAATTTTATCCAAACTTTTCAAACTATTTCTCCCCATTGACTTTAATGGGTTTCTTTTCGAATTACTGAAACACAACATACACAACAGCATATGATGTGAAGATCCCTCTCTTGGAACGTACCCCTCACTACAATCTTTCATCTTCCAAAAGTATACAAAAGTTAAAAAATGTGCTGAACCAAAATGCATTTTATCACCAGTAAATGTGCAGTTGTGATGCAGTGATAGTTAATCTAGTGAAGTGACAGAGAGCATTGTGTAGCCAATGGCCTTTGACCCAGTTGGATCTATGGGAAGTGGAAGCGTTTCAAAGATGCCTGACACCAGGCCAGGTTTGAGTTGGTTTACAGCTTTATTGGCAATGCCAGCTGTAGCAGCATTTCTTTTTAATATATCCAAGGGCACGGTGCCACTGCTAAATCACTAGATATGTTCCAACTGGGAATGACCTACATTTTTTATTGAAGACATTATAGATTCCATTATTGTTGTAGTTTAGGCTGACATACTGTATGACATATCATCAGCACAGGTGAAAGTGGGAATGAGTACAGCTAAAGTTACTATCATTCTGACTGAATTATAAGGGCAGGCTGATTGCTATAAAATAGGAGCAGATTTGCTTGAAATCATTGTCTTGTGTTAGTAATGGTTTCCTCTAAAGAAACATGTGTAGCCATTATGGCTTTGGATCAAAATGGTCAAACAAAGAAATTGCTGCTAAGAATATTGAACCTGAAATAGCATTTACTGGATCATCAAGAATTTCAAAGTAAGAGGTTTAGTTATGATAATGAAGGGTTTGGGAAGCCCAGTCGTGTCCAGAAAGCACCAAATCAGTCTTCTCCCAGCTAAAGTCAGCTAAAGAATTGTGTGGTCACCAGTGCAGAGCTCGCCAGTAATGTGCATCTGAGTAAGGAGAAGACTGTGGACAATGGCTTTGTATCAGTAAAGATTACACATTCTATCCATGAAAACCATCAAGAACAGCTTAAGTACAAGGGTTAAACAACAGAAGACTGGTGTAAAGTTATTTTTTCCAATGAATCTTCCTTTTGACTTTTTTGGACATCTGGAAGAATTGAGAAGAAATCTGAGACAATCCTTGTGTGGGGTTGCTCACTCAATATTCTTCCCAAGAATACTGCCATGAATACAGAATGGTATCAAATGGTAAAAGCCCTCCAAGAATGTCTACCAACAAGCTCAATTGGTGACTTCTTTTTTAGCATGATGAAGCCCCATGTCACAAGGAAAATGTGGCAATAAAGTGGTTGAGAGATTATAACATTGAATGTGGGGACCCTTGGCTAGAAAACTCCCCAGATCTTAATCCCATTGAGAATCTGTGTTTATATTTAAAATGTGGGTGGACAAGCAAAAGACCACAAATTGTCATCAACTCCAACCACTAGTAAGACTATCAGTTAGGGTTTGGACCAGAAGCTGATTCCCAGCATGTCAGATCAAATGCAGGTATTGTAAAGAAGAAAGGTCAACACTGTAAATATCGACTTTTTGCATACATTTGATGTATTTGCCAATCAAATCCTTTGAAATGTATCAAATGCTTCTAATTGTTATTCAGTATACCATAGATACATGTAGAAAATAATCTTAAAATGGAATTCTATTCACCTCTCTCTACGTCAAGAAACCTCAATAAACAAGTTTAAATCTAACCTCTCATCCTACCTCACTGAGCACAGCACAGCATAGGACTGTTGACACTGCACTAGTTATTACTTTAGCACTTCCACCCTTTCCTATGTATCTGTATGTTACCCACCTAATTAGATTGTAAGCTCTATGGGGCAGGGACCTCTTTCCTCATGTTACATGTTGAAGCACTTGTATATTTCATGATGCTCATACTTAATTTATATATTTACGATTTATATATAAATGATTGGTTTCTGCGCACTCCTGCTTCCTTCACATCGAATGCCCCTGTGCTGCTGAATAATATATATGTAAAAAGAATGTACGGCAGCGCACTCGTGGATCTTTCTTTCAATTCTAATATTTATTTAGTGTTTAGACAACCATCGACGCGTTTCGACAATGTATATCCGTCCTCAAGATATGATGTTATAATCTAGTGCCTACTTTTAACAACAGGTAAGTGACCTCCCACTCCCAAACTCCTCCCATCAAGCCCTTAACCCTTTCCATTTGAAAAATACAGGAAAGTGCCAAGTGCTAGAAAAAACAATCGAAATTTTAGATTATCTTAAAAACAAGAATATAAAAATTAAAAACAATAATACATGATGTAACAATAGTATCGTCTATTAAAATATCAGTGTTATTTTATCTACCTATATAAAACATTTCATCCCATGATCCATCATATGAATCACATATTGACTTCTTTCATATAACACAATATCAGTAGACTGAGACCAATGGCTCAATCTTCAGAGATGGATGAAAGAAAAGAATACATTGTGATATATCCAAGAAAGCAACAATATATATCAGCATTACCAACTGTAACCACTCTAGGTATTATTATATCAGTCATAGTATAAGTGTAGAACCAGAACTTTTACATAATTTTAATACAGAGCCATAAATACATTTATAGAAAGCATGATAATATCAACTGCTCATTGAGGCCCCTGGGTGACAGTGTGTCCAAGGTGTTTATTCACCTGGCTTCCCTGCGCAACAATCTTGTGGCTCGCTCATATGGATTAATACCCCCTGTAACTTGTTCAATTGCCATCCATTTGAGGCTGGCCAATGTGTGTTTGGCCTCCTTAAAGTGACCAGCCACTGACAATTCCCCAAATTTAGATGTTTTCTGAGTGGTAATAGTGTTTCCTTCAGCTAGGGCTGTGCCTATAGAGGACCTATGGTTGGCCATTCGATCCCTAGCTGAGGTGGTGTTTTTTCCCACATAATAAAGACCACAAGGACAGATAATAATGTATACTATGTCCTTGCTAAGGCAATTTAATCTTTGTTTAATTCTATACCGGCGGCCTGTGTGGGGATGGGGGAAATCGTTTCCTGTCAGCATAGAGTTGCAGGTTTGACACCCCGCATATTTTAAGCACCCCATTTTTAATTATATATTTATGTATTTATTTATATTGTTTGTCCCCCTAGTAGGGCTTTTTGTATTCTATATTGTACAGCGCTGCGTCCCCGAATGGCGCTATATAAATAAACATATACATACATACATCATTTTAATGCAAAGTAAACCTGACTTCTAATTTTCATTTCCTTTTTCTATGCGTGGCAGTGCCCACTAATGGGTAAGCTCCTCTTAGTCCAGTTAGGAACAGAAAATGGTTGGAAGGAAGTATCCTCTGTTTACCTAATCCAAGTGAATTTATTCAGAGTATATAACGTGGTAATTTAATAACATGGCTCAGTGGCAGGAAATATGGATATGGAATCTATGAAAGGTCATCAGATGAATCAAAAGCAATTCAAAACCTAATGGGCCCAACTAGCTTTGATGTGATCTGCAGCTGTGAACTCAATATGGGGAGCAGATAGCAACTGTGCTGATATGTTTAGATGGGTTGACTCTGATATATACATATGCTTTCTGTAAATGAATATTATATTGAATAAAATCTATTGCATGGTGTATATTGTTGGTTGTCAGCAGAGACACGGAACCCTTAAGTTCCAAAATCCAAATGTTCTGTCCAAAATCAGAAGGATTGTTCAGATTCTGGGACTTTCAGTGCATTTTCCATGAATATTGAATGTTTCCGATGGTACTTTCGAGGATTATTGAACGTTCAAGGCTGTTTTTGAGGATTATCGGAAATAACATTGAACGTTCGATATTCATCGAAAATACGCGACGGAGTTCCGAAAGTACGTTCCGTTTTTGGATCTTCGAGATTTTCAGTGAGTAACTGTCCTGTTCATAACTAGAACCTAACATTGTGACTGCAATATTTTATGGTCTGGTTTTATATGGAATATTTTGGCAAAGAAAAACAATAACATTTATATCTAACACTCCAACTCATTTGTTCCAACAAAACTACAATTCACAGCTTTCTGTGGGTAAATAAAAACTGTGGAATGGGGAAAAGCATCTGGACACTGTGAAATGAATTGTTGCTTATTGGTACAACTACTGCATAATATATCTGAATTATGCTTCTGGTTTCAGTGCATTGATTTACTGTAGATGTGTATGAGCCAGTAATATAACATAGTATCAGCCCTAAATAGTAGTTACAGTATATTGATTTGCAGTCGATCTTTAAATTAGAGTTCCATTTGTACTACATAGCAACTGTGTATAGTTAGGCAGTTCCCCTTTCAGCTAATAATTGACCCATGGCTGCTCCCTACAAATGGTTTGCTATGGTGCAAGCTTTGCAATCGGAAATATCCCTGCATCACCTCTACTTTATGTATCAATACCAGTAACTTGCAACATTCTTTATTTTCAGAAACTCATCCAGCTTTCTCTTTAAACTGTCCAATGAACCTGCCATAACAACGTCCAATGGAAGTTTCATAGTTTTATCGTTCTCACAGTGAAAAACCCTTTCCAAACGTCTTTTCTTCCCATCTTAAGGGATGTCCGTGTGTTCTTTGACATGTTCTAACAATGTCCCAGATAGTTTATTGTTTGGCCCATTAATTTATTTCTACAAAGTGATCATATCACCATGCAAGCGCCTTTTCTCTAGTGTATATAAATGTAACATATCCAATCTGTCTTCATATTCAAGCTCTCCCAGTTCCCTTATTAATTTTGTTGCTCTTCTATGAGCCCTTTTTATTTCCAAGATGTCTTTTTTGTACACAGGATTCCAAAACTGCGCTGCATATTCCAAATGAGACCATAACAATGCTTTGTAAAGAATGAGAATAATACTTTTCTCCCTTTAATCCATCCCCCTGTTTATACAAGACAACATCTTGCTGGCTCTGGCTGTTGCCGCCTGGCAACAGCCAGATTTGTTATCCACCAAAACTCCAAGATCCTTTTACAGAGATTCACACAGAGCCATTTATAGTTTGAACAGTAAAAAAAAATCCTTATAAAAAAACATTAATCAATCTAATCTGCACATTATATATAGAGAGAATTGTACATCCTTTGTAGTTTTTAATGGTTGACAAAGTTTTGTGTCATCAGCAAACACAGAAACCTTGCTGACAATACCCACTTCCAAATCATTAATAAATAGATTAAATAGAAGTGGCCCCAACACAGAACCCTGTGGCACCCCACTTAGCACTTTAGTCCATAATGATGAAGCCCCATTAGCAACTACTCTCTGCGTAACCCTCGAATGTAGCCTTCAAATTGGGTAACCCTTGAATGTAGCGCACTGTAATCAGCCATTTACAGTAAGTTACCTTTGTTATTTTATCTGTTATTTATCCAAACTTTTTCAACTATTAGTTCCCCGTTGAATTCAATGGGTTCGTTTTCGAACTTCTTAACTTTTACTGAAGTTCGGAAACGAACTAAACTTCAGTAGATTTTATTGGTCCCTTATTGGTTTTCTCACACTGGGCACTTTTTATTCACTGAATATATTGTTTACAAGTTCATTAGTAATGCACCTGAAATCCTTTCGCGAATTTCTATACACAGTGTATGGGGGCTAAGAATTTAATTTGCAGTATAACTGATGTAATTCCACTAAACTATTCATAAACAAGCTAAACACTGGTTCCAATACAGAATCTAATAAATTTATACATTTAGACATTGAGTCATTTATCATCTCTCAATGTATAAATAAAATCAACAAAATAAAGGACTGGAATGTGTAACCAGAGACCCTCCAAAGATAAAAACGATTGGTTTTATGCCATCCGGTTTGCACTTCTCCTTTAGCTTTTCTCAATATTGTAATAAACCCGTTTATAGAAAACTATCTGCACTACAAGCATGCACATACAAATAAGTTATTTAGTGAACTTGCCTTTTCAGTATGACCTGTAATCAATTCCCATAGATGCTTAGATTGCTCATTTTCTAGTTTGTCTTTGCATTTCCCATGTTCGCCCTTTCTAAGATGACAAACCCAGTACAATACCCACAAGAAACAACACAAATTCACTTTCCGCACAAACCTGTATCAAAGTACAGGAAGTCTTCAAACCCATTCAGCACTGAACTACTTCTCCAAGCTTAATTATGTTGTGCATGAACATAGTTAAAAAAAAAAAGACACAAACTGTAAAGTACCAGTATGTTAATAACGATGAGAAATTAAGGCTTGATTGCTGGCAGCCTGGAATGCAATGTTAAAGAAACAACAAAAAAAGGCTTTTTTGGCACAAAGGGTCAGTTAAGTCTGATTTTGATAGAAAGACATGAAGGAAAGACATTTTGGAAGGGAGCCAAAGTAGGAGATGGGAAGCAAGAAAGGACTTGAAAAAAGGTACAAAGAACTAAAAGATTCTCGGCATTCACTTCTGTAACAACCAATGGTCAGGGGCGTAACTACCAGGGGAGCAGCACAGGGGGACCAGGAGCCAAAGTGTTCCCATCATCCTATTTTTCCTATAGGATGACACAGATATAGCCTCCTCCCAGAAAACCACTGTGGATGAAGCACGGATAGGGGCCCATCATAGTTTTGCTGGGGGGCCCAGTCATTCCTAGTTATGCCACTGAACATATCAGCAGTTTTACAAAATACATATACTGTATTTTTTACAGGTTTTCATTTAATTAGAAATATCATCTGTATAGAATCATGTGATACGGATCTCCAAGAATGGGCTGCACCACTTAATTACATGTTTATAATATGCAAACCACATGTATTACTGTAGGTGTTACCAGTAGATCAGATGGGCATTGCAACATTTTGTCCCATGTAACCCACAAATGTATTTCTTATTAGTGCACCCAAATACATACTAATTATGTCTCTGAACAATTATAAATTGCTTGAACGTCATTGATAATTGTCCCAGACATTCTACACTGATTACACCTTAAAGGGCAACTAAAGCCACAGAACAACACTGAACCAGAAGGCAGAAAACCTTGATATATAACCAGTAATCTGTGTCTTACCTCTCATTTTGATACAGGAGCTGGGAAATTTACCTAAATAACATATGGTTTGTGCTTTACTTCTCAGCATTCTAATATCAGACAGTTTGGTCAACGACCATTATGTTCTGCACATGCTCAGTCCTTTGCTATGGCACAAACTTGTTACAGTTGGTCACACCCATTAATAATCTCTAGCCAATCCTTTTACAGGACAGATAAAGCAAGGAAGCATGTGACTGAGGTCAGGAGGTGTGGTCTAACACTGCACATATATATATATACTTCATCCAGTTCTTAACAGGCTTTGATTTACTTTAAGAGAGTTTAATAAAATGGCATTTTATAGTTTATTGGTGTTTATAGGGGGGTTGTTTTCAGATTCTGGAGTATACAAAATTGGGTTTAGTTCTCCTTTAACCAATTTTCTATCCATGTACAAATGTGACTCCCCAGACCAAGAGACCTTAGCTTATACATTAGTCGCCTATGGGGGACTGTATCAAAAGCTTTAGGGATCGTTCACACTAGATGTGATTTGCTGTGTTTTTAGAACACACGAATTAGGAAAAAAACCAAGGACATGAAAATCACATAGGGATGTCATAATGGCGTTCACAGTTTTTGTGTGTTGCGTTTTTGGAATGCACTGCTTGCAGCAGTTTAGTACGATAACGCACTCAATCACTCAGTCAACACTCAGTCAACAGGGGAGATGAAAAACAATGCATAAAATACGCACTAAAAAACGCACTGCAATATATTGCGTTTGTTTTCATACGTTTTTTTGTTGTGTAGTGTGAATGTAGCCTTAACAATATCCAAGTAAACTACATCTATTGCTAAGCAAGAGTCCAAATTCCTACTTACTTCCTTTCAAATCTCTTATAAATTATCCTTTTTTCATTAATCTATGCTAATTATTTTCTATAAGGTCAGTCCTTGAAACATACCGTATATATTCAAGTATAAGTCAAGGTTTTTATGTTTAAAAAATCAGCCGATAATAAGCCTCGGCTTATTATCGGGTCACCTCAGGAAAACAAAGGAAAAATGAAGTTCATACCAGTAGCTCCATTGCAATTCAGTTCCTTCAGCTTTTCTCCAATCCAGAGGCACACTTCCGGACACAAGGGTATCTGATAAAATTAGAAACAATGGCCTGGATTAAACGGAACTTAGCTCCCTAAGGACCCGAGGATGTATTTTATCCGGTCCAGGAGCTTTATTAATATTAACCTTATTTAGTTGTTTCTAAACCAAAGTGCAATTGCATCCTTTATACCATTATTGCTTATACACTCTATGCTATCTGTACATTGGGATAGTCTGATTATTTTTCCTTGGTCTATTTAATATGTTTTATATAGATTTTTGTCCAATTGGCCTTTTATTATTATTGTATTAATGTCTGGACTTTTAGAGATGAGTTGACACTAACATGTAACTGAATTTTAATCTACCCACTACTCTGGATTGCTTATTTAAATGATAGCACTACTTCCTTTTGTGTTGTTGACATTGTATTACCATATATACTTGAGTATAAACCGACATGAGTATATACCTATATTTGCCTCAAAAATCAAGAAAACCTGATTGACTCGAGTATAAACCGAGGGAAGAATTATGACCACTACTGCCTTCTGATTTTGTATTGTTCTGAGGCTTTAGTTGCCTTTTAAATGGCCAGTAAACTCATACAGTAACCCCCAATACCTTTCAACTGTAGATGTTTGGAAACTACAACTCCCAGCATGCTTTAGTAAGTGGGAGTTGTAGTTTCCAAACATCTATAGTGGAAAGGTATTAGGGGGTTCCTGTATGGGATTACTGCCCCCCCAGTTCAGTGTTCACTTACCTGGGCAGTCTTCAATCTTCACCTTCCTGCTGCTCAGTCTGTATCTGCTCAACTGATGTCACTACTCAGCGCGGGGAAGTGACCTCAGCGGGAGATGCAGAGCAAGCGGTAGCCGCCAGAGGGGTGAATGGGTTAAGCTGAGGTTTGATTTTCAGGCTTTTTTCAAAGCTTGAAAACCTCTGCTTATACTCGAGTATATACGGTACTTTTTAAGCTGCAATTTGATGTAAGTGTCTACTTATACTCTACTTATAGGTTTATACAATACATTTAAGATTCTGACCCTTTGGCAATTTTATATATTTCAGTAGACAGTTATGGGTCTGGCCTACTAGGCTATGAAGTTAGGTTTCTAGAAAATAATCCATTGTTATCTGCTGCAGCTGATTTATCTGGATACCTACAGCTTGTACTTCCCAGCAGTTCCGGAATCTGTGGGGCAGTTCTGAACATTTTAGTTCTGCTTCTGACTGAAATGTATTCACTTTCCACTTGCAGATTAGAGCAATTATGCAGCAAGTAATTATCAACCTCCCGCCCCTCATTATTTACTGGTTGTAGTTTTAACATGTAATATGAGCCAGGCATAAGCTTGAAAGTTAATTCTGGTGCAAAATATGAGATAATAATAATAAGTGAGATAACCACTCAATGGTGTAACTAGAAATCACTGGGCCCCCTGCAAAATTATGATGGGGCCCCTATCCGTGCTTCATCCACAGTGGTTTTCTAGGAGGATATATCTGTCATGCACATTGAATAATTACAGCAAACAAAGAAATATAGACACCCAGACAGCAAATATTCAAATGGATTCAAGAGGCTCAGAACTGTGTGTAGGGGGTTCACCACTCTTCCAGCAAAATTATAAAGCAAATCAAAACTGGATTCACACAAGAGCCAATGAGCAATTGCACCTGAGGAAAGACCACACTGGTCTGAAACATGTAGTGCTGTTTTCTCCAATAAACTACTGTCAGCACCGCTCTTTGGCTCCTGTGTGAATCCAGTTTGTATCACATTGAATAATTCACAATAATTGAATATTCCCATGCACATTGAATAATATGAGCAACATGGCAATTGTTCACAAGGTTCAGTACTTTCTGGTCCTCTACTTACATACCCCTTAACAACATTCAATTTCACATTGTGATGTATTTGCACGAATTGATCACTAAATTCATCTAGGAATGTGAAATATCCTTGATATTGGATCCTATCGTAATACCAGAGGGAGCAATTAGGAAAATAACCCAGATAACTGCTTGGAAGAGTAGCCAGGGGAAACAACAGGAGGGCAACCCAGATAGCACCCCCAAGCTAGAGCAATGTTCATCAGCATGGTACAAGGCAGTGGTGTCCAGTCAAGGATATATTGTGTTGCTATGGGAAACTCCTGAACTTAAAATGGGATTAAGATTGGATCCTAGTTCCAAGTGTACCTGAAATATATTAAGTGACAAGACTCTGAAGTCCTAATATATACAGATGTAAAGAAATGTGAATTATAAAAGAAAATTGTAAAATTCTAGATAAATAGCTGATATATCTGTTGTATTCAGTTAGTCAACTGGACTTGAAGTTTAGTTCTTGCAGAATTTTGCTAGTCATCCGACTGGCTTTTTCAATTCAGAATGACTTGTACAAGAATCTTTGGCAATTACAAGTCATTCTGAATTGAGAAAGCCAGTCGGATGACTAGCGAAACGTCTTCAAGAACTAAACTTGAAGGACTAAAAGTCTGGTTGATCTAATTGAATACAACTGATATACCATGACCTGGATGAATGGGAACCTTCACAAGCATAGCTGATATATTTCTCATTTTTGGTTCAATGTTGCTTTTAGCAGATGGAACAAACCACATTCAGGATATTATTACGAGCAGTTTTTGAAAGTAAACTAATATCCTGTATAAAATTTTAGTTCCACTTGGAAGGCCCATTAAGGGGACACTCATCTTATTTTAATCAGTTCCTTAAAAAAAAAAAATCCCTTTAAGGGGAATGAATGCATCTCTTAAGCTAGGTACACACCTAGCGATTTTTCCTCCTGACCGAACGTTCGAACTTTCGAACGGTCGCAGGAGGAAGGACTGTCGGTCGCGGCAAAAGCAGCCGCGTCCGATGTCACCGCGACACGATCGTGCGGTCCATAGAGGACCGCACGATCGGACGAGGTTTTCCACCCTGTCCGATCGTCCTTTCGTCCGATTCGGACGAACGGTCGATCGGACATGGACATTCGGATTCGATAATTTCGGTCCGATCGACCGATACACTGAACTATCGGTCGATCGGACCGAAATATCTAATCGTGTGTACCCAGCTTTAGTATTTATTTCCTAGTTAGACTTGCAACAGTAAACGCCTAACTCTTTAAAGAACCCACCCCCCCCCCCCCCCGTGGAGAACTTCCTTGTTGTTGGGAATGCTATAATAATTAACGTGTGAATAAAAATATTTTTTAAAAAACATTACATCTGAAATCTACACATCTAGTGGGAAGACAAATGACCGCTACGAGCAGTAGATTTTTATCCATAATGAATGAAAATAAAGGTTTCAGTATAGGGCTTTGCTGATAATGAACCTTTATAATATCGCCCACAGTTCCAAGCACGAAGTGTTCACTTGTGAAAATACTATAACAATTCATCAACAAATTTCAACGTCGAAAGACCAAAATTTCTTACGTGGAACCGTTTCAGTGGTCGAAGCTCTGTCGCTTCTCTATTTATTTTATATATGAATGAATCTATCGCTTATTTCTTATATACGGTAAGAAAGTCTGTGCAGAAACACATTACAATATATTCCCTTTTCCTTCTCTTCCCATAGCCCCCAGACAGGGCCTTTATGTGTCACTAACATACAATAGCAGATGGCACAGGGGTGTAATAATGTCCAGTGGAACCAGAGACAATGTATTGAAACACAGCAGTCTGGCCTCTTTTGAAAGATTACAAACTGCTGACAAAACACTTTCCAGCTATATAATGACAAATTGTATTCGAAAACAGCAAACCATCAAAATGTCTCCATTAAAACGCTCAAAGAAATTTGAAGGCAGTTCACAATCCCATTTTTGATGACAATTGCGTGAAAAATCAGAGATGGTAACTAATCCTGTCCAAATCTCGGCTCATGTGTCAAAGCCTAATGCCGGCCATACACTACGAACTCCTGAGATGTTCCTGCAACATAAGAAGTGCTTGGCTTGGCTGTATGGTCTTTTGATAGAATCGATGATTGAACGTCAAGTCTATTGAATATCTACTTAGAGTATGGCCATTACAGACCCTATCTCCTATCCAATTCTATATTTCTGTACCTGAATGTTTAGACCAAGTTTTTTTGTCCCACTATTATTATTATTGTGGATTTATATAGCATCTTCTATGGATACATTAACATAATCCCTGCAAGACATCTATAACAGTATTAACAGCAGTAAAAAGTCATAACCTTGCAATGTTAACTGCACTGATGGATGTTGGGCGGGAGATGTAATGGCACACAGAATTTGGAGCATTACGTTAATCCTAGATACCACTTGCAGAAACTGAGGGAGAGTAATTAAATGGAATAAGGAGGGAAGGGAGCAGAATAGGATAGTGGGCTTTCTTTGTAGATACTCTGGTGGTTTGTTTGGAAGGGCTCTATGTGCTGGTTTGCCCAATGACCCATTTTATTGTGTTCACTCTGTCCATGGAGTGATGTCAGTAGTGAAACTCAGCAAGTGTCTCATGGGAAGATTGGCTTGTCCTTGTGGCTAGATACTTACATAAGTGAGCACTAGTAGATCATGTCAGAGTTAATGAGAAAGATGAAGTTCAGGTAGAAAGTCAATGTTAAGAACTATGATAAAAATGGCAGCAAAGGGTTAGAATCCATAAAAATTCCTAAGCACACAGCAGAATGAACAAGTCTGATCTCTCATTGGAGATCTGGGGGTGGAGGATCGTGAACCACAATAGTTTTCTTGGTTCAAAACAGCTGAATACATACTAGCCATCAATGGTCAGAGAAAGCTCAACACATTATACCAGGGTCTACACAAAGAGGTAAGAACAAGGCACACAATAGAACTTACAAATGACACTGGCAGTGAAAATAGAAAATCGTAATATTTATGCTATTCCCAGATTGATGTGATCCCTGGTCATATATAAAGTAATAGGATTTTGAGAGGAAGAAAAGACAACCAGTTTGTTAGTGTGATATACCAGTGTGAGGTCAGCTGGACTGGTTAATAAATTACAATAACAGCTGTATAAACAACCAATCAAAGATGATAGGGACAGCCCTGCATTATGGGCGTTTTTACAAACTTTGCATTGAAAATTATGCAGATGTTCTCAGTATATAGAGGGAGATTTAATTTTTCTGTCGATGTGCCACTTACCTTCCATGTTCCCATGATGCAATATTCCCTTCACGTGCTGACCGTACCCCACCATTTGAAAGGCGTTAATTTTCGTGCTTAAAAGTAGAGCAAAAACTAACGCTATGGGGAGTTGAATCAGGTGCCTTAATACAAAACAGTGCAGGCAGTGGAAAATAGGAGTTAAACCCATTCTAACCTGACATTATATTGTGTAGCGTTGGTTTAACTCCTTCTTAGCCAATAACGGCTCAAATTAAATCCAAGGGCAAAAGATGTCACGAGACACCAACAAGTCATATTTAGATCTGTCGCTGGTGTTTCCACTAGAACATAACTCGACATCTAGATGTAACAAGGGACAGATACCAAGCCCCACCTGGCACGGATTGCCATTATTTTGCTGCAGGATGCACTGGGTCTCTTTTCATCATTTGAGGATTCTGCTTTGTCATGCCATCTCTTTATTACCTGAAGCACAAGAGGCAAGTAGAAGGATGTGCCAGAATATATAATAAGAATACATTTATAAAAGGCCACACACAACAGACGGCGGATTGTTGGAGAACCCATCCTGCAAAATTACAGTGTTATTTATTTAAATTGAATTAAAATAAGTTGAACATTTCTGAACTTTGCTACTAAAATGGTTAAATCTGCCTCCTTATACAAGTGTCCTGCTTACCATACTTGCTGTTTATTGTCTATGCATGCCTGCCTCAGACTTCTTCCCGACAAAGCCTACTGGTGCATCTAAAAATAAGCCTTTCCAGCTGCTTGTGTAACACAGTGCCTATTGAGACCAGACGCAATCACATGCATTATGTAAATCAATTTGCAGTAATAGTATTTGTGTAGTTTCCTCCCCTTCCACATTTAATACAAAAAGTAATTATTGATCACAGGAGAAATATTCACAGAGCTCATTATAACATGTTATCCTAGTTAAGGGGCAGGATAGAATTTTAAATCTGTTTTGAAGTTTATAGACTGATGCGTACTTTCCATGTATTTTTATTCTTTGGTTGGTGTACATAATAGCTCTATAACAAAACTTTCTTAATTGTAAATCTATATTATACTGAAAGGTAGGAGACAGAATTCCTACCAGCTCCTGTTTGCAGTAGTAGAAGAAGTGGTGAGTTGTCAAAGATGTCTTGTTCAAACAATCCCCCCACCTACTTCTTTAACATTAGGCGCAAGTCTGCTTATCGCAGAGATCAGGAGTGTCAGGGGAACATCCTGGGGGAGGAACAGAAGAGCAGGCAGCTACTTCATGAGCAGCAAAATAGGAGTAGTACCTTTTCCTACCTCCAGAACATTATAGATTTTAAAAATCTAAAAGTAGATTTGGCCACAGTAGTGTACCTTTAATTTATGTTGTGGAGAAAATAATTTGTATCCAGAGCTGGGGAAGAAATCAAAGCTTTTCACCTTTCTTGTAGAAAAGAACACACAACCACTCTGATACTGAAATACAAAGATTGCATTTTAGTTGGACTGATTGTTCAGTGGTGAATGATACATTTTGTTACTCCAGATTTCAAGTTTCCATTGACATGAGTCTATACAATGCCTGAATAGCAAGGATTTGCATTGGAGAAGAACTGGCTCCATGAAGCTTGCGTCAAGCCTTCCTGCCAGATCCCTGTAACCGTAATCTAGACATTTATAATCTTTTGACCCAGTCGTCCATAATTAGGATGGAACATCTAGAAAAGAACCTTTGGCGCCCATATTGTATTTGACTTGGATTCTATCGTGGATAAGACTTGTTTTCTGGAATTCCGATCTAGGTTAATTACTATTTGTGTGGGCACATAAAATATATGTTTTCTATTTTCTATAGAATAAGATGTGATTGTGCAGAACCCTTAATATATCACTGTACTCATTTCTCTTTTATGGTTGTATGGTCTAAATTGTCATGTTATTATAGGAAAACATCTTCCTTTCCATGCATTTTCTAAGCTGTGTTTGGATAGCGCCAACATTAAAGAAAGTTATATTATTTTTAAAAATATTGTAACATGTATTGCAATTAATATTTCTGGATGGGTTTCAGAGATGGAAAAGTTGTTATGAAAATATTCTAAAAATGTATTTTATACAGTATGTCGGTCTTACTGAGAATCAGCAAAATATATACCAACTGACAGGTTTTGTTTAGTTTATTTACTACAAATTACATTATGACGAATAACGGGAGCTGTAGAGGAGCGTGGTACCAAGCCCTTTACACTCATTCAATCAATCAAAGGACAGGTGTGCAGATCACGAAACGCGTCAGCTGACTGGTCTGCATGCTTGCCATTGATGTGTCGGTTTTTTATCCTGGATGCTGATTTCTTGGGTTTGTTTGGTGTGCACAGTGCAGGCCATTCCTTTCCAGATTGACCTTTCATAATATTTGGGGCCCTTGAATCCACATTAATTGTGTATTAAACGTTTGACAGGATAATTATCACTTCCTCAAGTGCAAAAAGTTCAGGTATTAACTTAGGATTGTCTGGTCTGCAGCCCTTTGTCTATTTAGAAGCATTATTATTCAATGAGATATTACCATGCAGTATAATGTAATAGGTAAGTTCAGTGCATAATCTGCACCATGTAAATAAATGATTGATTAGTCAGCTTTAGCTCGTCACATTCTCACGATGCCCAAGGATACATTTGAGGTAAAAGTAAAGTCCAATGATTTTTCTAACTGAATGGTTTTCCAAGTCATTGCATCAGTTATTGGCTAAACAATTAGCCTGTAATTATGTTTCCATCTTGTTTAACAAACAGCAGTTTGCATCTACTTATCTGCAAACAATGGTTAATGCAGCCACAGTGACATTGCTATATACCTGTGCAAACTACCGTGGCTAGTTTTTTGGTCTAGCTTGAATGGTATTTTACTTACTAGCTGTCAGAGAAATACAAACACTACACAAATGAGCCTTAATGGGTTCTGTCATTCCCAACATTCAGATCATCTGCATTGTGGAAATATTATCTCTTCGTCTTTAATTCTGCAAATTTTATCAATGGACGGCAGACACGATAGAAATGTGCACATGCCCAGTAGGGATGCGTATACCCAGCGGGTTATGTTCTCCTGGCAGGTTCGCAGAGCAGTAAATATTGATGATGAAAAATCAGTTCTGAACATCAGTTTGGTACAAATGGTACAATTATGCCCATTGAATCCCACCTACATCCCTCTACTCCTCTCCATTGGCTCTCTATTGCTTACGTTTAGCTTTACTAAATGCATCATGGGTATTTAATTAATTAATTAATTTTTGTTTATATTTTTAGTGTGCTGAAAAGTGGATTTGCATTATTATGTATATGATATTAGATTTAATAGACTGTGTAATAAAAATTCTTATCGTTAAAAATGGTGCTAATTTTGCCCAAACCAATTTCAAATGGTAAATAATATCTGATTGGTTGGGGCACAATTAGCACCATTTTTAATGATAAGAACTTTTATTACATCTCCATGATTGTTTTTAACATGAAGCAAATCATCTACTGTAATTTAGGCACTGGGCCCACATGTGGTTTACTAGATAATTGATTAGTAGGTTTAATTAATATCTGCATGCTAGCACACATGACCATGATAAATCTATTAATAAATTATGCATTCCACCCCCTGGTTAAACTGTGCTTGTGCAGACGTGTGTCTTTACAAAGAGCTGAATCAGGGGTATTGAATTAGATAAATGTGCTTTTGGGATTAGTCCTTATCTGGAGCTCATGTATTTGAACACCCTTCTATCCCTTAATGCATTTTATTTTTGTTTTCAGAAAATAATGTGGAATTACGTCACCTTTAAGGGGTGTTCCTGTCCCTCTCTCTATAAATGAAATGATGGCGTAGAGTATCCACATGAATTTATTCTGCATGTCAGATGCCTTTATTTGTAGATTACAGTGCAAGGGAAGAGACTGAGATGGTGATATTTGAAGCTACCTTTCATATCAACAAGTAGGGTGCAAATGTGTGACCTATTCCCTTCCCTGGTGACACAAGGTGGTAATGGATAGGATGTACGGTACACTAAATAGATTATAGTCAGGGAATGTTGTTAGGCTTGAAATTGGAATCCATGTCCCTATAATAACAGAGGTTCAAGGTAAGATTGAGTTTCAGATACAGAACTCATTCTACACATTCATAAAAAGTAATAAATGAAAGTAAGCCGAAGCAATACGGTAATATAAACCTGCTGTTCCCTTTATTGTTCCTGTAATTAATGTAAATTCCAATATACTACCTATCAGAATACTAAGGTCCTGAAAATTACCTCAATTATGGGCTTCAGGGACTCCGGAGAGGTAAGTAACTATAATGATTTGAATTGTGGTAAAGGTAAGTATAGGTTAGTGCTCTGCGGGTGGACATGTCCTGCAAAAAGAAAATAATGCTTGTCTGTCATATATACCGTAGATTTACCATTGTCTTCCTCCACACACCTTACATACACACACATACACCTTACATACACACACACACACACACACACACACACACACACACACACACACACATAAACCTTAAACACACACACACACACCCTACATACACCTCACACACACACACACACACACACACATACACCTAACATACACACATACACCTTACATACACACACACACACACACACACACCTTACATACATACATACACCTTACACACCACACACACACACACAGTGATTTCAGAAATACTACCGCACCCACATGCTACGCTAAGGAGGCAACAGGAGTATAAATACGTGGCTAAGAGGGTGGTGTAAGGAGATGGGGTTTGGGTTTTTAGAGAACTGGGCTGACTTTCCTGTTGGCTACAGGCTCATTAGTAGAGACGGATTGCACCTCAATGATGATGGTGCAGCTGTTTTTGGGGAGAAGATGGCTAGGGGGTTGGAGGAGATTTTAAACTAGGAATGGGGGGGAGGGTACGTTGAACTACACAGGGGTAGATAGAGACGTTAGGGATCAGGGGGCTAATAACACAACGGAGGGAGGAGAAAGAGGAGGGGACAGCATAGAGGATAAGGAGGCATGTACGACCAAGTATGGAAGAAAACCAATCGATAATCTAAAATGTATGTTTACAAATGCAAGAAGTCTGGCTGGAAAAAACTGGGAACTAGAACTAATAGCTTTAAAGGAAAGGTATGATGTAATTGGTATAGCAGAAACGTGGCTAAATGATTCACACGACTGGACAGTAAATATTGAAGGATACTCCTTATTTAGACATGACATTGTTAATAAGAAAGGAGGAGGAGTATGTTTTTAAACAGGAATTGAAGCCAAATCTAAAAGATGGAATAGATTGGGACATAAACGATATGGCAGAAACAATATGGGTAGAGCTGTGTACAGGAAGCAAGAAGGTAAGTAAATTAATTGTTGGGGTATGTTATAAGCCACCAAATGCCGTGGAGGAGGTGGAAATGAATCTCCATATGCAGTTGGCAAAGGCTGCTGGTATGGGGCATGTTTTGGTTATGGGGGATTTTAACTTCCCTGACATAGAATGGAGTAAGGGAACTGCCAGCACCTCAAAAGGTATAAAGTTCTTAAATTTCCTATCTGCTTTCGCAGATGGTAGAAGTTCCTACTAGACAGAATGCGTTGTTGGATCTAGTGATATCTAATAACCCTGAGCTCATTTTGGAGATGAAGGTAATGGAAAGCTTAGGGAATAGAGATGGCCGGTTCGCGGACCCGAACCCGGATCCGCCGCGGATTTCTCCCGTCCGCGAACGGCGGATTATTCCGGACTTTCCGGACTTCCGAACTGCGGATTTTTTTTTTTTACGAAAATTTTCGAAAATACGAGTATCTCCGTAATTACGAGGATCTACGGTACTTACGGGATCCGGAAAAACCGAAGATCCTCGTAATTACGAGGATTCGCGTAATTACGAGGATTCACGTAATTACGAGTGTTCTCGTAATTACGAGAATACTCGTAAAAACGAGTAATTCGTGTAAATTTTCAAGACGGAGCAAGCCGCATGATCCAAATTAGCCAATGGCAGCTATCATAGTTACAGAAAGCCTCGTTTTTTTACGGAAATCTTCGTTTTTACGGGAATCCTCGTAATTTCGAAAAATACCGTTTTTTTAAAGTCACGCTAGCGGACTGTACTTTTTAGGTATTGTTGGCATTTATACGTGCTTCTAAGGCCATTACCCAGGTCCCTGAGTGGTTAAGTGTACGTTACCAAGGCTATTTAGACCACTTTTAATGCGGATTTTGCCGAACTTTCATTTTAATACGTTTTAACGGGTCCGCTCGCGGATTTTCGAATTTTCGGATTTTTTCGAAAATCCGCGGATCCTCGCGCGGACCGGATTTTTCGAAGTTCGGACATCTCTATTAGGGAATAGTGACCATGGTATAAGTGACCATGATATAGTGTCATTTAATATAGGTTGCAAAAAACTAAAGTGCACTGGGTTAACAAAAACTTTTAACTTTAGGAAAGCTAATTTTGTGCTGTTAAAGGAATCACTCCTGCTCATAGACTGGGGGGAAATTGTTTCTAGGTAAAGATACACAGCAGATGTGGACCACTTTTAAAGGGATATTAAACTATTACATTTCTAAATTTGTACCTTTGGGGAACAAGTGTAAGAAAAGTAGGTCCTCTCCTGCATGGCTTAATGCTCAGGTAAAAAGGGAAATGGAAAAAAAAGAAAAAGGCTTTTAAAATTTTGAAATCAGAGGGAACAGAACAGTCTATTACTAAAGAGTGCAAGAAAGCAATTAAATTAAATACGGATTGCCGAACAAAGCAAGTCCAACCTGAAAATGTTTTTTAAGTATATAAATGGTAAAAAGATGAGGACTGAGAATGTGGGACCATTAAATAACGGGGGTGAGATGGTTGTAGAGGATGTCAAAAAGGCTAATCTGCTAAACCATTTTTTTACGTTTTTCACTGTTGAGAATCCTCGTCCTTACAGCAGGGATTGTAATAATACACAGGGGAGAAATGAGGAGTATTCACATTGGCTGAAGGAGGATATGGTACGGAAACAATTAGACAAAGTTAATATAAATAAAGCCCCAGGATCGGATGGAATATACCTTCGGATTTTAAAAGAGCTTAGTTCAGTTTTATCTAGACCACTTTTTCTTATTTTTTCAGATTCACTTTGGTCTGGGGATGTGCCGCTGGATTGGAAAAAAGCCAATGTAACACCAATATTCAAAAAAGGTAGTCGTTCACAGCCTGGTAACTATAGACCTGCATGCCTAACATCAGTGGTAGGGAAGGTGATGGAAACGTTGTTACGGGATCATATCCTTGACTTTGTCTCCAGGACTCATTTTATTGGTAGTAGTCAGCATGAATTTATGAGAAATAGATCATGCTAGACAAATTTAATTGGTTTTTATAAAGAAGTGAGTAAGAATTTGGATTCAGGCACAGCAGTGGATGTGGTATACTTAGATTTTGTGAAAGCTTTTGCCACATAGGCGACTAATGTATAAACTGAGGACTGTTGGCCTTGAAGAAAACACTTGTACATGGATAGAGAATTGGTTATTGGATCGCAAGCAGAGAGTGGAGGTAAATGGAGCTACATTTATGTGGGCTAAAGTTATAAGCGGCGTGCCTCAGGGTTCTGTACTGGGGCCACTTCTGTTTAATCTGTTTATAAATTACTTAGAAGGGGGCATTGAGAGCAGGATCTCTGTGTTTGCTGATGACACTAAACTATGCAGAGCTTTGGAAACTTCAAATGATGTGCAAGTGTTGCAAGCACACCTAGATAGATTAGCAAAATGGGCAGTAGAATGGCAGATGAGATTCAATGTTGATAAATGTAAGGTGATTAATTTGGGATTTATGTGGCCACCTACACCATAAATAACTCTGTGTTAAGTGCATCTGTAATGGAAAAAGATTTGGGGGTTCTGGTAGATAACAGACTTGCTCTAGCAAAACAATGCCAGGTAGCAAAGGCTAGAGCTAGCAAGATATTGTCTTGTATAAAAAGGGGAATAGATTCAAGAGAGAAAGATATTATTCTCCCTCTTTACAAGGCACTGGTAAGGCCTCATTTGGAATAGCAGTGCAGTTTTGGAATCCCATATATAAAAGGGACATCTTGGAAATTGAAGCAGTTCAGAGAAGGGCAAACTAATAAATAAGGGGAATGGAGGGGCTTGAATATGCAGGCAGATTAGACAAGTTATGGCTGTTTACATTGGAGAACAGTCCTATTGTTTATATTACGATTAGTCAAGCATGGAACCAGATCTCCTTTTCCAGACAATGTGGGGCCGAACCGTGTATCTGGAATTCTCTTCAGTAGGGGTCTGGTGGGTACTAAGAGGTCATTTTAAGGACAGTCATACATGCAAAATAAAAGTATTCGGTATTGGAATGTGTAAGATAGAAAACCAATATTATATTATGAATGGAACAGAAGGACCTCAAAATGATACCCAACACGGAGCCCTTATTCCCTTGCCAAGGCGAGTTATTAATATCTTGGGAAATATGGATTACACACAGGTCATGTTGGTATTGAGGAATTGATAATTAATACAGGAGAGGAATATGTGGTCAATATTCCAATATAATGTAAAATATACATTTATATGGAATCTGCCTAACTGAGGGGGAATGAATGCTTTTGGCTAGTCGTAAATCTGGACATTCCTAGACACTCCCACCTCATGCAATAGCCAGGAGGGGGTTGTTCAACAAGGGGTTTAAAAATCCTTGTAGCCCCTATAACTTTGTTCATACTGAGGGGACATGCTAAAAACGTGTGTATGGACCCAATGTTTCTTCCTGCCCCAGGATACAGGACTTCTTCTAGTGAGTAGGGTCTGTGAATATTTTTATCCTTTTTATTTTATATAACTGTTGTACTTATTGCATGTCATTTTATTATAACCATTTTATTTTATTTTTATATTATATGCACTGTCCACCTTTTGAAATATTAAATCTAAAATTTAATAAGTTTTGACTTTGATGCTCTAAAAGAACTCAGTTAGCCTCTGATAAGTTTATATGTGTTTGAATGGAGTGTGCAGTGTAAATGCTAATTAACTCTGTGACTGCTTGTGAAGGACTGATGCTAATTAACCAGTTAGTTGCTGGAGTGAATGGTGTAGTGTTAACCATTTAGCTGCCAGGACAGGGTGGTGCATAGTCAGTGAGAGTCAGAGTGTTTTTGGGCATCTTAAGGCCGTAACTAAGTGGTGGCAGCGAGTGCCGATTGATGGTTCAAATCACGTGCCCAGCGAACTGGCGTTCGTGACACTGTGGAACCGTCTCCCAGCACAAGTGGTAATGGCAAGTTCATTGAATAGCTTTAAAAAAGGCCTGGATAAGTTTCTAAAACTAAAAAAATGATTGGAATTACTGATTAATACATATACTGTAGTTCTGGTTGGTACAGGGATACTATATAATTGAGAATTACTGGTATTAATACATATACTGTAGTTCGGTTGGTACAGGGATACTATATAATATTGAGAATTACTGGTATTAATACATATAATGTAGTTCTGGTTGGTACAGGGATACTTTCCGATTGCCGTTTGGAGTCAGGAAGGAATTTCCCCCCCCTTTTTAGCTGTTTTTTCTTGTCTTCCTCTGGATCAACTGTTAGGTAGGGTTAAAAAAAAGAAAAAAAAAAGAGGGTGAATAGGTTGGATTTGATGGACGTATGTCTTTATTCAACCCCAATTACTATGTTACGGTGGAAACTGTGGAACTGTCTTCTAGCAGATGTGGTAATAGCAAATTCATTAAATAGCTTTAAAAAAGGCCTGGATAAGTTTCTAAAACTAAAAAATATTGAGAATTACTGATATTAATACATATAGATCTGGTTGATCCAGATATACTTTCTGATTGCTGTTTGGAGTCAGGAAGAAATTTTTTCCCACTTTTGCTGTTTTTTTTTTCCTTCCTCTGGATCAACTGGAACACCACACACACACACACACACACACACACACACACACACACACACACACACACACACACCTTACATAGCCCCCCCACACCTTACAAACACCTTACATACACATACACACAAATATTAAAGCTACATGGTTCCCATTCTGAATCATTATTGGTAATGAATGTGTTCCTGTCCCCCTGCACTCATTTTCACCTGGTTCCTTTTCCAATACACCATAATCCAGTAACACATTAAAACTAACAGCTGATTGGTTGTTGTGGGTTATTCAGACTGATTACATATCAATCCGTGTTAGTGAATCAGGCCCACTGTCCAGAGCGCTGGGGAATGTCAAGTCCCATTATTCTTGGCTGTGCTGATGAAATCTCTGCTAGTCTGACTGTGGTTGATCCTGTCCCTTAATCAGTTATATAAATAGCAGCTCTCACTCAGCAAGTTCTAAATAAAATATCCGCCACACCACTAATAAAAGTGTCCCATAGGACATAATGATCTTTAAAAAGTGAAGGAAAAGCAAACTGCCAAGTAATCTAGAACTCCATCAGTCTCCCATGTACAAACAAGCAATGTAATTAAACACAAGAGAGAGTTTTTAATTAATTATCGGCTATAGGCTATACCGTGTCTGGTTATTTGTTCGTAATTTTATACTGTAATAAATCACTACAGTGCTCAGGCAATTTAAACCAATTAGCTACACCCTTATCCAATCAGAGAGGAAAGCAGGTATCCCACCCCTCCCGGATTGTCCGGGAGACCATCCCAGACTCCCAGACTTGAAAGGAGAATTGAGTCTCCTCCCCAGTCACGCCCATTTTGCAAGGTCATGCCCCCAGAATGCCCTGGGAATGCTCCTAACCCCTCCCTAACCCTGCCTCCCACCACCCTAGAACACTGGCCACACCCCATGTGACATCACCCTCCCTGCCTGACTACATGCCCCTGCATCACACCCCCTTTTCCCACCCTGCCAGGAAACCTGAAGGGGCAGGGTGGGATGTCTGGGAAAGAAACAAAAAGAATTTGCCTTTGTTTCTTCCCAGCCCCAACCCTACAGGTAACAATGCAGTTATAAACAAGTATTTATTTTAGAATCCCAGTGCCTAAAGTTTACTTAAACAATCCCCACCACCGTATTTCATTAGTAAGCAGAAAAAACAAAACAAAAAGTGATTTATTTACTTACACTCAGGTACACTTCCAGAAATAAAATAGTACATTCACTCAGACTGAAAAACACAGTTTTCACAGCTTTTGTTTCTTAATGCACCCCTTAAAAACAGACAAACCCCTTTAAAACAGAATAACCCCTTTAAACGAAAATCACTGAAAGCTGAATCGCTCTGCAGGCAGACTTTAATGGGAGGTTCAAAACCCACCTTACCAATATATCTGTTCATGTACTTGCAAGGTAGAAATCAGCTTGACCTGAATTTTTCTTACTGTTCCTTCTAATTTAAACACGTTGCCCTTTAATGAATGTCATGAGAGTGGCATGCTATTATTATTTCTACAATTTTCTAAGTTGTACATTCCTAAATAAGCCCCGAGGCACGCTAATTACAGCAAGAATTACAATGCACTCTAGTGTGTTCTGCATTTCTTCTGTGTATATAACTCTGTGGGATTGTATTTCTCCATAGCCAATGATGCGTACTGTACATTCTATAGTTTATGAAAAGTTCAGGTACACTTAATCCCGGCTTTGTATAAGATACGTTCTGAATTTCATGCTCAAATGCAACTCCCAGCTACATGATAATGACTTCTATAAGAAATGCCACGCCTGTGTGTGCGTGATATATATAGGAAACCTTTATATTATACTATGACAATGTCTCGCTAGTTAAGAGCTTTTCACGAACATGTAGCCAAAATAACGATTGGTAATTTACAGTCACATGGTACATTCCCAACAGTACCAGTATATGGCGATACCATGGGTTTGTAAAAGAGCCCAGAATGTTTTTTGGAAAATGGAAATAGGCCTCTTGTTGTGTGTTCACTTAAAGGAGAACTAACACTTAAATATAAATAACCCTGAATGAATGATAGAATCCCTAACCTACAGGTACAGTACCTGTATCTCTCACCTCTGTGAATTCTGCATTTCCTTACTTTTCCATAGAGGGTAATAGACCTGAATATACGGTTTCACTTGCTCAGTAAATACTTTAAGTTTCCTACCTTCTACAAAGATGTCAATTAACTACTGAGTGACCTGCCAACTTCTCTGTTGTCTGGACTGACCGGTCTAAGAACCAATTGTCAGTCTAGATAGGGGGAAGAAATCAGGAGATGTCACAGACATGCAGAATTACACATGGTGTTTCCACACTGCTGCTGATTGTTTGGAATTATTTACGGTTGCTCATTGGTTAGCACTGATGCCTTGCAGCGCTGAAGTCCTGAGTTTGATTCCACCCTTGGACACATCTGCAAGGAGTTTGTATGTTCTCCCCGTGCTTGCATGGGATGTGAATTGAGTAAATAATTGTAAACCGCTGCGAAATATGTAGCGCTATATAAGAAATAAAATACATACATACATTTAAACAAGAAGTAAAATGTTTCCACTCCATAATCGGAAAACACCAATAAATTGTAAAATCCTTTTCCAGTAAATGGCCACAATAGTGATTGGCTGAGACATGATGTCTTAGCCAATCACTGTCACGGCTGCCAGACGGCCCCTTTTGCTTACTTCGGTGCATGGAAAAGATCCAGTAGACAAGCAGAAGGCAGCCGAGGGAACGAGGGCTGGGAAGTATGAACAGGGGCCGATTTCAACATTATAAACCTAGCGAGGCCTGGGTTTTGGGGGGTCTTCTGCTAACAGACAATTTATTGTTGGAGGGTGGACATGTCCTTTAATGTAAACCCCTAAAGAGCAAATTGTTAAATTGGCATGACTCAGTCTAGCTGGAGGAATATTATTAGATCTATGTGTGCTACCTGGCTGGATAATAAATCATTCCCTTGGTTGTAAAGGCCTAGTTATCTGTGTCATACACAACAGTAGGTGCATGTATAGAATTGACCAGTGACTTCAATGGGCATGAATCTTTTTAAAAGGTTCCTACTTCCCAGCACCCACATCAAAATGAGAAAGCTCAGTGACAGGCTGCAAACTGCGGCATAGGAACACATGACAGGGGTTAGTCCAGGGGCAGAAGGACATGCATAGGTCAGGAGGTTAGGATAGGGTGTGTGTGTGACAGGGAGAAGGATAGGCAAGAAAAGCTAGAATAAGGAGTGTAGCCTTGAGGCGCCAATTTGTTCTAGCCAACAAGTGGCCCTCCCTCCCTCACTTGTGATAAGTTTGGGGTTCTGGAAAGTTTATCTCCTGTTTGGCAGCCTCTAGCAATGTTGGGGAAGTTAGCCCTAGAGGACGGCTACCTAATTGGTTAATTAAAAAACATGTTTGACCTAAAACCTCTCAGTAGGCAATGAGCCTTCTCGAGAGATCGGAACAGGATTAAAGGTCGGGGTGCCTCCTGGGCCAGAGTGAAAAAGCGGCAGGAGGCTTAGGAAATTTATGGCTTAGAAGTTGAAAACATTGCCAAAGAAATGGATTTAACATTGAAAATGTGTGCTATATGTTTTACAGATACATTTAAATAACTTGTTGTTAGAGATTATAAAGTTGAGATTCATTACTGTTATTATTATGTCACAATAAATGTGGCCAAATGCCTTTCCTCGGAATCATGTGGTGTCAGTCATTAAAGGAAGGGGAAAAGGGGGTGGGATGGTGCCTGTCTCCCAGTTTTGTACTGTTGTTCAACCAATCACCTTTGTATGCTAGCGTACATAACACACACACACCCAATTGGTGTTTCAGGGAGTACCACATAACTGTGAATCTGTGGGGTACCATCTGATTGGCTTACAGACGTATAATCATCCCCAAAGCACCAATCAGATGGCTTAGATAGATTAGCGACTAAGGTTCTCCACAGCAGATGTTCCTCAAGTTCAACAAATAGTGACTATGTAAAGTTCACTTATGAATCTTGGTTCATCACTATATAACATTATCAGGGAGATTCAATAAAAGTTCTTATCGTTAAAAACGGTGCTAATTTTGCCCCAACCAATCAGATGTTAGCTTTCAAATGTTAAATAAAATCCAAGATACCAACTCCCTCGGCCTTCCGTGATCTCTTCCGCGATCAACCATTTTTAAACAGCTGATTGCACTTATGAATGAAAGTTCAGGTCCGGTCTTTTAAACAGCTGATCCCGTGTATATTTCATTCATATGTGCGATCAGCTGTTTAAAAACAGCTGATTGCTGCAGCGATAGTGAGCTTGTGGTGGACCCCACTACTGTTTGGGCCCCCCGTGGGGGTGGCGGGGCGGTAGTTACGCCACTGATAAGATCTGATTGGTTGGGACAAAGTTAGCACCATTTTTAACAAATAAAACTTTTATTGAATCTCCCTGTATGTATCTTGTGCATCTTGTGTTATTTATTTTACCATTGCATTACTATTTTTTACCAATAACACGCTAAATTTATGATTTCATAGAAAAAAAATAATGATTTGCACTTAAAATACCCAACACACTTGAATGAACTTTTACTTTCCCAAAGTCTATCTGTTACGCATATCATAAATGCATCCTGAAGTGATGTTTGTTTACGGAGACTGATAACTTTTCTCTTAGTAAATATCAAACACAGGCCTTGTGTTACTTGGTCATAAAAAGAGATTTTTCAAAGAATGCAGTAAATGGGCTAAACGATATGTGATACCTTTCAGGCTACAAAGATTATTTATTGCTATTTCTTGGCCTCTGTTCTAGAACATTTTTACAAGTCTAATTTCCTGCCACATCCCAAAGCTCATTTTATTCATATTCTGATCATCTTCTTTTCCCATTCCAAGAGCAGATTTAGAATCAATGTCAGATGCAAATTTATAGGGAATATTAGTAGTTCTGGAGAAGCTTCACAAAATAAATAACATTAGCTCTGAACTTAGAATTATTTAAACATTGTGCTTGACTGAAAATGCTTAGAAAAGGGAGCATTAAAGAGTTTTTTGTAGTCTTGATTGTGTTACTGTTTATGTGTTTATGTAAAGGGCATCAAAGCCATCCAGGTACAGAAAGTAAGTCAATTTATTATTATTATTTCTTCATATACAGTTATTTTTAGAATTCTAGGTTAGAAATGAAATCTATGGTTGGGTAAAAAAATCACTAGGAATGGGGGCAGCATGGTGGCTCAGTGGATAACATTGTAGTAAGACATATACAGGCTCATTTACCCAGATCCACTATCGCTCTCGGTAAATGCTCCCTTCAGGATTCAATATCGCGAATGTGGGTAAATCCCAGTAAGGGATTCGCCCACTGCAGTATTAGCAGGCGTTAAAATCCATCGCTAAAACTAGCGCAAACATGATATTGATTTGTGAGTGTCAGATGTGCGGGTGATTTTTGCGTAACCCGCGCATCCGACACTAATATGGATTTAAAGTCAGTAGCGAACTGGTTAACATATATTTGCCCAGCGAGTGGGTAAATTAGCCATTTGCAGTAGAACCATACTGTATCTTACATCAGAATTTGTGTGTTTCAAAGTTTTATCACACAGCAATGCACATTTTTCACAAGGCACACATGTTTTCTTAATGTTGGACTTAAAGTTGAATTTATTAATATTATATTCCCTTTACAGTATATATTGTATTGTAAAGTTACAATACTGTTACCCTACTTTCTGAAAACCAGCACTATTAAAGGGCATATATAGTGGGAAAATGTACATTTTCTTTTTTTTTCTGTGTTCTATAATTCCTCCCTACCCCCATTTCACCTTTATTTTCTTCATTTTCCTACTCTGTTCCAAGATATGCAAGTTAAAATAAGTCAAGATTTCAATACACCACTCCTGCTTGAGCTGTCAATCAAATCCCCTAACAGCATGCCGGTGTAGTGGGTAGGCTTACACAAGTCTTACAGAAAGTCTCTAAATGACTCCTTCCTGCTCACTAAAATTCTTGGCAAATACTGGGTTAAAAACAGAAGTAAAGGGAAGCTTTTAAGCTTTCTCCAATTTATTGCCTGTCAAAGGGAGACCGGGCTGCAGTGATAAGGCAGAACTCGGGCCTCTCCTAACTCCCCCCCTCCCACTCCTTATGTATCTCCAGAACAACAGAGATGCTTGTTCTCTACAGGATTACATACAGGTTTTTTTTTTTTTTTTGTTTACAAAGGTTAGAGTGACATGTAGGAGGATTAATGAGGTTTGCTTGGTTTACAGATGGATTATTTGAACAGGGGAATGTCCAGAGAGGAGAGGGGGAGTGGGGAGTTCTGCAGTAAATCAGACTGTGTGCAAACACAGAGCCACAAAAGGAGGTGGGAATAAGGCAGCATACACTAACCTTTATTTATGTCTGGATTGGAGCCAAGTATACATTTTTACTATAGATGCCCTTTAATGACTGTTAGCTGTCTAAGCACTTTATCCCTCCCACCACTTTTATATGAATGTTGTACCTCCCACTTAGATTGTAAGCTCTACGGGGCAGGGATCTTATATATATATATATATATATATATAGTGTAGAGAAATACAGGAGCACTCCTGGGATTTTTTAACCAATGTATTGTAGATAACACATCAAGCAAAGTGCTCCTGTATTTCTCTACACTGTATGCAGTTATCAAGAGGGAAGCACCCGGGTTCTTCATATTTGTAAAACCTGCTCAGAGTGCCACCCATATCGTTGGATATATATATATATATATATATATATATATATATATATCCTACTCATATACTAGTATAATATTAAACATAGAAAAGATAATCAATGCACATTCCTAGGCGCCATACAATATCATATTATCTGCACACTGGCATACTTTATAAACAAAGGGGTTTTAGTATACATTACTGTGATCACATGAATGAAAAGCCTTCCAACCACGTCAAGGTAACCCCAGTCTGGAAGGTCCTAACGTCGAACCTTTTTACATTTCTTTTACTTCAATTACGATTAGCAAAATTTTGCATTTCTCATGCTTACACACTGGATCCATATAACAGGCTCTCCCTTCCCCCTCAGCCCTTTGGCTTTTTAAAATGAGGGAAGAGGCCATCCGGTGCTTTATATTAAAGGCAGAGGACCTCCCATTAAAGGGGCGTGTTGGGGGTGCTATTACCACATGGAGGCTTGACCAAGCCTCCCAATAAATACATACAATACAAGAATTGTGGAAGCACTCCAATTAGGCTAATTTACAACTACATTTAGCGGAAGTGATAATTCTTGTATTGTATATATATATATATATATATATATATAGTTGCACACAAGGACACACTCACAGGACTATAGTTGCACACAAGGACACACTCACAGGACTATAGTTGCACACAAGGACACACTCACAGGACTATAGTTGCACACAAGGACACACTCACAGGACTATAGTTGCACACAAGGACACACTCACAGGACTATAGTTGCACACGAGGACGCACTCACAGGACTTGCTACAAACAATTTCTTTATTAGGTTAACATGTTTCCGTCTGCATAGCAGACTGTCATCACACTGCCGAAACATGTTGATGCAGTGTGTTTATGCTCAATAAATTTGTTATTTAATATCAAGACCCTGGAGTGCCTTACCAAGTATTTTCGTTATTATATATATATATATATATATATATATATATATATATATAGAAGAGAATATATATATATATATATTCTTAACCTTTGAATCTGTATTTATTTATTTATGTAAATATAATTTCATTTATCTGCACTTATCCCCTTGTTTGTATACTCTGTATTTTTTAATGTACAGCGCTGCGTACCCAAGTGACACTATATAAATAAAATTATATACATACATACATACATCATAATATATATATATTTAAAGTACAAAATAACAAAATATTTATTACACTAATGAAAATATTTCCACTACCAAATTTCTGAGGCCCTGTCTCTGTCTCTTTGAAGTCACACCAGTGTTCCCTTGCACACCCTTTGAGAATTAAATATTTTTTAGAAATTCAACAGACCCGCAGCTTTCTAACTAAACCTGACCCATTTCCACTCACCGTGGGTAAGCTGAGACATAAGTCTGGTAAACCTCAGGGGCCCGACACGATGCAGGATTCCAGGCCAGATCTCATCCCCAATTACATACCTCACAACATTTGGAAACATACTGTACCTCCAAACATTTTAAAATGCAAAAGAGGGACACACCAGGAGAAGAGATTGGAACAAACCACGCCTACTTTGTTTAGGTTACACCCGTTTTAAAGACCATTATTTATATTTTACATTGTTACCTGCAATATTTTCAAGTGTATAATGTGGTTAAAGGATTCGTTCACTCAGAAAGTGAACTATTCCAATTTTGCATTTATTGAAGAATGGGAGGTAAAGGAGCAATGTCTTACCTTCCATTCTTCAATTAATTTAAGAGGAGCCAGGAAAGAAGATTGGATACTTTCCCGCAAGTGCAATCCACCACTGGCTCATGTAGAAGAATGGGAGATAAGATATAGCTCCCTTACCTCCTGTTCCTTTACCTTCCCTTTAAGATTACAGTAACAGATTAATAAACTGGAGGGCTACCAATACTAGCTAATGAACTGGGGTTGGACAACACTGGCTAATGAACTGGAGGGCTGACTACAATAAGTAATAAACTGGAGGGATGAGTACAAGCTGGAGGTGAATCTCATTTGGTCAGTTAGTCAGGAATGCCCTGCTAGCTGTATATTACACTTAAAGTAAAACATAGACTGGAAAGAGGACTGTATTAGAAGTGTTTTTCTTTTGCATGTGTCATTTTGTTTTGCAAGCATTCATTTTATGCAAGTATACAATCTGAATTGTGTTTTATGGAGGACATTGTGAGTAATTCATTCATTTTGTTTGATTGCAGTACTTTTGAATGTAGGGGTTGTTGTTGTGCAACATAGCCACTATTAAGGGGATATTGCACAATGTCCAAATTTTAGGAAAAATTATGTTTTGGTATTTACTCTAAAAAAATAAATGAATGTGAAATGTACCCCAATGTTAAAGGGGAGGTTGATATGATGCACACACACCAACTTCCCCTTTTAACGCATACCACACCAACTTCCCCTTTAACGCATACCACACCAACTTCCTATTTAATGCGTACCACACCAACTTCCCCTGTATCGTGTAACACATCAACTTCCCCTTTAAACCTTATTGCACAACTTCCCCTTTAATGCGTACCACACCAACTTTCCTTTTTAACCCATACCACACCGTCTTACCCTTAAAGGGCAAGTCCAGCCCTGAAATGAAAACTTACATATAGGAAAATCACCACCCAAAACCCTAAACGGTAATAGTTTGAAATCTGAAATATATAAGTCTAACCTGAAATCCTGCACAATGTCCTGTTTCCCCTGTTTCTGCTTCCTGTTTTTTTCAGTTAGTAACTGTCAGTTATGGATTTGACAGTTGACATCACAGCCAATGACGGAATGTTAATCCCATCTGCCTCTTCTGAGCATGCCCAGGCTCAGTACAGGCTCAGTACAGGTTTCTAAATTGCTCAGTTTTCATGAGGCATCCAGAAGCATAGCAGGCATATAGTAATGAATTCATAGGACAAACTATGATATATCAACATATTTTAAAGAGGTCATTCTATCTAAAATATGTTCTTATGAGGGTGGAGTTGTCATTTAAACCCATACCACACCAACTTCCCCTTTAACGCGTATCTCACCAAACTCCCCTTTAACGCATAACACCAACCCCCCTTTAACGTTTACCACATCAACTTCCCCTTAAACGCGTACCACACCAACTTCCCCTGTAACACATATCACATCAACATCCCCTTTAACAATGTGGTGCAACAGCTCCCATTAATTTATTTTTTAGGGTAAACAAAAATGTAGATATTTTACAATATCCCTTTAATAGTGACTATATTGCACAACAACCCCTACATTTTAAAGTACAGCATATACCGTATATACTCGAGTATAAGCCGAGGTTTTTAGGTTTAAAAATTAACCTAAAAACCTTGACTCAGCTTATACTCGAGTCACAGGACTAAACCTGCAATCCAGAGGCAGCCGCGAGTCCGGCCGGCAGTTCCCAGTAGTTCTTCGCGGTTGCGCGATGACGTCATCACGCACGCTGGCGGGATGACGTCATCGCGCAGCCGCGAAGCAGTAATGGGAACTGCCGGCCGGACTCGCGGCTGTCTCTGGATTGCAGAGAGAGGAAGACTGAAGACCAGGTACGGGTAAGTGAGCTGGGGGGTGACTGGGGGGAGGGCTGGGGGTACTGGGGGGAGGGCTGGGGGGACAGTATGCCATGCAGACACCCACATTACCTTTTTACTATAGGTGGTTGGAAACTACAACTCCCAGCAACCAAGCATGCTGGGAGTTGTAGTTTCCAAACATCTACAGTGGAAAGGTATTAGGGTGGGGGACAGTATGCCATACAGTAACCCCCAATACCTTTCTACTATAGGTGGTTGGAAACTACAACTCCCAGCAACCAAGCATGCTGGGAGTTGTAGTTTCCAAACATCTACAGTGGAAAGGTATTAGGGTTACTGTATACCCTCGGCTTATACTCGGGTCAATCATCTTTTCTAATTTTTGAGGCAAAAATGGGTGCCTCGGCTTATACTCGAGTCGGCTTATACTCGAGTATATACGGTATGCCACACTCACATAAAATTTATGCTTAAAATAGCAATGACACATGAAAAAGAAAGGTGAGTGAATAGAGTGTGTAATAGGAAACCACACAATTTCTTAGCTGCTTTCATTAAACTCTGCACCAGACTGCTGTAAACTGTGATCTCTCTGTGAGTAGCTGCCTGTCCAGCCCCAGTACAAGAGACTTATCTTGGATTGACCATGTTACCTCTCAATCTTAGCTCTCAATCTAAACTAAGAGGAGGAGACTGACTGTGTGATCACATGACATTGTGACATCACATGTTCTGCTTCTCCTCATGATTGACAGCTCTATCCTCCTATTACAGTGACAACAGAACAAAATGAAAAGTAAAGCTTTGTACTGCCTTGAACAATCTGACATTTCGAGGGTGTGCGATTAATTTAGGTGATTATTTGAATTACCGCCAGATGGCAACACACAGGTTAATTACCTTTAAAAATTATGAAAAAATGGGGTAAAGATGTATTTTGAAAAGTTGTTAATTAGCCTATGCTTTTTTCCAGGTCCTTAAAAGTAAGTAAACCAAGTCTCACGAAAATTGGCCCAGCATTTAGAAGTTTTTCTGGAACATACATACATATATACATACATTACATACATTGGGGGTTATTCAATAAAAGTTCTTATCATTTAAAATGGTGCTAATTTTGCCCCAACCAATCAGATGTTAGCTTTCAAATGTTACATAAGTTCTGATTGGTTGGGGCAAAATTAGCACCATTTTAAACGATAAGAACTTTTATTGAATCTCCCTAATTGTCTTTTATAAATATAAAGATTACATTTCAATTCCATAGCAGCATTTGTGATGGGAATTTGGTTTGTGGGAGGAAAACCCCAAATTTCTTGATCAACCTGGAAATTAAAGGCTATTTAAAGAGGTGTATATATATTTTTTAATCTAAAAAAAATCCAAAGGAATCTTTCCACCTCCTGTTTTTTGGCCTGTAACCTTATTCACGAGATCAGCCACTCATGCCCCATGGCTGACAGATACCCCATCCATCTATAAAACTCTTGGGCTGTTATAGGAAACAACTGGAGGTAAGAATACTTTCTCTTACCACCCAGAAAAATAAAGATTTCATTGAATAAAATTGTAATAGTTTAATGTTCCATTTAAGTTTGCTGCAAAATTAATGGACGAACAGCAGTGGCGTAGCTACAGACTTATGGGCCCTGATGCAAAATTTGGGCATGGGCCCCCAACAACGCCGCAAACACAAATCTGCACCACAAATAAAATAATTATTTCCATTAAAAAATTCCAAATTTATAATTAACATTTTTTTTAAAGGCATTCATTTTAAAACAGACAAACTTACTTACCCATATACCTAGCAAAACTATTCAATCAGATTCAAACATTATTTCTAAACTAAAACCCCCAAACCTTCTAAAATAACTAACCAAATGATGCTAGTTAAATGCTTGGCACACAGAGAGTGGTAAAATGCTTTCTATATAACCACTGGTAAAATAGTTGGCACAAAGAGACTGGTTAAATGCTTGGCATGCAGACACTGATAAACTGGTTGAAAAACTGGCACTGCACACAGCCAGGCACTGGTTAAATGCTTGGCACACAGACAATGGTAAAAATGCTTTGTACACAGACCACTGGTAAAACAGTTGGCACACAGACTGGTAGTTTTGGAACCCACAAAATGAGGGCCCTTCTTGGCCAAGGGCCCTGGTGCGGTGGCATCCCCTGCACCCCTGGTAGCTACGTCCCAGGCGAACAGCAAACATGGAAATTTCACAGTCAACCCAACACACTGCCAAACCTTCCTCGCTCCATATTTATATTAGATTTTAGTTTCTAGTTAAGATTATTTACTGTATATACTCGAGTATGAACGAAGGTTTTTTAAGGCTTTAAAAACAGCCTGAAAACTGAACCTCGGTTTATACTTGAGTCAACTTACCTTGTAAGCAATCAGCCGGAAAAGGTAGGAGAAGGCAACTAAAAATAATATACAGAGGAGCTAATACCAGTCCCCAATACTTGCAAATAGGAGTAAAACCTCCTTTATTTGTGCATATAACAAACCAACCAAAAAGGTTGGTTTGTTATATGCATGAGTAAAGGAGGTTTTACCCCTGTTTGCAAGTATTGGGGACTGGTATTAGCTCCTCTGTATGTTTTTGGAATGGTCTACATTGGTGGCAGTGAGGTGGCCAGTGCAGATGTTTGGAAACTACAACTCCCAGCAACTACCTTCTAATTCTGTATTGTTTTGAGACTTTAGTTGCCCTTTAAATGGACAGCAGAATTCCCATACAGTAGTCCCATACAGTAATAGCCTTACTGGATTTGGCTATTACTTTATGGGAATTCTGCTGTCTATTTAAAGGGCAACTAAAGCCTGAAAACAATACAGAATCAGAAGGCAGTAGTGTTCATATTTTCTAACCTCGGTTTATACTCAAGTCAATCACCCTTCTCCTTTTTCCAGGTAAAATTAGGTACCTCAGTTTATACATGGGTCATATACATGGGTATAAACGGTATATCGATTCCCTCTTTAAAGGGCATGTCCACCCCTTTAAATTTTTTTTGATATATAATAGGTCTCCTTACCCCAGCCCCAACCGCTATAATAGATTTTCCAGAAACTCCGCCGATCGTTACTTACCTTCCCTCTTTCCTCCAACGCGCTTGCATGAAGGGTGTCGGACCAGCAGCCGCGTCTGTGATTGGCTGAGAGGCAGCCAATCATGGACACGGCTGCCAGCTGCACAGAACGCCGAGGGAGAGAGGAAAGGTAAGTAGAGTTCAGGGTAGTTTCTGGAAAATCTATCAAAGGGCTCTATCAAAGGGCTGGGGGAGGAAGACCTATTATATATCAAAGGGGTTTTATGCTAGGGGGAGTGAGAGCAAAACGGTGGGAGAGGGAGGGGCAGGGAGGGGGAGAGGGCTGCTCTGAGCAAGCCAAAAACCTCTGAGAGGACGTCTCAGAGGCAGAAACTATTTCCCTCCCTGCTAGGCTCCTGGTGGCCAGTTTTTGGGACTTTGGAGGGACATTACAGGAGAACCATTTGGAGCTGGGATGTAAGGTAAGGATTTTTATGTACTACACAGTGGGGCCAGTAGTGGATGAAATTATAGTTTTCGGGGTGGACATGCCCTTTAATGAATAATATCCCACTTGCACTTTTAAACAGAAAAACCTTTGGTAATATGATGTCAACAATTTTCAATTTTTTAAAACTGAAGTTGAAGTACAGATAATAAATTATTGGTCTTATCTGGTCTCTTGCCTGAAAATAATATCTAATAGGTTCTCTAAATGATAACATCGGATACATCAATAAACTAATGGCAATTTCTTACTGCACTCAAGGTCTATTGCAGAGAAGCAGAAAGCTTTGTGTGGGAGTTTATCATATAAATCCCACATGTATTATAAAAAAACATCAGGAACACTCTGTACTAAGTTCGTGACATGATAAGAATATAAAGAAAGTGTAGGCCAGGTTTATACAAACACAAGGTTTTTTACAGAAATTCAGAAATAATACGAACATCTATCATGAACGTACAAATATTTACATAAAACACCTGCACAGTTCTATTTATATACTAAGTATATACTAAGTAAATTATACTATGTAAAAAAAAAATAATAATGTTCCTTACTGATACCGCACTCTTACAAATATGCCCCATGGGTACATCTAGTTGGTATTAGGTGCTCCATATATTTAGGTGTGTTTTTACTTTATTCAAAGACCGATATCATAAAACATAGATAGAACGATGCTATGTATATGTGCAAGTACTGTCACCTTAACTCATATGCAATGTATGACAACAATAAAAACATCATTGTTGTAGTTTAAGTAAAGCAGTATTTGTGTATATACCTGTTCAAAAACAATCATTCTCCTTCATATGCAAATCAAGTAGTTTTTATAATTGGCATTATTTTTCTCAATTCCTGTTATTTCACCAGGCTTATAGTACATCCACCTCGTCTCCTACCTAAACCTAGAAAGACAACAAACCAGGAATACCTCTTTAAATCACCCTATATAATTTAGCTAGTCTGCATCAGTGATGTCATCAGCTAGTGTGACCTAAGGTTCATATCAACGTGAGACTTCTGTTAATTTAATTGTTGATTTCACAAAAGCAATAAAGCTATATAGTAAGTAAAATAAAAAGTAAGTATTTTTAGTGCTGTATATAACCAGGAATATAATTCTTATTATAAATGCATTTTAAGACATTATTCATCATGATGAATTTGTAAGACAAAATCTGTAGCAGCACTCTATTTTAAATTTACTTTGTTATGGTTTCCATGCACTGTAACACTTGAGCGTAGACCCCATTGCTGTGATTTTGCTACAACCTGTGTGATCCACAAGGACATTTTATTGTCAATGTGAATTGCGGGAAGCTGTGTGCATTGCAATTAACTTTTCCCCCTCATAATCCCCTTGAAAATGCAGGTGAAAGCGGACACAAGCACATAGCAAAAGTGCACAGTCAGCATTGCAGTGGGGCCTCAGCCTCTTCTATACATATTTGATATACTTTTCTCTTTTTGACTGCATTGTTGCAGCATGTTTGAGTATCTACCAGCCAGAATATTGAGCTAATCTAGGTCTCAGATGATTGGCACCTCAGCACCTGAACATGGAAGAATGCTGTACATGATTAGAGATAAATCCGTCTGTGGATCCGTCAGAATTTTCATAATTTTGGAAGTCAGAAATTTGATAATCAAGGTCAAAATTTCAGTAATCACAGTTGAAAAATAGAAACTTGCTTTGTTGAAAATTACTCATTGAAACATCGAAACTCTCTGAAAAAATGAAAACAAAAAATGCATCCATTGGGTTTGAATCAGACTTTCAGTATGTTCCACGGAACCACTGGCAGAATGAAACTCCCAAGTTTGGTTCGTCTCTACACCCGATATTGACCGGACTCCCCTTGGAATGTATAGAAGTTCCTTGTAGTGGGAGACCAGGAGAAGGGAGGAACTGTGAGATCAGGACACAGAGGGTAATCTGTCAGATGTTTGGGGGTCCCAGTGGTACAACATTGTGATGACCCTTAAGGAGGTTTCCATGCTACAGAAGGAGGTGGGGCTCTTACCTGACAGGAGGTCTTACCCCAGTGATTGGGCAGAGGTGGGGATCTTACCTGACAGGAGGTCTTACCCCAGTGCTTAGGCAGAGGTGGGGATCTTACCTGACAGGAGGTCTTACTCCAGTGATTGGGCAGAGGTGGGGATCTTACCTGACAGGAGGTCTTACCCCAGTGATTGGGCAGAGGTGGGGATCTTACCTGACAGGAGGTCTTACCCCAGTGATTGGGCAGAGGTGGGGATCTTACCTGACAGGAGGTCTTACCCCAGTGATTGGGTAGAGGTGGGGATCTTACCTGACAGGAGGTCTTACCCCAGTGATTGAGCAGAGGTGGGGATCTTACCTGACAGGAAGACTTACCCCATTGATTGGGTAGAGGTGGGGATCTTACCTGACAGGAAGTCTTACCCCAGTGATTGGGCGAAGTGGGGATCTTCCTGACAGGAGGTCTTACTCCAGTGATTGGGCAGATTTGGGGAACTTACCTGACAGGAGGTCTTACCCCAGTGATTGGGCAGAGGGTGGGATCTTACCTGACAGGAGGTCTTACCCAGTGATTGGGCAGAGGTGGGGATCTTACCTGACAGGAGGTCTTACTCCAGTGATTGGGCAGATGTGGGGAACTTACCTGACAGGAGGTCTTACCCCAGTGATGGGCAGAGGTGGGGATCTTACCTGACAGGAGGTCTTACCCCAGTGCTAGGCAGAGGTGGATCTTACCTGACAGGAGGTCTTACTCCGTGATTGGGCAGAGGTGGGATCTTACCTGACAGGAGGTCTTACCCCAGTGATTGGGCAATGGGGATCTTACCTGACAGGAGGTCTTACACCATTGATTGGGCAGAGGTGGGGATCTACCTGACAGGAGGTCTTACCCCAGTGATTGGGTAGAGTGTGGGATCTTACCTGACAGGAGGTCTTACCCCGTGATTGGGCAGAGGTTGGGATCTTACCGACAATAGGTCTTACCCCAGTATTGGGTAGAGGTGGGGATCTACCTGACCAGGAGTCTTACCCCAGTGATTGGGCAGAGGTGGGGATCTTACCTGACAGGAGGTCTTACCCCAGTGATTGGGTAGAGGTGGTGATCTTACCTGACAGGAGGTCTTACCCCAGTGATGGGTAGAGGTGGGGATCTTACCTGACAGGAGGTCTTACCCCAGTGATTGAGCAGAGGTGGGGATCTTACCTGACAGGAAGACTTACCCCATTGATTGGGTAGAGGTGGGGATCTTACCTGACAGGAAGTCTTACCCCAGTGATTGGGCAGAGGTGGGATCTTACCTGACAGGAAGTCTTACCCCAGTGATTGGGCAGAGGTGGGGATCTTACCTGACAGGAGGTCTTACCCCAGTGATTGGGCAGAGGTGGGGATCTTACCTGACAGGAAGTCTTACCCCAGTGATTGGGCAGAGGTGGTGATCTTACCTGACAGGAGGGACGCAGAGGGTAGACGAGCAGGTAGAAGTGTAAGTCCTACATTCTTTAGTGAATACATTGATTCACTATCTACTAAACCAATGAAAAAACCCCTTTTTTTTTTGTACACCTGATACACTAGGACTAGATAGAGAGTGCTGTGAACTGGATAAATTTATATTGTATAGTATAGTAGAGTATAGTATAGTACAGTATATACAGTATAGTATTTGGTTGAATAAAGACATATGTACATCCTCCAACCTATCTACAATATCCTCATTTCCTGCCAACTGTTGATCCAGAGGAAGAGAAAAAAAACCCACCAATTATGAAGGGGATAAAATTCCTTCCTGATTCCAGTGGCAATCGGAAATTTCCCTGGATCAACTCTACTTTATATATAAATACCAATATTGTACAATATTGATCAATTTATTATTGTTTAATATTTTTATTATGTGATTATTATACATATATAGTTATTCTTACGCTATTTCCTTCTAAATGTTTATACTACATTCTATTTATTTAAGTCATTTCTTTAGGGGAATGCTATTGTGCGATTTATAGGATGAGATATATTTAAGATAATATAAACACTACTGCTTGTGCTCTCTCAGAGTCCTGCTAAGTGTTAGTGACATTCCGTAGATAGAGGTAAAACTGTGCAGGCTTTATAATTTGCCAAATTCCAAATGTATCTAGTGCTGGAGAATACCGAGGATTTACAGGGACCAGCTTAGTCTTTTGCAAACCAGTTTATACAGGTGAGAAATGTGCATGCAGAGAGTTTACTCTAGATAGCTTGTTAGAACCAAGGGGCTTTAGCAATAGTTTGCTTGTGCTAATAATGTCAAGCAACCAATCAAAAGTTATCTAACTGGGCAGCATGGTGTCAGTGGCTAGCTCTGATACCTTGCAGCGTTTAAGTCCTGAGGAAGGGGGCACTTACCCCCCGACGTTGTGAGATGTTGTTTGGTCTAATTAATGAGGTTACGTTTAACACTTGCATTGAAGTTCTGCCCCTTTGTGCTTGTATCAGTTATATAGATTTTGCATATTTTAGGAGGCACGGCAAGTACTTCTAAAGGTGACAATCAATACATGTCTGTCCCTGACCCCATTTCCTGTATTTTTCTGTTCAAACCTTTGGACGTAGTTATTAATAATGCTAATGGAAATATGTGTTACAATTGCTTGCACAATGAGCTTTTCATAGACCCGAGACATTCTCCAAATTGTTTAATATCTGTCTAATTATCTATAGTTTTAAACAGGAGTGTTAGGAGATGGAACATTTCTGCTAAAAGCTTCTTTGTATGAGGAAAACTAATGATAATATTCATTGTGACATTTTGTTCTAGGTTACACTTTGCCAACAAAACCTTCAGTTCTGATAGCATCATCATTTATACCCACAATGCCTTTCTTTACTTTAATTTTTTTTACCACTTCCTGTTTTTTGACTTTGTGTATTAATTGAAAATAAGAATCTTCAGTCGTCTAAAAATACTTTAATAGGATTGAATAAAAAGGTTTAATGTGCTGACACGTTCATTCATTATCCTGTAGACCGTGATTCAGTTGGCTGCCTTAAAGTACTTGGAGTTATTATTTTTTTTTAGCCCCATTATCTTTAGAGCTCTGCACAAAGTAATTGGTATAAATAAAAGAAATAACCTCTGGTACAGAAATAAAATAAAAACAGAAACCAGAACACTTATTCTTCATGAAAACCATTATAACATCTTACAAGTGCAAGAAATAATGGCAATTTGCAGGAGCTTGAGATTTACAAAAAAACCCCAAACCCTTGGTATGAAATGCGAAGCCAATGACATAATTCTCATTGTCTGACTATTATCCTGACAGTTTGCTGGGTACACACTTTAATGATGAAGGGATGATTTATTGTTAAGTGGAATTCAGTGGCATAACTGCAGCCCCCCCCCCCATGAGATTGGAGCCAAGCCCCTGACCCCCCCCTCCCCAGAGGTCCCCGATCAGGTGTTTTTAAATAGCTGATCATGCGTATAAGTAAACATACGCATGATCAGCAGTTTAAAAGACTGTAATTGAACTTCATGTTCGGTTCCGGTCTCTTACAACTACGATCGTGTGTATGATTACTTTTTCCAGGTCCCAGACCCATTACAGTTAGTTACCATTGCTTTTTAACCGTATTTTATCAGAACTTTTGAACTGTTTTTCCTTATTGACTTTATATGGTCCGTTTTTGAACTATTGACTACAGAACTTTTACTGAAGTTCTATAGTTCTAAAACGAACTGAACTTTAGGAAGTTCGGCCATCTCTATGTTGAGGTATGTTTTTGCTTTTGCTTGCCCTTTAAAGAATATCTTATCGCACCAAAAACGCAGAACTCAAAACAGGACCAGAGAAGCTGGAGAAATGTGACTAAGCTGAAATGTTGAGAGGACTGACGAGAGGTTATTGGTCTGTATTTTGGTGTGAGTTTAATGCACAATGAGAGCGTAAATGTGAATTCTAGTTATGCTATACACTATGTGATACACAATATTACTAGGATAAACAGTAGTAGTAGAGAATTGTACCATGTTTGCCACTGATGAAAGTGAAGACATCTTGGATATAAATTAATACCTTTTATTGGCTAACTAAAATGATTGAAAATGCAAGCTTTCAAAGCACTTCTCTTCAGGCATGATACTGAATAGAGATGTACTGTGGGTTCTAATAGAACCCAGTTTCAAATTGAATCTGAGGGTTTTGAAGTCCCAACAAACTTCCGGAACTCCCGGAATTTACGAAACCCGAATTTTCAGAGTTTTAGATTTTTAGCGAAAATTTCTATAATTATCGAAATCGAAAGTATATGCTTATCGAAATCGAAAGTAGCTGATTATCGAAATCGAAAGTAGATGATTATCAAAAATCGAAAATCGAAAGTAGCTGATTATTGAAATCGAGAGTAGATAATTTTCGAAAATGGAAATAGATAATTATCAAAAGTAGATAATTATCAAAAATCGAAAGTAGACGATTATCGAAAACGAAGTAATGATTTTCCAAAATCGAAAGTAGCCAATTTTGAAAATCGAAAGTAGACGATTTTCGAAAACCGAACCTCGAACTTTCGAAAATTTCGAAAACAAAACGAAACTCAACAGTTTAGAAAATCTCTACTACGGAATAGCTTAGAAAGCTTGCATTTTCAATCATTTTAGTTAGCCAATTAAACGTATTATTTCATATCCAAGATGTTTTTACTGATAAAACGGGTCAGTCCTGCTTTGACTAGGAGCATATTTATAAAGCAGCCAGCACAGTCACTTCAGGGTAGAGGCAATATACTTTCCATTGGTAAGTCAGTGTAAATCCCACACTACCCGATGTTAGTGCAAGTGTTATGGGGACTGTGTGAAAGAGAAATATTTGGACAGGGTACCCGATGCAATAAACTTTTATTTTTATTATAGTATATTGTAACAACATCCTCCCTCACTTTTATTGCAAAGTCATACAAATTACATAACTAGGTTAATGCATTTAAGTACACAAAGTGATAAGTTTATTTACAGTAATACACAAGGAAAGAGCACCCTGCCTAGTGAGCTTACAGTCTAGAATAAATGGGGTGACACATAAGGTAACTAATCGGTAGGCTGTAAGTTGATTGACAGTGGAGTTTGATTAGCGGGTAGGAGTATATTGGGTCACAAGCAGCACAAGCAATGTCCTGAATGCGAGTGTAAGAAGAGGTGACAAGGGTGGTGAACTATTAGTTAGGTTTTCAGCTACCTAGTAGCGTGACCACCTAAAATGTATTCTATAGAGGTCTTAGTGCCACACCCGAGCAGCTTGCCGACTGCGATCCCACAATCTACTAAATATCGCACATGGTGGGATTCGCAAGGTAAGTATATAGTTCTAAAAAACATTGCACCCCCCCCTTCATTGCTTTATTTTTCTACAGACTTCAATTCATTTTTCTGTAGAAACCTTGGAATTACTTTAGAGATTATTCTACTTATGAAAAGTCTCCTTATATAATTTATCATACTGTAAATGCCATAACAAATGTCTTCTGTAGGACAAAAAGATCAGGTTGGTGTTGGGTTGGTATTATGATTAGGGTTGCTTTACAGTAACACAGGAAAAAAGCAATTGGCTTTAGGGAAGTTGGAATTAGCATTTCAGAATACACTATTTATATCAGAGGAAAGCTTTAGGTCACATAAAAAAGCCAAAACCTGGAATATTCCCCATAAAGGGCCATGTGTATATTTACAGATCTTTTCCCCCACAACTGAAAGCATTAGCTTTGGATTTGTGAAATGTCCATGTTGTTCCCCATTTTAGAAATGTGTTTGTTTGCCAGCTAGCAAATATACAGTATCCTTCGCTAAACACTTATATAAAGTATAAGAAACACGTTTGACTAGATGACTTTTATTAATAAAAAAACAATTTAACATGCACTTAAGGGACAATTTAATAAAATGTTTTATTATTATTATTGACATTTTTTTTGGCTGCTGAAAAGGCTGACCTCTAAATATCAAACAATATCGCCATACCTAATGCAAACCCAACACCCATTTCCATCTGTTGTTTCATGTATGAAGTAAAACACTACATTGCTACAAGGAATGAAACCCCAAAAGTCACTAAGCTGTCTATGGAAAATGTGACAACATTAAATGCAGTAACATGTCCCCCCATCTGTTGATATCCCGGTTGTCGTTTTAATTTTATGCTCACCAACAATTATTTCTCATTTAAAAAGTTTTTCATCAACTGTCAGGGACGTTGATGGGGTCCAATGTGGCCCCTTATCCCACCTCTGCCCAATCACTGGGGTAAGACCTCCTGTCAGGTAAGACCCCACCTCTGCCCAATCACTGGGTAAGACTTCCTGTCAGGTAGATCCCCACCTCTGCCCAATCACTGGGGTAAGACTCCTGTCAGGTAAGATCCCCACCTCTACCCAATCAATGGGGTAAGTCTTCCTGTCAGGTAAGATCCCCACCTCTGCTCAATCAATGGGGTAAGACCTCCTGTCAGGTAAGATCCCCACCTCTACCCAATCATCACTGGGGTAAGACCTCCTGTCAGGTAAGATCACCACCTCTACCCAATCACTGGGGTAAGACCTCCTGTCAGGTAAGATCCCCACCTCTGCCCAATCACTGGGGTAAGACCTCCTGTAGGTAAGATCCCCACCTCTACCCAATCACTGGTTAAGACCTATTGTCCGTAAGATCCCAACCTCTGCCCAATCACTGGGGTAAGACCTCCTGTCAGGTAAGATCCCCACCTCTACCCATCCTGGGGTAAGACCTCCTGTCAGGTAAGATCCCCACCTCTGCCCAATCAATGGTGTAAGACCTCCTGTCAGTAAGATCCCCACCTCTGCCCAATCACTGGGGTAAGACCTCCTGTCAGGTAAGATCCCCACCTCTGCCCAATCACTGGAGTAAGACCTCCTGTCAGGTAAGATCCCCACCTCTGCCTAAGCACTGGGGTAAGACCTCCTGTCAGGTAAGATCCCCACCTCTGCCCAATCACTGGGGTAAGACCTCCTGTCAGGTAAGTTCCCCACATCTGCCCAATCACTGGAGTAAGACCTCCTGTCAGGTAAGATCCCCACCTCTGCCCAATCACTGGGTAAGACCTCCTGTCAGGTAAGATCCCCACCTCTGCCCAATCACTGGGTAAGACCTCCTGTCAGGTAAGTTCCCCACATCTGCCCAATCACTGGATAAACCTCCTGTCAGGTAAGATCCCCACTTCTGCCCAATCACTGGGGTAAGACCTCCTGTCAGTAAGATCCCCACCTCTGCCCAATCACTGGGGTAAGACCTCCTGTCAGTAAGGTCCCCACCTCTGCCCAATCACTGGAGTAAGACCTCCTGTCAGGTAAGATCCCCACCTCTGCCTAAGCACTGGGGTAAGACCTCCTTTCAGGTAAGATCCCCACCTCTGCCCAATCACTGGGGTAAGACCTCCTGTCAGGTAAGTTCCCCACATCTGCCAATCACTGGAGTAAGACCTCCTGTCAGGTAGATCCCCACCTCTGCCAATCACTGGGGTGAGATCTCCTGTAAGGTAAGATCCCCACCTCTGCCTAATCACTGGGGAAAGACCTCCTGTCAGGTAAGATCCCCACCTCTGCCCAATCACTGGGGTAAGACCTCCTGTCAGGTAAGACCCCACCTCCTTCTGTAGCATGGAAACCTCCTAAGGGTCATCACAATTGTGTACCACTGGGACCCCCAAACATCTGACAGATTACCCTCTGTGTCCTGATCTCACAGTTCCTCCCTTCTCCTGGTCTCCCACTACAAGGAACTTCTATACATTCCAAGGGGAGTCCGTCAATATCGGGTGTAGAGACGAACCAAACTTGGGAGTTTCATTCTGCCAGTGGTTCCGTGGAACATACTGAAAGTCTGATTCAAACCCAATGGATTCATTTTTTGTTTTCATTTTTTCAGAGAGTTTCGATGTTTCAATGAGTAATTTTCAACAAAGCAAGTTTCTATTTTTCAACTGTGATACTGAAATTTTGACCTTGATTACAAATTTCTGACTTCCAAAATTATGAAAATTCTGACGGATCCACAGACGGATTTATCTCTAATCATGTACAGCATTCTTCCATGTTCAGGTGCTGAGGTGCCAATCATCTGAGACCTGATTAGCTCAATATTCTGGCTGGTAGATACTCAAACATGCTGCAACAATGCAGTCAAAAAGAGAAAGTATATCAAATATGTATAGAAGAGGCTGAGGCCCCACTGCAATGCTGACTGTCACTTTTGCTATGTGCTTGTGTCCGCTTTCACCTGCATTTTCAAGGGGATTATGAGGGGGAAAAGTTAATTGCAATGCACACAGCTTCCCGCATTCACATTGACAAATAATGTCCTTGTGGATCACACAGGTTTTAGCAAAATCACAGCAATGGGGTCTACGCTCAAGTGTTACAGGGCATGGAAACCATAACAAAGTAAATTTAAAATAGAGTGCTGCTACAGATTTTGTCTTACAAATTCATCATGATGAATAATGCTTAAAATGCATTTATATAAGAATTATATTCCTGGTTATATACAGCACTAAAAATACTTACTTTTTATTTTACTTACTATATAGCTTTATTGCTTTTGTGAAATCAACAATTAAATTAACAGAAGTCTCACTTTGATATGAACCTTAGGTCACACTACTGATGACATCACTGATGCAGACTAGCTAAATTATATAGGTGATTTAAAGAGGTATTCCTGGTTTGTTGTCTTTCTAGGTTTAGGTAGAGACGAGGTGGATGTACTATAAGCCTGGTTGAAATAACAGAATTGAGAAAAATAATGCCAATTATAAAACTACTTGATTTGCATATGAAGGAGAATGATTGTTTTTGAACAGGTATATACACAAATACTGCTTTACTTAAACTACAACAATGATGTTTTTATTGTTGTCATACATTGCATATGAGTTAAGGTGACAGTACTTGCACATATACATAGCATCGTTCTATCTATTTTTTATGATATCGGTCTTGAATAAAGTAAAACACCCCTAAATATATGGAGCACCTAATACCAACTAGATGTACCACTGGGCATATTTGTAGAGTGCGGTATCAGTAGGAACATATTATTTTTTTTTTACATAGTATAATTTACTTAGTATATACTTAGTATATAAATAGAACTGTGCGTGTTTTATGTAAATATTTGTACGTTCTTGATAGATGTTCGTATTATTTCTGAATTTCTGTAAAAAACCTTGTGTTTGTATAAACCTGGCCTACACTTTCTTTATATTCTTATCATGTCACGAACTAGTACAGAGTGTTCCTGATGTTTTTTTTATATACATGTGGGATTTATATGATAAACTCCCACACAAACTTTCTGCTTCTCTGCAATAGACCTTGAGTGCAGTAAGAATTGCCATTAGTTTATTGATGTATCCGATGTTATCATTTAGAGAACCTATTAGATATTATTTTCAGGCAAGAGACCAGATAAGACCAATAATTTATTATCTGTACTTCAACTTCAGTTTTAAAAATTGAAAATTGTTGACATCATATTACCAAAGGTTTTTCTGTTTAAAAGTGCAAGTGGGATATTATTCATATAAGGGCATGTCCACCCCGAAAACTATAATTTCATCCACTACTGCCCCACTGTGTAGTACATAAAAATCCTTACCTTACACCAGCTCCAAATGGTTCTCCTGTAATGTCCCTCCAAGTCCCAAAAACTGGCCACCAGGAGCCTAGCAGGGAGGGAAATAGTTTCTGCCTCTGAGACGTCCTCTCAGAGGTTTTTGGCTTGCTCAGAGCAGCCCTCTCCCCCTCCCTGCCCCTCCCCTCCACCGTTTTGCTCTCACTCCCCCTAGCATAAAACCCCTTGATATATAATAGGTCTTCCTCCCCCAGCCTTTGATAGAGCCCTTTGATAGATTTTCCAGAAACTACCCTGAACTCTACTTACCTTTCCTCTCTCCCTCGGCGTTCTGTGCAGCTGGCAGCCGTGTCCATGATTGGCTGCCTCTCAGCCAATCACAGACGCGGCTGCTGGTCCGACACCCTTCTGCAAGCGCGTTGGAGAAAGAGGGAAGTATAGTAACGATCGGCGGAGTTTCTGGAAAATCTATTATAGCGTTGGGGCTGGGGTAGGGAGACCTATTTATATCAAAAAAAATTAAAGGGGTGGACATGCCCTTTAAAGAGGGAATCGATATACCGTTTACCCATGTATATGACCCATGTATAACTGAGGTACCTAATTTTACCTGGAAAAAGGAGAAGGGTGATTGACTTGAGTATAAACCGAGGTTAGAAATATGAACACTACTGCCTTCTGATTCTGTATTGTTTTCAGGCTTTAGTTGCCCTTTAAATAGACAGCAAATTCCCATAAAGTAATAGCCAAATCCAGTAAGGCTTTACTGTATGGGACTACGGTATGGGAATTCTGCGGTCCATTTAAAGGCAACTAAAGTCTCAAAACAATACAGATTAGAAGGTAGTTGTGGGAGTTGTAGTTTCCAAACATCTGCACTGGCCACCTCACTGCCACCAATGTAGACCATTCCAAAAACATACAGAGGAGCTAATACCAGTCCCCAATACTTGCAAACAGGGGTAAAACCTCCTTTACTCATGCATATAACAAACCAACCTTTTTGGTTGGTTTGTTATATGCCAAATAAAGGAGGTTTTACTCCTATTTGCAAGTATTGGGGACTGGTATTAGCTCCTCGTGTATTTTTTTAGTTGCCTTCTCCTACCTTTTCCGGCTGATTGCTTAAAAGTAAGTTGACTCAAGTATAAACCGAGTTCAGTTTTCAGGCTGTTTTTAAGCCTTAAAAAACCTTCGTTCATACTCGAGTATATACAGTAAATAATCTTAACTAGAAACTAAAATCTATATAAATATGGAGCGAGAAGGTTTGGCAGTGTGTTGGGTGTGACTGTGAAATTTCCATGTTTGCTGTTCGCCTGGACTTAGCTACCAGGGGTGCAGGGGATGCCACCGCACCAGGGCCCTTGGCCAAGAAGGGCCCTCATTTTGTGGGTTCCAAAACTACCATTCTGGTGTCCAACTGTTTTACCAGTGGTCTGTGTACAAAGCATTTTTACCATTGTCTGTGTGCCAAGCATTTAACCAGTGCCTGGCTGTGTGCAGTCAGTTTTTCAACCAGTTTATCAGTGTCTGCATGCCAAGCATTTAACCAGTCTCTTTGTGCCAACTATTTTACCAGTGGTTAATAGAAAGCATTTTACCACTCTCTGTGTGCCAAGCATTTAACTAGCATCATTGGGTTAGTTATTTTAGAAGGTTTGGGGGTTTTAGTTTAGAAATAATGTTTGAATCTGATTGAATAGTTTTTGCTAGGTATATGGGTATAAGTTTGTCTGTTTTAAAATGAATGCCTTTAAAAAAAATGTTAATTATAAATTTGGAATTTTTTAATGGAAATAATTATTTTATTTGTGGTGCAGATTTGTGTTTGCGGCGTTGTTGGGGGCCCATGCCCAAATTTTGCATCAGGGCCCATAAGTCTGTAGCTACCCACTGCTGTTCGTCCATTAATTTTGCAGCAAACTTAAATGGAACATTAAACTATTACATTTTATTCAGGAAATCTTTATTTTTCTGGTGGTAGAGAAAGTTTCTTACCTCCAGTTGTTTCCTATAACAGCCCAAGAGTTTTATAGATGGATGGGGTATCTGTCAGCCATGGGGCATGAGTGGCTGATCTCGTGAATAAGGTTACAGGCCAAAAAACAGGAGGTGGAAAGATTCCTTTGGATTTTTTTTAGATTAAAAAATATATTTACACCTCTTTAAATAGCCTTTAATTTCCAGGTTGATCAAGAAATTTGGGGTTTTCCTCCCACAAACCAAATTCCCATCACAAATGCTGCTATGGAATTGAAATGTAATCTTTATATTTAAAAAGACAATTAGGGAGATTCAATAAAAGTTCTTATCGTTAAAATGGTGCTAATTTTGCCCCAACCAATCAGAACTTATGTAACATTTGAAAGCTAACATCTGATTGGTTGGGGCAAAATTAGCACCATTTTAAATGATAAGAACTTTATTGAATAACCCCCAATGTATGTAATGTATGTATATATGTATGTATGTTCCAGAAAAACTTCTAATGCTGGGCCATTTTTCGTGAGACTTGGTTTACTTACTTTTAAGGACCTGAAAAAAGCATAGGCTAATTAACAACTTTCAAAATACATCTTTACCCCTTTTTTAATATTTTTAAAGGTAATTAACCTGTGTGTTGCCATCTGGCGTTAATTCAAATAATCACCTAAATTAATCGCACACCCTCGAAATGTCAGATTGTTCAAGGCAGTACAAAGCTTTACTTTTCATTTTTGTCTGTTGTCACTGTAATAGGAGGTAAGAGCTGTCAATCATGAGGAGAAGCAGAACATGTGATGTCACAATGTCATGTGATCACACAGTCAGTCTCCTCCTCTTAGTTTAGATTGAGAGCTAAGATTGAGGTAACATGGTCAATCCAAGATAAGTCTCTTGTACTGGGGCTGGACAGGCAGCTACTCACAGAGAGATCACAGTTTACCAGTCTGGTGCAGAGTTTAATGAAAGCACTAAGAAATTGTGGTTGTTCTCCTATTACACACTCTATTCACTCACCTTTCTTTTCATGTGTCATTGCTATTTTAAGCATAAATTTTATGTGAGTGTGGCATACCGTATATACTCGAGTATAAGCCGACTCGAGTATAAGCCGAGGCACCCCATTTTTGCCTCAAAAATTAGAAAAGATGATTGACCCGGTATAGCAGGGGTATACAGTAACCCTAATACCTTCCACTGTAGATGTTTGGAAACTACAACTCCCAGCATGCTTGTTGCTGGGAGTTGTAGTTTCCAACCACCTATAGTAGAAAGGTATTGGGGTTACTGTATGGCATACTGTCCCCCACCCTAATACCTTTCCACTGTAGATGTTTGGAAACTACAACTCCCAGCATGCTTGGTTGCTGGGAGTTGTATTTTCCAACCACCTATAGTAAAAAGGTATGTGGTGGCTGCATGGCATACTGTCCCCCAGCCCTCCCCCCTCCCCCAGTACCCCCAGCCCTCCCCCCAGTCACCCCCAGCTCACTTACCCGTACCTGGTCTTCAGTCTTCCTCTCTCTGCAATCCAGAGACAGCCGCGAGTCCGGCGGCAGTTCCCATTACTGCTTCGCGCTGCGCGATGACGTCATCCCGCCAGCGTGCGTGATGACGTCATCGCGCAACCGCGAAGAACTACTGGGAACTGCCGGCCGACTCGCGGCTGCCTCTGGATTGCAGGTTAGTTCCTTGATCGAGTATAAGCTGAGTCAGGTTTTTAGGTTAATTTTTAAACCTAAAAACCTCGGTATACTCGATTATATACGGTATATGCTGTACTTTAAAATGTAGGGGTTGTTGTGCAATATAGTCACTATTAAAGGGATATTGTAAAATATCTACATTTTTGTTTCCCTAAAAAATAAATTAATGGAGCTTTTGCACCACATTGTTAAAGGGGATGTTGATGTGATATGTGTTACAGGGAGTTGGTTGTGGTACGCGTTTAGGGGAAGTTGATGTGGTAACGTTAAAGGGGGTTGGTGTTATGCGTTGGGGTTTTGGTGAGATACGCGTTAAAGGGGAAGTTGGTGTGGTATGGGTTTAAATGACAACTCCACCCTCATAAGAACATATTTTAGATAGAATGACCTCTTTAAAATATGTTGATTATCATAGTTTGTCCTATGAATTCATTACTATATGCCTGCTATGCTTCTGGATGCCTCATGAAACTGAGCAATTTAGAAACCTGTACTGAGCCTGTACTGAGCCTGGGCATGCTCAGAAGAGGCAGATGGGATTAACATTCCGTCATTGGCTGTGATGTCAACTGTCAAATCCATAACTGACAGTTACTAACTGAAAAAAACAGAAGCAGAAACGGGGAAACGGACATTGTGCAGGATTTCAGGTTAGACTTATATATTTCAGATTTCAAACTATTACCGTTTAGGGTTTTGGGTGGTGATTTTCCTATATGTAAGTTTTCATTTCAGGGCTGGACTTGCCCTTTAAGGGTAAGACGGTGTGGTATGGGTTAAAAAGGAAAGTTGGTGTGGTACGCATTAAGGGGAAGTTGTGCATAAGGTTTAAAGGGGAAGTTGATGTGTTACACATACAGGGGAAGTTGGTGTGGTACGCATTAAATAGAAGTTGGTGTGGTATGCGTTAAAGGGAAGTTGGTGTGGTATGCGTTAAAAGGGGAAGTTGGTGTGTGTGCATCATATCACCTCCCCTTTAACATTGGGGTACATTTCACATTCATTTATTTTTTTAGAGTAAATACCAAAACATAATTTTTCCTAAATTTGGACATTGTGCAATATCCCCTTAATATGTGCTATGTTGCACAACAACAACCCCTACATTCAAAAGTACTGCAATCAAACAAAATGAATGAATTACCACAATGTCCTCCATAAAACACAATTCAGATTGTATACTTGCATAAAATGAATGCTTGCAAAAAAATGACACATGCAAAAGAAAAACACTTCTAATACAGTCCTCTTTCCAGTCTATGTTTTACTTTAAGTGTAATATACAGCTAGCAGGGCATTCCTGACTAACTGACCAAATGAGTTTCACCTCCAGCTTGTACTCATCCCTCCAGTTTATTACTTATTGTAGTCAGCCCTCCAGTTCATTAGCCATGTTTGTCCAACCCCATTTCATTAGCTAGTATTGGTAGCCCTCCAGTTTATTATCTGTTACTGTAATCTTAAAGGGAAGGTAAGGAACAGGAGGTAAGGGAGCTATATCTTATCTCCCATTCTTCTCCATGAGCCAGTGGTGGATTGCACTTGCGGGAAAGTATCCAATCTTCTTTCCTGGCTCCTCTTAAATTAATTGAAGAATGGAAGGTAAGACATTGCTCCTTTACCTCCCATTCTTCAATAAATGCAAAATTGGAATGTTCACTTTCTGAGTGAACGAATCCTTTAACCACATTATCCACTTGAAAATATTGCAGGTAACAATGTAAAAATATAATAATGGTCTTTAAAAACGGGTGTAACCTAAACAAGTAGGCGTGGTTTGTTCCAATCTCTTCTCCGGGTGTGTCCCTCTTTTGCATTTTAAAATGTTTGGAGGTACAGTATGTTTCCAAATGTTGTGAGGTATGTAATTGGGGATGAGATCTGGCCTGGAATCCTCTCATCGTGTCGGGCCCCTGAGGTTTACCAGACTTATGTCTCAGCTTACCCACGGTGAGTGGAAATGGGTCAGGTTTAGTTAAAAGCTGCGGTCTGTTGAATTCTAAAAAATATTAATTCTCAAAGGGTGTGCAAGGGAACACTGGTGTGACTTCAAAGAGACAGAGACGGGCCTCAGAAATTTGGTAGTGGAAATATTTTCATTAGTGTATATAATATTTTGTTATTTTGTACTTTAAATTATTATATATTATGATGTATGTATGTATGTATATAATTTTATTTATATGTGTCACTTGGGTACGCAGCGCTGTACATTAAAAAATACAGATATACAAACAAGGGGATAGTGCAGATAATGAAATTATATTTACATAAATAAATACAGATTCAAGGTTAGAATATATATATTATATAATATATATATATTATATATATATATATATAATATATAATAACGAAAATACTTGGTAAGGCACTCCAGGGTCTTGATATTAAATAACAAATTTATTGAGCATAAACACACTGCATCAACATGTTTCGGCAGTGTGTATGACAGTCTGCTATGCAGACGAAACATGTTAACCTAATAAGAAATTGTTTGTAGCAAGTCCTGTGAGTGCGTCCTCGTGTGCAACTATAGTCCTGTGAGTGTGTCCTTGGTGTGCAACTATAGTCCGTGAGTGTGTCCTTGTGTGCAACTATAGTCCTGTGAGTGTGTCCTTGTGTTGCAACTATAGTCCTGTGAGTGTGTCCTTTTGTGCAACTATAGTCCTGTGAGTGTGTCCTTGTGCAACTATATATATATATATATATTATTATAACAATACAAGAATTATCACTTCCGCTAAATGTAGTTGTAATTAGCCTAATTGGAGTGCTTCCACAATTCTTGTATTGTATGTATTTATTGGGAGGCTTGGTCAACCTCCATGTGGTATAGCACCCCCAACACGCCCCTTTAATGGGAGGTCCTCTGCCTTTAATATAAAGCACCGGATGGCCTCTTCCCTCATTTTAAAAAGCCAAAGGGCTGAGGGGAAGGGAGAGCCTGTTATATGGATCCAGTGTGTAAGCATGAGAAATGCAAAATTTTGCTAATCGTAATTGAAGTAAAAGAAATGTAAAAAGGTTCGACGTTAGGACCTTCCAGACTGGGGTTACCTTGACGTGGTTGGAAGGCTTTTCATCATGTGATCACAGTAATGTTACTAAAACCCTTTGTTTATAAAGTTTGTAAGTATGCAGTGTGCCGAATGGGGACGGGGATCTTACCTGACAGGAAGTCTTACCCCAGTGATTGGGCAGAGGTGGTGATCTTACCTGACAGGAGGGACGCAGAGGGTAGACGAGCAGGTAGAAGTGTAAGTCCTACATTCTTTAGTGAATACATTGATTCACTATCTACTAAACCAATGAAAAAACCCCTTTTTTTTTTGTACACCTGATACACTAGGACTAGATAGAGAGTGCTGTGAACTGGATATATTTATATTAGTATAGTATAGTAGAGTATAGTATAGTACAGTATAGTACAGTATAGTATTTGAGGTTGAATAAAGACATATGTACATCCAGTCCAACCTATCTAGCAATATCCTCATTTCCTGCCTAACTGTTGATCCAGAGGAAGAGAAAAAAAACCCACCAAATTTATGAAGGGGGATAAAATTCCTTCCTGATTCCAAGTGGCAATCGGAAATTTCCCTGGATCAACTCTACTTTATATATAAATACCAATATTGTACAATATTGTATCAATTTATTATTGTTATAATTATGTTTTATTATGTGGATTATTATACATATATAGTTATTCTTTACGCTATTTCCTTCTAAATGTTTATACTACATTCTATTTATTTAAGTCATTTCTTTAGGGGAATGCTATTGTGCGATTTATAGGATGAGATATATTTAAGATAATATAAACACTACTGCTTGTGCTCTCTCAGAGTCCTGCTAAGTGTTAGTGACATTCCAGATAAGATAGAGGTAAAACTGTGCAGGCTTTATAATTTGCCAAATTCCAAATGTATCTAGTGCTGGAGAATACCGAGGATTTACAGGGACCGAGCTTAGTCTTTTGCAAACCAGTTTATACAGGTGAGAAATGTGCATGCAGAGAGTTTACTCTAGATAGCTTGTTAGAACCAAGGGGCTTTAGCAATAAGTTTGCTTGTGCTAATAATGTCAAGCAACCAATCAAAAGTTATCTAACTGGGCAGCATGGTGGCTCAGTGGCTAGCTCTGATACCTTGCAGCGTTTAAGTCCTGAGGAAGGGGGCACTTACCCCCCGAAACGTTGTGAGATGTTGTTTGGTCTATATTAATGAGGTTACGTTTAACACTTGCATTGTAAGTTCTGCCCCTTTTGTGCTTGTATCAGTTATATAGATTTTGCATATTTTAGGAGGCACGGCAAGTACTTCTAAAGGTGACAATCAATACATGTCTGTCCCTGACCCCATTTCCTGTATTTTTCTGTTCAAACCTTTGGACGTAGTTATTAATAATGCTAAATGGAAATATGTGTTACAATTGCTTGCACAATGAGCTTTTCATAGACCCGAGAACATTCTCCAAATTGTTTAATATCTGTCAGTAATTATCTAATAGTTTTAAACAGGAGTGTTAGGAGATGGAACATTTCTGCTAAAAGCTTCTTTGTATGAGGAAAACTAATGATAATAATTCATTGTGACATTTTGTTCTAGGTTACACTTTGCCAACAAAACCTTCAGTTCTGATAGCATCATCATTTATACCCACAATGCCTTTCTTTACTTTAATTTTTTTTACCACTTCCTGTTTTTTGACTTTGTGTATTAATTGAAAATAAAGAAATCTTCAGTCGTCTAAAAATACTTTAATAGGATTAGAATAAAAAGGTTTAATGTGCTGACACGTTCATTCATTATCCTGTAGACCGTGATTCAGTTGGCTGCCTTAAAGTACTTGGAGTTATTATTTTTTTTTAGCCCCATTATCTTTAGAGCTCTGCACAAAGTAATTGGTATAAATAAAAGAAATAACCTCTGGTACAGAAATAAAAATAAAAACAGAAACCAGAACACTTATTCTTCATGAAAACCATTATAACAATCTTACAAGTGCAAGAAATAATGGCAATTTGCAGGAGCTTGAGATTTACAAAAAAAACCCCAAACCCTTGGTATGAAATGCGAAGCCAATGACATAATTCTCATTGTCTGACTATTATCCTGACAGTTTAGCTGGGTACACACTTTAATGATGAAGGGATGATTTATTGTTAAGTGGAATTCAGTGGCATAACTGCAGCCCCCCCCCCCATGAGATTGGAGGCCAAGCCCCTGACCCACCCCCTCCCCAGAGGTCCCCGATCAGGTGTTTTTAAATAGCTGATCATGCGTATAAAGTAAACATACGCATGATCAGCAGTTTAAAAGACTGTAATTGAACTTCATGTTCGGTTCCGGTCTCTTAAACAACTGATCGTGTGTATGATTACTTTTTCTCAGGTCCCAGACCCATTTACAGTTAGTTACCATTGCTATTTTAACCGTATTTTATCAGAACTTTTGAACTGTTTTTCCTTATTGACTTTAATATGGGTCCGTTTTTGAACTATTGAACTACAGAACTTTTACTGAAGTTCTATAGTTCTAAAACGAACTGAACTTTAGGAAGTTCGGCCATCTCTATGTTGAGGTATGTATTTTGCTTTTGCTTGCCCTTTAAAGAATATCTTATGCCACCAAAAACGCAGAACATCAAAACAGGACCAGAGAAGCTGGAGAAATGTGACTAAAGGCTGAAATGTTGAGAGGACTGACGAGAGGTTATTGGTCTGTATTTGGTGTGTGAGTTTAATGCACAATGAGAGCGTAAATGTGAATTCTAGTTATGCTATACACTATGTGATACAAGCAATATTACTATGATAAAACAGTAGTAGTAGAGAATTGTACCATGTTTGCCACTGATGAAAGTGAAGACATCTTGGATATAAATTAATACCTTTTATTGGCTAACTAAAATGATTGAAAATGCAAGCTTTCAAAGCACTTCTTCTTCAGGCATGATACTGAATAGAGATGTACTGTGGGTTCTAATAGAACCCAGTTTCAAATTGAATCTGAGGGTTTTGAAGTCCCAACAAAACTTCCGGAACTCCCGGAATTTACGAAACCCGAATTTTCAGAGTTTTAGATTTTTAGCGAAAATTTCTATAATTATCGAAATCGAAAGTATATGCTTATCGAAATCGAAAGTAGCTGATTATCGAAATCGAAAGTAGATGATTATCAAAAATCGAAAATCGAAAGTAGCTGATTATTGAAATCGAGAGTAGATAATTTTCGAAAATGGAAAGTAGATAATTATCAAAAGTAGATAATTATCAAAAATCGAAAGTAGACGATTATCGAAAATCGAAAGTAGATGATTTTCCAAAATCGAAAGTAGCCAATTTTTGAAAATCGAAAGTAGACGATTTTCGAAAACCGAACCTCGAACTTTCGAAAATTTCGAAAACAAAACGAAACTCAACAGTTTAGAAAATCTCTACTACTGAATAGCTTAGAAAGCTTGCATTTTCAATCATTTTAGTTAGCCAATTAAACGTATTATTTCATATCCAAGATGTTTTTACTGAGATAAAACTGGTCAGTCCTGCTTTGACTAGGAGCATATTTATAAAGCAGCCAGCACAGTCACTTCAGGGTAGAGGCAATATGACTTTCCATTGGTAAAGTCAGTGTAAATCCCACACTACCCGATGTTAGTGCAAGTGTTATGGGGACTGTGTGAAATAGAGAAATATTTGGACAGGGTACCCGATGCAATAAACTTTTATTTTTATTATAGTATATTGTAACAACATCCTCCCTGGCACTTTTATTGCAAAGTCATACAAATTACATAACATGGTTAATGCATTTAAGTACACAAAGTGATAAGTTTATTTACAGTAATACACAAGGAAAGAGCACCCTGCCTAGTGAGCTTACAGTCTAGAATAAATGGGAGTGACACATAAGGTAAAGCTAATCGGTAGGCTGTAAGTTGATTGACAGTGGAGTTTGATTAGCGGGTAGGAGTATATTGGGTCACAAGCAGCACAAGCAATGTCCTGAATGCGAGTGTAAGAAGAGGTGACAAGGGTGGTGAACTATTAGTTAGGTTTTCAGCTACCTAGTAGCGTGACACCTAAAATGTATTCTATAGAGGTCTTAGTGCCACACACCGAGCAGCTTGCCTGACTGCGATCCCACAATCTACTAAATATCGCACATTGTGGGATTTCAGCAAGGTAAGTATATAGTCTAAAAAACATTGCACCCCCCCCTTCATTGCTTTATTTTTCTACAGACTTCAATTCATTTTTCTGTAGAAAACCTTGGAATATACTTTAGAGATTATTCTACTTATGAAAAGTCTCCTTATGAATAATTTATCATACTGTAAATGCCATAACAAATGTCTTCTGTAGGATCAAAAAGATCAGGGATTGGTGTTGGGTTTGTATTATAGATATGGTATGCTTTACAGTAAGCACAGGAAAAAAGCAATTGGCTTTAGGGAAGTTGGAATTAGCATTTCAGAATACACTATTTTATATCAGAGGAAAGCTTTAGGTCACATAAAAAAAGCCAAAAAACCTGGAATATTCCCCATAAAGGGCCATGTGTATATTTACAGATCTTTTCCCCACAACTGAAAGCATTAAGCTTTGGATTTGTGAAATGTCCATGTTGTTCACCATTTTAGAAATGTGTTTGTTTGCCAGCTAGCAAATATACAGTATCCTTCAGCTAAACACTTATATAAAGTATAAGAAACACGTTTGACTAGATGACTTTTATTTAATAAAAAAAACAATTTAACATGCACTTAAGGGACAATTTAATAAAATGTTTTATTATTATTATTGACATTTTTTTGGCTGCTGAAAAGGCTGACCTCTAAATATCAAACAATATCGCCATACCTAATGCAAACCCAACACCCATTTCCACTGTTGTTTCATGTATGAAGTAAAACACTACATTGCTACAAGGAATGAAACCCCAAAAGTCATCTAAGCTGTCTATGGAAAATGTGACAACATTAAATGCAGTAACATGTCCCCCCATCTGTTGATATCCCGGTTGTCGTTTTAATTTTATGCTCACCAACAATTATTTCTCATTTAAAAATAGTTTTTCATCAACTGTCAGGGACGTTGATGGGGTCCAATGTGGCCCCTTCCTTTATTAATTTAGACATTTGAGGAAGCACATCTCTTTTCAAGATTGAGGATTGCTTATTGCTGTAAAAGCATTGAAATGACAATCAGTTTATAATATAGAGAGGTGTTCAACCAAATACAGTTGAATTTGTTACTTATTTGATTTATCTTCCCACCCCAGTAACATATACATGCAATATTTATAAATTAAAGGACAATTATACTCACCTTCCCACCGCTCCTCTTCTTTGTTCATTACCTTTTACCCAGAGTGAGGACCTGAACTGCTAGGTCCTCACCCCTGGGTTTGCGTAACTTAAAGTAGAGTCTTAGTGCAACGCTGCTCTGGTAGGCTCTGCCCCCTCCTCCCCGTTGGCGACGATACCAATAGGAAGGCACGCTTGTTGCAGAGCATTGCACTAAGACTCTGCTTTAAGTTACGTGAACCCAGGGTGAGGACCTAGCAGTTCAGGTCCTCACCCTGGGTAAAAGGTAATGAACAAAGAAGAGGAGCGGAGGGAAGGTGAGTATAATTGTCCTTTAAGAAATTCTTTTTTTATGTATATACAATTTAATGAAAATTTGAGACTAAGCTCTGATGCAAGGAAACTGATCACAGCACATTTTGCACATTATGTATACCCAATGACATTATTAAGAGTCATACATAATACCCAATTTTTCAGGGGTGGTGCAGAACAATTTGTTATCTTAAAAGTAGTTGAAACATCTGAAGAAGATGAAACAGAGATTTTTGAAGAGAGAGTGTAAGTATGTTTTTTCAGACATACAATTTTAAATGGCTATAGATAGAATTAATCAGCCCAAGCAAACTGTAAACTTTTTTTCAGAATTTATCCCCTCAACAGAACGCCTAATCATAAATATTGGACAAAAGGTGAGAAATGATACAGGGGAATATAAATTTATCATTTAGCAATACCAGGATTTGACATGTAGATCATGCAGATCAAGTAAATGTTAGTATTAACATATTTAAAAGCCTTACAAATATGAACTTTGAAACCTCAATTTGTTATTATAGTAGAGGTAGGAGCAGATATTCTGACCTCTAGTTCTTATTTGCTTACCAAGAAATCTCCTATTTGCAGTGTGATCACGGCTGTCAGTTACTTTTCTTTGTATTCCAGCTTCTGTTCGTCTCTCACATTTAATTTTAAAGGAACAGTACCGTATGTTTGTTTTTCTATAATCAATTCTAAATGTAAGTGGGAGGTAGGATAGTGTACTCCTACTGTACTTCTTGCTGTTTTATGTTAAGCTGGAAGTGCACTGTGAATAGTACTGTTTGTGCAGTGGCTGACAGTTTCTCCCATAGGAGGAAAGTATCTTTCACAGCTTCCTGCTGAATTCACAGGTAACAGAAGTGGTAGGAGTACTATTTCCCACTGAAATTTTACATTTAATATTTTTAAAAAAATATGTTTTGTTTGAATACAAATCTTTTCATTTTGTAAGGCACATTTTAATTTTATGTTCACAGTGAGAGTTCAGTAACAATGTAATGGTCCCATTTCAGATGTTCTTTTTTTCTCAAGAGGTCAAGGAAGATTGTTCCATAGCATAATGCATTTAGGAAAACCACAGATGTTGGAACGTCTACCCACTAGTTAGATTTTTTGACAGAAGCATTTGCAATTTAAGAACCACTTGTGTTCACACAGGAATGTGTTGGGGAACCTAATGAAGGATTCACTGCTAGACCTTCCTTAGTTACTCACTGGTTAGCATTGATGCCTTACAGCGCTGAGTCATGGGTTCCAATCCACCTTTGGTGACAGAAGCATTTGGGTTCTCCCTATGTATGTGTACATTTCCTCTCTCTGATATCATTCCACAGGAGACATTGAGGCATATTTGTAAAGGGTTGATAGCAACATTTCCCTTCTTTATTGCAGTGATCATAATTGCATGGCTGTATTTTTTTTAAAATAAAAATGCCGTCATATTATTCCAATCACTTTTAATATGAATGGTTGCAACTTGCAAATGTGACACAGTTGTACCATATCAGAAACATATTAAAGGAGCAGTATTACAATTGAGTGTTCTCCCCTTGGACAGGTTGTGTGTGTGATAGGTCACTTTAAATATAAGAGCCTGATGTGAATGGATAACACTAATTGTGCAGAGCCATGGAATCGGTTCAGTGCTTTATAAGTAAATAAATACATGCATTTTATTTCTTTATTTTATGATCCCCATTATGGTGGTTTGTTTCCTGCTCCGTTTCACACAAATTTTCATTTGTCGTCTAGGAGTCTCAGTCCTTTATGCATGGTGTCACCTCCTTTACAGCTTTGTGAGCTCTTTATGAGCTTTTGAAGCTAGTGCATCCATTATAAGTCATTGGCTGTGATGTCATCATCTCAGCCTTGACTGACAGCTAGAATTCGGGAAAATGGTGAGGGATTTTAAGGTTAACATCTAAGGAGAACCAGAGTCAAAGAAAGTATTGATAAACAAGAGCTTTGGGTGTTTTGGATTATGTTTGTTAAGGGGTGAACATGGTCTTTCTACTTTCCAACATACTCGGAGTATTGAAATCTTACAGTCCTACATCATATAACAGACCTACATTAGCATGTTTTACAGCTTTAAAGGGAAACATTAGTTATATTTGACTTTATCATTTATAGACAGTTAAGTTCAGTGTTAAAGCATTTCAGCTACAGACCATATAGATTGGCAAACGAAAAGAAAGCAAGGACTTGGATGCACTCCGGAATTACTGCACATAAACGTCGAACGTTACATGAAAAATGAACTTTTATTACTTATTCCATAAACATCCCAAACTCCTATGGTCCCTACACAAGTTCATTTTTAACTATATGTAAAGTATGGCTGGGTGATATAGTTTTCATCTAATTCATGTGTTGTAGCAAAATCTATGGTTGGTTCAAGGCGCATGCAATATAAATGCAAATATGAAGTGCAGACATATATCTTATATATTTAAATTGAAGGGCAACCTACTACACCTGGGGTTTATCCCACTATTTCTACTTTTCTTTTACAATTTATTCATAGCTATAGATAAGAAATTAAATCCATAAGGTTTACATTGATATAATAATTCATAATCAGTAATTTTATATATTATTTACAGTTCATGATTTTATAGGATTAAATAAAATGAATGATTGCCCTTATGAGCCCGGCTGTATTCCATCTCCCATCTATCGGACTAATTACAGATTATTTCCCATTGCTCAGCAAGCAATTTCAATTTCTAGTTTTACTGTATCTGTACTGAATGGGAACTAATCACATTTACATAGGAATCTGTTTTCTCAAGCTCCTATTTTAAGATCACTTAATATTATAATTATTGTAGAACGTTCCTGATTTCATCTCTTCCGGTTCTCTTAGCAGCTTTCTAAATATTTTTTGAGCTTTAAGGAAAACAAGGAAGATGTTCTGGCAACCCCCCCCTCCCCCAAACAGTGAAATAGTCATAATAGTAAAATTTAAGACCATCGTATAAAAATCGCTGATGATGAATAGGCCAAAACCATTGATGTCTCACAGTCAGGGGTCCTGGCCTGGCAACCCTGCAAAAAATCATCTCGTACTCCCCACCCATCCCCATGCACTCTTTGCCAATTCTGGAAATACTGTGAGTTGTATTTATCAAGATATCTCAAGGGCAGCACATCTGACATCTCTGCACTATAGTGTATTCAATAAAGGGGGCCATACATTAGGACGATTTTACTTACCTAACTGAGCGATCCCACAACATTAGACCGATCCTGCAAGAACCACCTTTCCTGTTCATCTTAACGACCGACATGCGATTGCTAATCCCATTCATTTTGCGATTGCATGTCGGTTGCAAGGAAGAACGGGAAAGGCAGTTCTGGCAGGATCGGTCTAATGTCGTGGGATCACTCAGCCGTAAGTAAAATCATCCTAATGTATGGCCCCCTTAACACCCTACAGGGAGGAAACTATAGTTGTCCCCTATTCCCTCAGAAGAACTTCACAATATAAATATACACTCTGGAGGTGAAAGGTCTGTGTTACAGCAGTTTTAATTTTTTGCAAAATTGTCCAAAACAAACCAAAGTGCCATCAATACCATAGTTGTTTTGGGTGATGTCCCCATTACTAGTTAATTAGCATTTACACAGCAAAGTATTAACTAGGCTTAAAAGACCTATACTAAAAAAGCCCTCGCTGGATTCCTCTAATTTAGCTTACTACTGCCCGGTCTCTCTCTTACCGATAGTCTTCTCCCGTATCACTAACTACCTCCATGCTCATAACCCATTGGATCCTTTGCAATCTGGATTCCGTCCTGCACATTCCACTAAGACGGCCCTGTGTATGGTTATGAATGATCTTCAGGTTGCAATGGCCAATGGTCACTTTTTTATTCTTATCCTCCTTAACCTCTCCTCTGGTTTCGACATAGTCAATCGTTTCCTCCTAATGCAAATACTTCACTCCATGGGCATTAAGAATGAAGTGGCATCCTGGTTTCTATCCTATATCTCTGACCGAACTTACTCTGTATCTTATGCAAACTACACCTCTTCTCAGGTTCCTTTTAGTGTGAGGGTGCCGCAGGGGTCTGTTCTTGGACCCTTATAGTTCTCCCTCTACACATCCTTGGGAGATGTCATTAGATCTTTTGGCTTCAAGTTTCACTTATACACAGATGATATACAAATCTACTTGTCCACACCTACGCTAACTCCTGACATTCAATCACTTGTCTCTGATAGTTTCCCCACCTAAACCTGGTCCTATCCCATTTTTCTCTATTTCTGTTGTCAAAACTCCCATTTTTACTATCCAATCGGCACGCTGCCTAGGGGTAATTATTGACTCCTCTCTCTCCTTTTATAACCACATAACCTGCTGATTTTTCCTTCACAACATAGCCAAAATCCGCAGGTTCCTTTCTCTCCGACTACTGCTATGCTTATGCATGCACTCATCCTATAGTGCCTAGACTATTGTAACCACTCACTGGTCTTCCCTTTGCTCTGCTGAACTTCATATTTCTCCTTATATTTCCTCTCTCGTGTCCCCATATGTTCCTGCCCACACCATTTGATCATCACAGAACCAGCTTCTGTGATGACCCAACACTCACAATGCTTCTTCTTGCCTTAAACCTTTCTCTTTTGTGGCTCCCATCCTCTGGAATTTGATTCCCCTCCCTCTATGTCAAGAAAGCTTAATTAGCAGGTTTAAATCAAACCTTAAGGTTAGATTTAATCCCATTCATTTTGCGATCGCATGTCGGTCGCATAGAATATCGGGAGAAAGTTGCGTGAGCACTAAGTAATATCGGGTATATGTAACCTATGTTACCTATCTGGTAACTAGAGATGGACTAGAATTTGAACTCAAACCCGAGTTCAAGTCGAACTTAACAAGTCCGAACGGACCCAGATTTCTCAGACTTTCCAGACTCGCGGCTGTACTTTTGATGATTATCGAAAATGCGATAATTATCGAATTTTCAGGCCATTCGCTAACCCTAGAATGTATCGTTTGGTAACCCTCTAAAGTTACGTTCGATTTCGGTAACCCTCAAATATATGGTTATATTTTCGCTAACCCTAGAATGTATCGTTTGCTAACCCTCGAAATGGCCATAATCCTCAAATGTAGCTTGTGCAAAACCCGACAATTGCCAGCTCGTGTTTAAGAAGTGTTTAAACAGGTTTAGGTGATAGTGACATGTTCCCCAGACCATTTCCAAGGTGCCACATTTACAGTAAACTACCATTGTTAGTTTAGCTGTAAATCATCCGGATTTTTCTAACTATCCCTCCCCCATAATGGGTTCTAATCTAAGCTTTCAAACTTTTACTGAAGTTCAAAAGTTCGAAAACGGACTGAACTTTATGAAGTTCGGCCATCTCTATTGATAACTAGCACAGTATATGAGAATATGATTGTTTTATTTGCACTGCATAAGTCTCACTTCTGCATTTATATCCTTTCCTTTGTATCTGAATGTTACCCACCCAATTAGATTGTAAGCTCTATGGGGCAGGGACCTCCTTTCCTCTTGTGGCAAGGCTCTAGTACAATTTATTTATATAATTTATATATTTATGTACTGAACTATTTATGTAATTGCCCCCCTTGTGTGACTTTTTTGTATTTTGTTATTGTACAGAGCTGTGTCCCCAGGTGGTGCTTTATTAATAAATTATACATACATTACTAGTCCTTATCATAAAAGCCTGTTAATGGACCCTTAAACAAAAACAACTAAAAAACACCTTTGGATTGCTGTATCATGTTAGCTTTTATTTACTTTCTTATTATCTGATGTAGGGTTGGGACACATAGGTCAAAATATCAGCTCAGTCTATCATGCAGCTAAAAGTTTGGTTGGATTGGCTGGGTAATTGTTGGGGTTCTAATATCATCAGCCTTGCCACTTGACTTCCATTTGATATATCTGTTGGTCACATTTTCAGACCAAAAATATTCTGTGGTTTAAGACTCAACTTTATTGCCACCATTTGACTGTCCACCGTGGCACATGGTGCTACACATTCCAATCTTGCCACTTGTCCAGTCTGCTGATGGCACCACCGCTAATGAATATCCTCAAGCTCTCAATGTCATCTGCTGTACTGTTAATGGAAACAACTCTCTCGTACATTTAAAACAAGCCTAGAATTAGATCTCTAGATCTTAATTTATAGTCTTGTAAAATTACACTTCCCAGACTGCCCTGTCTCTGTATTTCTGTGTCAGGCATGTGTAATAAGCTGTGACATAAGCCCCACCTCCAAAAATATATCTTTTCTGAAGCTAGTTACAGACCTGCAACCATTCTATGTCCTTTCCTCTACCTATGGGAATTGGGCACCTTAGATAGACTGCAGCTAGAATAATGATCCTGGAGTCATTGTAAAGGAAGGAGTGTGCTCTAATAAAGGCCACTTGCATGGAGACCATTGTTTCCCTTTAAACTAACAGGGAAATTCAATAAAAGTTCTTATCATTTAAAATGGTTCTAATTTTGCCCCAACCAATCAGTTGTTAGCTTTCAAATGTTAAATAATATCTGATGGGTTGGGGCAAAATTAGCCCCAATTTAAATGATAAATAGGGGAATGCAGCCGAGCAGCGCTCCTTTCTCCCCTTAACGTTGTGGTAACCGATTTACGATTGGTTAGCGAGACGTTAAGTCTCGCTTTGGGGCGGCTGCGCGAGTCCCGGAAGAGGCCCTCGCACAGCCGGCGCAAAGTGATTTACCAGAGGCTGCGTGGGTCTTACCACATAAGTATTTAACGCCAGGTATAGCTGGATGAGATTCACCCAGAGCTTCACAGCCTTTGGTAAATCCTGTATGGCAGATTTGCCCAGAGAATTTGCGGCTCTGGGTGAATCTTGCTGAAGAACTTTTATTGAATAACCTTGTTAGTCTGCAATGGAATAAGAATAGAATAAAAACTACAAAGTCCAGACCACATGTCCACAACAGCTCTTTTATTTATGTTCAGAATTCCCAGTGACCTCTACTAGTATATTCCTTTCTAAATCACAACAATTGAAAAAACGTTTAAATGCTTGTAAAATGCAAACAAATTGCAGACATTGCATTATAAGCTTGCCATTTAACATACAAATCTTTAGTCCCTAGTTTATCTTTAATTTTAAGTACATTGGGACTTAATTACTTTTCCTGTAGGATTTTATTTGCTAGAATATAGCTCAAGGTGCTCACATGATATCAGCAAAGTGAAAACAATCTGAAAACAATCAACTCTGATGACCATAAACTACTGCCGTCTGCATTGGGTCCCATACATTGATCACTTCCTATGCAAAGTTCCCAAAGGATACCAATGGAATCTGCCATAATTTTGTGATGTAAATCAAATGTATAAAGGGCACAGTTTGTTTCTGTTAAGCTGGGTACACACCATGTGATCCTTCGCCCCTAACCGACCATTTGCCACTAGCGACCGGTCAACCAGGAGGAAGGACTGTCGGTCACAGCAAATGTAGCCAAGGGTGGCAGTATCCCGTGAACGAGTGTGAAGTCCATTGAGGATCGCATGATTGGCATGTGGTTTTCCAACGCCAATTTGTCCGATTCGGTTGAACGAACGGTCACGGGTGCCGCAATTTTTTCTCGCTGGCCGACCCAATTGAACTATCGGTCAATTGGGTCAAAAAACTGCATGGCGTGTACACAGCCTTAGGTATATTGTCTACTGATCTAAATGTAAACTAGCATGTAAATACATTTACTGTTCGGTAAACCAAGATGAAAATCTCAGCTAAATATAAAATAAAATGCCGTGCTGGAATAATACATTAAATCCAAAGCTGCCAATTCATTTTCTCCATGCATTTATAGGGTCAATAGGTTTAGTTGTGTTTAACCACATATTATAAATGGTAAAACCTTGCCAGCATTGTGAGCCATCATGCTAACAATGGACAATCACATAAGCAAACAATGGTATCAAGCCCCAATTTACCCCTTTTGAAAACAACCCACAATATAAAGATTTTATCCATCAGTCATGTCTTGCAATATTTTATAGGTCCCGATTGTTCCAAAGTGTCGACCAACCCACAGTGGGCAGCCACAATATTACTCAACACCACATCCCTTGGCAGTAAATTTAGCACATTCCCACACCCAGCCTTCCACATCCTTTTATTTTCTGCTAGGAATGATGAAGACTTTCCTCTGATGTTGGTGATAAGTTGTTTTTTCCAATTAGGTGGTTTCATTTGTTTGGCAATAATCTGGGAACAAAAAGTTTTCTTCCCCTTCCCACAAGAAAAATGGCGGCCCTACATGTAGTGCTGTCTGGCAAACAGTCTTTCTGCCTCATAAATTGGCACATCATGAATTTTTATTGTTTTCAGAAAAGGGCTTTATATACAGTTAACCACAGGGACAGATCATTGAATGGGACATATACTTAAATGTGAGTTCTAATTACCCCTCTGTTGATGTGAATTGTTTATGACAGTACTGAAAGCCAAACAATATATATTTACAGAAAAAATATTATTCATGCAACGCTATACATTCCAGGACGTAACATAACAGTTCATTTCTGAGTTCTGTTTCTTTGCTCTTTCTCACCTCTGCTGTCCTTCCATTTATTCTTTACTTTCTTACTCATTTTCAGTGACAATTTCAGAAAATTTCCATTGGTCGGGATCTCTTCAGTAGAGGTAGCTGAAACAATCATCGCCTTTTATGGGCAAAGAAATTATTGTTCCCTGTAAAGTATATGCGTACTGATGATTGTTCCTTTGTATTTGTGAATCAGGCACATTCATGAGTCCGATGGAATCTTAAAGGGGAATTGTGGTCTCCAAACAAGTTGATTTTAAATTAAATGCCAGGTTCCTACCTTTAAAATGAGCCATCAACCTTTTTCAAGCTTAAAGGGAAAGTTAACTTTTATGTAACTGTAATGCATGGATTTTATATGGAAATAAGCAGATGATCTAGTTACAAGTGTCAATGTTATTAATTCAATTACTATGACACATGTACACTAAAGCTGGCCTTACACTTCTGCCCATTAGACATTGGATTTGAGATGAATATCGAATGGATTGTAATATTGAGTGGAGCAGCAGATTTACCTCCTGACATTCCCCATCCAGATCCTGTTAATGGGTAATAATATAAAACGATATTACTATATTGATAGCAAAATAATCTAGCCAGGCAGTTATATGAACATCGCTCAAACGTCAAGAGGTGAGTTTGTTGTGTATGGCCAGCTTTACACGGTAATAAGCCAAGAGCAACAATCACAGAAAAGAAGGATTTTGCAGCAGGATTTGGAGTGTCGTAGAAGGGTCTAAATACTGATAAAAGGGAGGTAAGCATAATAATGGCTCTGGGTTTTCATTGTGAAAATTGTTCCAAAGCGACTGTGCACTAATTTATAGCTGACCGCCTTGGTATTTTCTTACGTAGTTTTAAATAAAGATCAGTGTCAACTGAAATGCTTCAGCAATGGACAATACCGGATGGCGTCAGTATTTTTTGCAATACCCCGCTGCTGTATCAAAATGTGTTATCAAAGGTTAATTCTTGTTTTTTACAAAAACCCACAAACACAATATTTTTTTTAGCTCAATTTTATTATCTGTCAAAGAGTATATTTTCATTTTATGTTAATACATGTTCGTTTAATTACCTGTGATAGTTTCATTCCCTTGCCACAACCAAAGACCTTTATTTAATGCGCGTTATATAATCCATTGCGCAATTTGTCAAGGTTACCGAGAAACCATGGAAACTGGTTTTACCAACCATGGAAACCATTTATGTAAGAAAAACCAAGCAAGTTGGAGATGGAGGAAGAAATTTTGAACTAATGAATCAGATAACACAAATCTGGAAGCAAACTCGCTTTATTTATCTGAACAGAACGTTAAAGCAAAAAGTAATGTACCTGACCTACACCGATGTAAAAAAACAATTCAAAGAAAACAGTGTTTACTGGTTATATAGTTTAGTATTTTTAGCTGACAGTCTATGAATAATCTATAAGCCCTATAAGTACCTGTCACTGGGAAATATGAAGATATTAGAATCCACCAAGGGTTTGGTGACCAAACACAAGCACAATTCTGCAGGATCAGCATTTATATAGGTCATAGATCTATTAATACTTCTCTATGAGATGAAATCTTAATTGTTTGCCACTTCAGTGATTTGCTGTCCTGCTCGGTTCAGCTCATACGTTACATGGTTAACAAAAAAAGCAAACGTTGAATAGGACATTTCATTTCCCTTTCTTCATAAACCCAAACCCAAGACTGCAAAACTTACTTACCCAGCTCCAGGACGTTCCTGTAGGCAGATGTTCACTCCAATATTTGATGCACTCCAGTGTTTGACACCCCCTTTCTGCAAAGGTCACTCTATTCTCCTAAAGCTGAAGAGAGCATTGAAAATCAGAAGATCTGCCTTCAGGAACACACTCACATACAGTACAATAATACAGACAGCAGGATTCATAAAACCATATTGCAAAAAATCTGTTTTTACTCATACTGTATATTCACACCATAAAGAATATGTACACTGGGCATTATTTATTTATTTTATTTTTAATTGCCCATTTCTGGAATCTACTTCCCAACTATCACTGTAACATTTTTTTGTTGATCTGTCCTTATTTCTTTAGATTTCCAGTCTGAAACATCTTACATTTCAGCTGTCAATCAAGTGCCTTAGTATCGTAAACTCTTCTGTTATGTGCTTGTGAAGGTTCTCATTTATCCAGGGCATGGTATATCTGTTGTATTCAATTAGATCAACTGGACTTGAAGTTTATTTCTTGAAGACATTTCGCTAGTCATCCGACTGGCTTTCTCAATTCAGAATGACTTGTACAAGAATCTGTGGCAATTATGTACCCTGGAAAATCCCAATTAGCATATCACAGCCAAGTGTTAAGGGAAAATCCCAATTAGCATATCACAGCCAAGTGTTAAGGGTGTGATTGGATAGTGACTAAGAGGTGTTATAGGAACGCCCAGAGTAAGGTGTCAAAACAGCATTGTATATGGCAGACAGTTGCTGTCGAACCCCAAGAGGTGTTAAGGAGGCCATTTATGTGAAAATAAATAAACCAAGCCTAATAGAGGTGGGGGGTTCGACACCAACTGTCTGCCATATACAATGCTGTTTTGACACCTTACTGGTGCGTTCCTATAACACCTCTTAGCCACTATCCAATCACGCCCTTAACACTTGGCTGTGATATGCTAATTGGGATTTTCCAGGGTACATAATTGCCAAAGATTCTTGTACAAGTCATTCTGAATTGAGAAAGCCAGTCGGATGACTAGCGAAACGTCTTCAAGAACTAAACTTCAAGTCCAGTTGATCTAATTGAATACAACAGATATCTTCTGTTATGTATAGTTTTACCGTAGCTGGAATGGTGACAGTTGGTACATGAACTGCACAGTGGGAAATTGCCTCTCCCAGTGCTACCTCAAAAGGACTACTGAGCATGCTTGCCCTTACAGAAAATCAGATAGTCTGGCAAGGGACTGGGGGACTGAACTTATGGAAAACAAAAAACTTTTTTTTCCAGCAACACAAACACATCAGAGTAAGTGCTGCTTACGGTACATATATTCATTAACTGACTGAAATAATACAAAGTAGATTTTCCAGTGTACAATTCCTTTAAAGACAAACTTAATGTGACCTTTAAGAGGCTTCCCAATTCTAATGTTAGTTAATTTTAGCTATGAGAATTGTGTTTTATTAAGTTAATTATCATTAATTTTATAAATAATACAGGATTCGTTTTCATTTCCATGCTATAAAATACATTTCTCTTAAGTTTTGGCTTAAGCCATGGAAAGTAAGTAATTGAAACCATGTACTGTACTGGGAGAACTGGGCCCAGCGAAGGATTTATGAGGCGCATTCAGCGATAAGAGAAAACTTACCATCAGCTGTTTATTAAATTGATAATAACAAGCCTGATAAAAATTAACTCTTTCCTGCCTACAAGATGGAAAGGGTACTGTTATGGAAATGAATTTAATAGGCTTACTTGCCTGGTCAACTCTAGAACAGGGATGGGCAACCCGCGGATGCAAACTACAACTCCCTGCATTCCATAGCTGCTACTGTAGTTTGCAAATATTTGGAGGCAGAAAATGCTGAGAGTTGTAGTTTGAAAACATCTGGATGGTCGCTTGTTGAACATCCCTCTTCTAGGCTTTTCCCTTGGAAATATTGAAAGAAATGTAATTAAATAAGATCTCCACCCTAAAACACATTTTTGATGACTTACAGTCTAGAAACTGCAGAAGAAAACGATGTAATGAAATATTGTGCTACATACAACAGCCCCTATAATCTGCCAGACTGTGCATAGTATGACGAGGAACTAAACGTTAAGAAACCCATTGATTATACCTAGGGTGAAATCCTTAAACACATACAGGGCGATGCACTGAGAGCCACTATTGGAAAACAGCCCGGCGATGTTATATGCCGATGAGCATATATAGCTTCGCTATTAGCCGTTTTTTTATTTTGGCACTTTTAACCCCAGCTATTATGGCGTTTAAAGTGCCGCAATACAATGCCGCTTTCGACATATAACATTGGTTGTGGTGGCTAACTTTTGCGTTAGCCACACAGCCTCCGAAACGAAGGAGTTTAAGTCAAGCTAACTGATATAACATGGGTTACAGTGTCTTTTAACTCCATTTTCGGCCACTGCGCCTCTTGGTGCATCTGGTAGTAGGTCCTTTCCCCTGGGAAAGAAGCTGTTTTCAAATGATGCTTTCCCATATGCTTGACCTGCCCCATCCCCAAGGGCAGTGAGGCTAAAAGATCCACTGCCTATGGAAACGCAAACATCATACAGTGCCCCTCCCTGCCAAAAAAAAAAAGAAAGCATGCTTCCCATACCACCCCCTCCCCTAATAGTGCCCAAGGTGAGGACCTAGCTGTTTAGATTTTCATCCTCAGGACTATTATGGGAGGGGGTGGTTTGGGATGGTATTGGTATTTTAGAAGCTTGGAGCCATATTTATAAAGCCGCGGTATCGCTTTTTAAATTTACGATACCGATCATAAATCTACATTCACAAAATTGTAGATTGGAGATCCCCATAGAATACCATATGTGTTTCATCAGATGCACGTTATGCAAAGCAGATACCAACTTGTATTGTATATTGAATAAGAAGCCCATAATAAATCACAAAAATATGTGCATCCCATAAAATAATGTTGGAACCAATTTGTACCAGTACAGCATACAGTACACATACCAACCAAGTACACCTACTGCCCCATCATATTACAGTGCTTATTGTAATCTGATATAGGAAATTCTGGACAGATTACTTATAACAATCATAATGAAATAACATAACATGTTATAGGGTAATACTCTTTACGTTTGGTTGAAAGAAAATATAGTTATTTCAATTCTTGTATGTGATTTTTTTCCCCCTAGAAATCTTTCAGCTGTTTAACGTCTTATAGACTGCATGAGAAAAAACATTAAAACTGAAGACAGTGGGGGATTATTGCTTAAGGGCAAATTCTTTGGCATTGGACCCCAGTTACCGCAGTTTAAATCTGTAGCCTCAGTATGCCATAAAAAAACATCATTTTTATCAATTTAGCAAGAAAATGTTTCCAACCAGAATGCACTTAACCCATTATGTTATGCACACATTTGCCCATCCAGGGGTAATGCCTTAAAAAGCAGATTGCTTTCTGGGTAATGAAACATAATCCTTTGTTTTATACAAACATTTGATGCTTAGGGGAATATTTATATATCAGCGATGTTGGTTTTTTGGATCTATTTTAAAAATTTTCTCCACATATTGCAAATAAACTTTTCTTGCCATTACACCTTGCAAAAACCCATAGTAGTGAGAAAAAAAACCAGTTTTTTTTAAAAACAATCATTGTATAAAATTTCCTTATGGTATGTTTCCTTATAAACAGAATTTAAAAAATTGTCCAGGGGATGGGGGATTGTGGGGTTAAACATTTTTTTTTTTTTTAGAAAATGTCAAAACGTCAAAACGTGTTTACACTCCACACCATTTAGCAAAGAATTTCCCCTTGGAGTAAACCACGGATTTTGCCAATGCATAATAAAAATTCAAACATTTTTGTAGCGAAGTCTGGCATTTAAAACCAGCGAAAATATTGCTTGTTTATAAATATTTCCCCTACTGTTTAATTTATTGACTTTGCACTAGAGATGGACTCGATCCCACAACTGGTTCCGAATCGGGTTTTACGGATCTGAAAAGAGTCGGATTTTTAGATTTTTCTAACACACGGTCCTTTTTTGCTAATTATCGAACAATCAGGGAGATTCAATAAAAGTTCTTATCATTTAAAATTGTGCTTATTTTGCCCCAACCAATCAGAACTTATGTAACATTTGAAAGCTAACGTCTAATTGGTTGGGGCAAAATTAGCACCATTTTAAACGATAAGAACTTTTATTGAATAACCCCCAATATTTATTGAATTTATCGAAAGACCTAAAATCATCCAATCACAGCTATTTTTAGTGCCAACCCCTTGGGACCCTCGATTCAGTGTTTGGGAAGTTTCCATTGCTATTTTTTTCTTTATTGTATTCAAACTTTTAGACTATAATTGGTATGAAAGTTTGAAAATCCCAAATCGGAACATGTTATTGGAAAATGTTAATGCAGTTGAATATATGGTAATAAGTGGAATTGTGCTGTAAATTTTTAAAAGTTCTACTAGATGATGTTTCTTTATTAACAGTTTAACACATGTATAATCCAACATTAAATCATAAATTATAGCAATAAATCCAACAATCAACCATAATCAACAATTACCCTGAAAGGGGTGACTTACATATGGAGATATAAGAGGGGTCCTCAGATACAGCCTTTTCTTTGTGAATTTTGTGTTAGAATGCAGCTAAAGGTATTTCACAAGGATTTTGATAGGGAAACTACAGGTCTGTGGTGGGATTTTTATTAGTCTTTATAGACTAGGGCCAGCCATAGAATACATAGTAACAGAGTAATGGTGGTTAAATAAAAAAATACATCTAGTCCAACATTTATACCTTACTCTTAAACTAACCTAACAGTTGATCCAGAGGACTCAACTGTACTACAAATGGAAAGTGAGAGAGTATCTCTAGATAAACTAGAACTACAGTATATTTATTAATACCAGAATATTAAAATTCTCAATATTTTTTAGTTTAAGAAACTTATCCAGATCACTTTAAAGCTATTCAGTGAACTTGCCATGATCACATCTGCTGGAAGACAGTTCCACAGTTTCACCGTTCTCACTGTAAGGAAACCTTTCCTAACCTGAAGATGAAACTTCTTTTTTCTTATCTTAAACAATGTATATGAGTCCACTGATATGACCTATTCGTGAATAGAGATGTCCGAACTTCGAAAAATCCGGTCCGCTCGAGGATCCGCGGATTTTCGAGAAAATCCGTAAATTCGAAAATCCGCGAGCGGACCCGTTAAAACGTATTAAAATGAAAGTTTGGCAAAATCCGCATTAAAGGTGGTCTAAATAGCCATGGTACCGTACACTAAAACACTCAGGGACCTGGGTAATGACCTTGGAAACACGTATCAATGCCTACAATACCTAAAAATTACAGTCCACTAGCGTGAATTAAAAAATACGTCATTTCTCGAAAATACGAGGATTTCCGTAAAAACGGGGATTTTCGTAAAAACGAGGATTTCCGTAAAAACGAGGATTTCCGTAAATACGCGGATTCTACGGAAATACGTCATGGTCAGTGAGGCAGCTATATGTTGTTAAGTCGACAAAATAACCAAATGGGATTACGGCGCACACCGGAAAGTAGGACACCGGGAACTCTTTGTTTATATGTTGTTAAGTACCTCCTGGCTAGGGGGTATGACGACTTTCCCCCAGGGACCTGGCATGTGCGGCGCAGGAAGCGCACTATTATGGAGGGGCTCCAGCGACGGCTCCTGCGCCGCTTCGGCTTCCAGACCACTGTCTCTACCCTCCAGAGACAGTAGTCTGATCTCAAGAGGCAGAGGCCTCATTATGTTCTAGCCATACTGCAAATGATGGAAGGCAAGTATACTTTTTATTATATTACTGTATTGCAATAAGTAGTAAAATATTTTAATTCACTTCTGACAAAAACATATTTATATATATGTGTTTGTAAAAACATCAATAATCCTTAAATTTGGCTTGAGAGAGAGAGAGAGAGAGATCCAAGTTCTTTGTATTTCTCATTCACTGGTTATTATTATTATTCTTATATTATTCAATATCAGCCCTATTTAAAGGGTAAGTAAAGTCAAAAAATAAATCACTGAAAAGTGACTTTATTTAACATACCACCTATAAATTTAAAATGATACCCACACATAGACACAGGTAAACACACTTGGTGGCCCACCCTTCCATTTCCATTGCAGCCTTATTTAAAGGCTAAGTAAAGTTAAAAATGTAATTGATCATTAAAAATTTGATTTCTTTTTACCTTATAAATGCACACTGATACCCACACATAGACACAGTTAAACACACTTTACTGACCCATCCTTTTTACATGGCAGCTCTATTTAAAGGGAAAGTAAAGTCAAAAATAAAATGTTGATCAATTATTAAAAATTGATTTTTACACTCCAAAATTAAAAATGTTGTGTTACCCACAAAGTACACACAGCTACTGATGCTCCCCTACACCCAACCAACTTTTCCCTTTCCATGGCTACAATACACACAATAAAAATATAAGTACTTAGCCAGAATAAGGTATGAAATCATTGCCATAGAAATGTGATTGACTTTTAAAGCAACTATAACATATTGCCTTATTTAATCTGTATTTTCAAGCAGAATCCAAAGTATATAATTAAATATATCCTTTAGATATATCATTCATTATGTAGTTTTTTATTTTAATTTGCAGCGGAATCTTCCTCCGACACCCCACCCCCACCACCGTCCCCGCCAGAGGAAGAATGTAAGTGCAGCCTTTTGAAAAAAAATTTTTTTTTCTACATTTTTCATTTGTCCAAGGCCACATTACAGCGCACACGAGCGCTCCAGAAACAAGCATACAGGCACGTGTTTCCGGTGCACTCATGTGTATTGCCGCACGAGTGCAGTACGATTGCACAATTGTGCAAAAATTGAGGATGACATTAATTGTGCCACACTATTGTGTGCTTTTTAACACGTTGATGTGGCCAAGCCCTTTATCCAAATGTTTGCATATTTTTTGACAACTTCTCTGAGAATTGTTTTAGTAAATGTATTTGAACATTTAATGACAGTGAGAGTTAAAATAAATTTCCTTTTTTTTTTAGCACTACCACCAACTAGCACTCCGGGCAGCCCATTGCCCCCTCCGGGCAGTCCATTGCCCCCTCCAGGCTCTCCTTTGCCCCCACCGGGCAGTCCACCGCCCCAACTGGAGGAACCTGGCATGAGCCAGACACGTAAGTGCATCCTAAGCAATTTTTTTATCTTTTATTGACCTTGATTGTCAGCAAATAATTAGTGAAATTATCAGTGATAATTAAGTGAATTTTATTATTTCAACTGATAAAAATTTTGTAAAAAAAATGCAACAAATCTATTAATTGGGCTTGAGAGACAGATCTTCTCATTTCTCATTCCCATTTATTGTCCCCGACTCCCCATTGTTTGGGTGTATCTTGTCCCTCAGTTTTTGAGCTTAAGTCCGAAATTCAGTCCAAACGTCCAAAATTATCCAGAAATGTTCACTACATAGCCTTTTAGGAAATGTTCTTAATCTTATAATGTAATATATTACTAATGGATTGGAAGGTGACTGTTGAAATAAAACATTTTTTTTTCTAGAAGCAGGACCAGCCTCTACAGGCCCTCCACCCTCTCCAGCTCCTCTAGGCCCACCACCCTCCCCAGCCCCTCCAGGCCCTCCACCCTTTCCAGCCCCTCCAGCACCTCCAGCACCGCCCGCCTCTCCAGTGTCTCTGGTGGCCATATGCAACGTTAATGAAATGTTATATACAAGACTATTAATATCTGTATTTTCCCAGTGTAAAATCCACGCTACATGATGCTACATTGGGTACTGTGGGTTTGACAATGCTTTTATGGGGGCTGCACCACTTCCAAAAAATTTTGTATGTAGCACAGTCCTAGTGATACAAAACCAAGAATGTTCTGATACAATTTTGCAATAAACGTAATGTTTTATGCCAGCATTAGCTCCTGCTATTTATCAGTGATCCCCCATGATGCAATAATATCGCTTTAAGTGGAAGTTCAGTGAAAATATATATACTTTTAAGGAAAAAAGAGCAGTATTTATCCATCCCAATGACCTTAATCTGCCCATTCAGCATTGTGACTGTGTATAAATAAATGCAACGGAAATACTGACTTCCAGTTTGCAGGACCCCTAATAGAGATCGTTATGGTATTTCCGTTGACCCAGTCCCTGGGTTGATTCAGTTGCTGCTCAGTAGAGATCTGAGCATGTGTAACCCATCCAACAGCCAATCAGTTAAAATCACTGTTACCATAACTAGGTAGGCATAATATAAACTAAGAATTTTAGAAATAATGATATTTTATACTGAGCTTTCCTTTTTATGACATACCGCAACATTATTGCATTGCAGTACCATGTATGTGTAACTAGCTGTCAGGTGCAAAATTGTATCACCCGCATTGTGCTTTAGGAAATGTGCTCGAACATCTTCAACACAATTCTCTCAATATCTTCCTTCACAGATTAACAGAACATACAGCGGGATATCCGCCACATGGGGTGGTGCCTGGACCGCCGCCTGACAACACTGAAGAGGAGGGTATCCAGGCTGGAACCCCAATGATTTTTTTATTTTATTATTTTTTTTTGTAAACTAGTTTTTAAAAAAAAAAAAAAAAAGGAAAATTATTATATTATTACGGTATATATAAAAACTGTTTTTGAAAAAAAAAAACGTTTTTGGGCCTTTTTTTTTCGATATATCAAATTATTCAGATAGATTCATAATCAATTTTTATTTGAAAAATTACAATACACATATCTATTTAGCTAGCTCTATGTCTAGTAATTATAATTGTATATACCTTACCATTAATGCCATTACACACACCACATTGGCCACATTCCCCTATATAGTAGTTTGCACACAACAAGGGAAAGAAGGCAATGGGGGTACTGGGTTACATAATGTCCACTGCGGTTTGCCACCATTGTTGTGGGGCCAGGCAGGCTTGGCCCCACTGGACATACCCCTCACCCCATTGGCCTATCTCCCCCAGAGTATGCTTCGTGCAAGGGAAAGCGGGTGAACGGGTAAGGCTTTGTAGGAACCGCACCATTGAGTTACAGCAGGCCCACACTTTGTAATATGGAGTACTGCTCTAGTGCCAGGCAGGATTGACCCAGAGCTGAAAACATTAGCCACAGAGTAGCTGTTGCGGCTGTATGAGATGGTCAGAGTAGGTGACACCACAAAGGTGCCTCGTGGAGAGAGAAGGAAGAACAAAGTACTGCTCTCAGGCCGAGTAGGATCGACCCAATCTTAGAAAAATTAGCCACAAAGTAGCTGTTGTTGCAGAGCATTTGTTATTTCACAACTTGAATGCAGTAGAGCAAGGTAGGACCATATATGGCCCTGCCAATAAGAAAAAATTGCCATTTGCCAGCTAAGCTGGCATCAGCTAAGCCTCTAGGCGGAAAATGAGATGGAAGGAGCAGTACGGGTGGCCAGGGGCAGGAGGCCTTCAGTCACGGGCATCAGCATCAGCAATAGGGGTGCTGTACTGAGATGTGATCCACGCCTCATTCATCTTGATGAATGTAAGGCGGTCCACATTCTCAGTGGAGAGACGGGTCCTCCTCTCCGTTACAACAAGGTTAGTCCTTAAAAGGACTGTTGGGTCTCAAGATGTGTGAATACAGGGGTGGTTAACAACAAGTGCTAAACCACCATACTGAAATCCACACACAGAAAGCTCAAAAAAAGCTCAAAAAGCACAAAAAACTCTCTCCAACTCCTACACTGTCAGGTCTCCACTAAACACACTCCAACACACTGACAAAATGGCGCCTGTGAAGCAGCCTTTTATACCCAGGGGGCTGGCAATAATCATGTTAGCTGCCATTGGATAATTTGGGACATGTGGCTTGCTCCGTCTTGAAAATAATCCCCAAAATGCAGAAATTCCGCGAATTTACAAGAATTTCTAATTTTTTCGAAAATTTTCGAAATTACAAGAATTCTCGTAATTACGAGGACCTACTCTGTGGCTATTTCGAAAATACGGAGATCCTCGTAATTCCGAAAATTTTCGAAAAAGAAAAAAAACGCGGTTCGGAAGTTCGAAAAGGCGGAAAATCCGGAATAAACCGCCGTTCGCGGACGGGATAAATCTGCGGCGGATCCGGGTTCGGGTCCGTGAACCGGCCATCTCTATTCGTGAACAATACACCAGAGAGTTTATTATATGACCTATTAATATATTTGTATAAGGTTATCATATCCCCGTGCAAACTATGCTTTTCCAATGTAAACAGCCCTAACTTGTCTAATCTGTCTGTATAGTTAAATCCCTCCATTCCCCTTATTATTTAACCGCCCTTCTGAAAACTCCTTCAATTTACAAGATGTCCCTTTTCTTATTTAGGATTCCAAAACTGCACTGAATCTTCCAAATGAGGCCTTGCAAGTGCTTTGTAAAGGGGAGAATAATATTTTTTTCCCTTGAATCTATTCCCATCTTAATTCAAGACAAATGGACAATATCTTACTAGCTCTAGCCTTGCTGGCTGGTATTGTTTGCTACAGCTAAGTCTGTTAGTCTGTTATCTACCAGAACCCTCAAATCTTTTTTCCATTTGAGATTCACTTAACACAGTGTTATTTATGGTGTTGGTGGCACAAGGATTGTTAAACCCAAGATGCATCACCTTACATTTATCAACATTGAATTTCATCTGCCATTCTGCTGCCCATTTTGATAATGTATCTAGGTCAGTAGAGATGGCCGAACTTTCAAAAGTTCAGTCTGTTTTCGAACTATATGGAAAGTTCGAAAACGGACCCATTAAAGTGAATGGGAGTCAGATAGTTCGAAAAGTTCTAATGAAATTAAAATATCAATGGTAACTTAATGTAAATGGCTGTGGGACCTGGGAAATGGTCTGGGGAACATGTTCGAATATCTCACTCGTGCTACTTTCGAGCTCTCGCGTTCGAACATTCGATGTTCATGCCTAGGTATCATGTACATTTTACTCGTGGATTCGATGCTCACGTATAGGCTTTAATGGACACTTTACTCGCGGATTCGTTTTCTTGAACAGTCGAACACCCGATAATTATTGAAAGTCCGGAAAATATAGAAAATCCGGGGACGGGATAGTTCGAGAAGTCTGAGTTCGTTTGAACTTGAATATTTCGGCTCAAACTCGGGTTCGAGTTCTAGTCCATCTCTATAGGTCAGCTTGCAGCAATTGCACATGTATGTATGTAGGTATGTATAATTTTATTTATAAAGCGCCACTTGGGTATGCAGCACTGTACATTATAAAATACAGAGTATACAAACAAGGGGATAAATGCAATAATTACACAGATAAATTAAAATTAAATTAAATACAATTTCATACTTTGGTTAAGAACTCATATATATATAAATTACGTATAAATTGTGTGCAGCATGCCATGACACATTAAGAATAAGATCCCTGCCCTGAAGAGCTTACAATCTGTGGGAGGTACAACATACAGATACAAGTGTGGGGAGAATTTAAGTTTCAGCGCTTTATAAATAAACTTTCCATACATACTGTACATACATACAAAGCTCTGCATAGTTTAGTGTCATCAGCAAAGACAGAGAGACCTTGCTCTTAACACCCACTTCTATGTCATTTATAAACAGATTAAATAGCACTGGCCTCCACTGACTAATAGTCTTCAGGATAATGCATTAGTCACCTGTGTGGCACAGTATCAAAAGCCTTAGAAGAATCCAAGTATACTACATCTACTGCTTTGCCATACTTTAAATTCTTACTTATTTCTTCATAAAAACCAAGCAAGTTTGTCTGACAAGATCTATTTCTCATAAATCCATGCTGACTATTACTTGTTCTGAAAATCAGTTCTGAAACAAAGTCCAGACTATGTTCCCCTAACAAGTTTCCAGAATCTTTTCCTACCATTGATGTTAGACAGGTCTATTACCAGGCTGTGAATGACAACCCTTTTTTGAATATTGCTATTACATTGGACTTTTTCCATTCCAGAGGCACATTACCAGACAAAAGGGAATCTGAACAGATAAGAAACAGGTATAAATAAAACTGGACTAAGCTTTCTTAAGATCCGAGAATTTATTTCATTAGGTCCTTGATATTTACTTTTTCTAATTGTTTCTGTACCATACCCTCTGCCAGCCAGAGTGAATATTTTTCATTTATACCCTTCTTATTATTACTGTAACTGCTATAAGGACATTTTGGGGTTGGTCTTGCTTTGTTCTGCTATCTGTATTTCATTAATTCATTTTTGTAAGGAATCATACTTACCTTAAACGGCGTTCTGGTCCGTCCAACATGGCGGGGCCCAGGGTCTCGCCATGCTGACGTCAGCGTGGCATGCGCGTGACATCAGGAATGCACAACGGTGCATTGCGCGGCACACGTGATGTCATGGAAGAGCGTCCACTGGCGTGAAGATTCATAAAGGCCTGAAAACTGCCTCCAGGTGCCCAAAAATAGCATTGCTTTCCCATTGAGCTGTGCTGGGTTCCCTGCAACAGTTTGCACCCTAGTTCTCAATTTGGATTCCTGATTTGCCTTTCCTACTTTCCAGTTGACCTTGCCTATGGACTTTGTGCCTGCATTATTCTAGTATTATTGGACTTTATTACTCACTCCATATTTGTGAGTCAGTTCCAGTCGCTCGCTGTTCCTTTGGTGACGACTTCCTTGTTGGTCCCGTCTTCTCCTGTCATCATACAGGTAACCATTACACTATTTTCTGGCCATGGACCCACCCGAGGAAGCATCCCTAGATCTGGGAAAGATCCTTCAAGCAGTTGTACAACCTCCCCCTCTACCTATGGAGGACCACAAGGAACCATGAATTCCTCCTCCTCCTCATTACAACAGAGACCCTCAAGCCTGCAGAAGTTTTGTCAACCAATGCCAGATCCAGTTTGAACTCCAACCTTCCCACTTTGTGTCGGATCGTGCTAAGGTGGGATACATAATCTCTTTACTGGAAGGTAAACCTTTGGATTGGGCCTCCCCACTATGGGAAAAGAATTATCCTCTAGTGAATAATTCTGCTGAGTTACTTTCTTCCATCAAAACTATCTTTGATGCTCCTGGTTGTGCTACGACAGCCTCCTCTCACCTCCTACAGTTGAAACAGGGTGTTCATAATGCAAGTCAATATGCCATCGAATTCCGTACTCTGGCCGCATAGGTTACATGGAATAATGAGGCTCTTGTAGCCGCCTATTGGCAGGGCCTTTCTGATAAACTTAAAGATGACCTGGTTTCTAGAGATTTACCTACCAACCTAGATGAACTTATCTCCCTCAGTATCAAGATTGATACTCACCTCAGAGAACGCCTTTCCAAGAAAGAACGTAGTAGGAGATTTCCACCCTTGGCTCCATGCTTTAATCCTCCTCCTCAACCTCCTTCTTCTAATTCCCTCCTGGCTGTTGAACATATGCAAATTGGTAGAGCCCACCTCTCTGAAGAAGAAAAACTACAGAGAAGCACAGCAGGATTATGTCTCTATTGTGGAGGAAGGGGCCACTTCACCAAGAATTGCTCTCTTAAACAGGTAAACTCCAAAGCCTAGATAGCTTTGGGGTGACTCATCTGAGCAGGATTCTACTCGATATCTCCTTCCAGTATAACTCCAAATTAAACCCACCAAAAACCTTGAACTTTTGGCATTCCTGGACTCCGAGGCAGCTGGCAATTTTATGGACACTACCTTTGCTAAATGATTGGATATCCCCCTCCTGCCACTGTCCAATCCTCTTCTTGTGTTTTCCATTGACGAAAACCACTTTCCTCTAATGTTATTTCTCTGACCACAAATCTAATGTCTTTGAGAGCTGGCCCTTTCCATAAGGAAAATATCACCTTCCTTATCATCGATTGTCTTTCCACACCTGTTGTTCTTGGTCTTCCCTGGCTTTGTCTTCACAACCCCCACATAGACTGGCATACCAATAGTATCTCACATTGGAGTCCTACCTGTCAGACCAAGTGTATCTCTTCTGCCTCCTCCATTCCTGTTTGTTTTATGAACTTAGAATCTTTGCCACTTCAATACCAGGAATTTGCAGACGTCTTCTGTAAAAAGTCAGCAGAAACTCTCCCACCTTATTGCCAATATGATTGCCCTATTGAGTTACTCCCAGGTACCATTCCACCACATGGTCGTACCTATCCTCTTTCTCCTTCAGAAACTAAGTCTATGAAAGAATACATCCAGGACAACCTTCAATGTGGTTTCATTCGTCCCTCTACTTCCCCCGCTGGTGCTGGATTCTTTTTTGTGGATAAGAAGAATGGGGGCCTTCACCCTTGCATCGATTACAGAGGTCTCAATAAGATAACTATCAAAAACCATTATCCTCTCCCTCTGATTGCGGAACTATTTGACCAACTGAAAAATGCCTGTATTTTCTCCAAACTAGATCTTCGAGGGGCTTGTAATCTGATTTGCATTTGTCAGGGGGATGAGTGGAAAACAGCTTTTAATACTCGTGATGGGCACTACGAGTACCTTGTCAGGCCCTTTGGTCTCTGTAATGCACCAGCTGTATTCCAAGAATTCATAAACGACCTTTTCAGAGATCTCTTGGGTCGTTGTGTGGTAGTAAATTTAGACAATATATTAGTCTTCTCTGAAGACTTATCATCCCATAGAAGCTAAGTAAAAGAAGTTCTCTCTTGTCTTTGACAAAATTACTTGTATGCCAAGCTTGAAAAGTGTATTTTTGAGGTTCCTAAAATCACGTTTCTTGGTTACATCATTTCTAAAGGAGGTTTTGAGATGGACCCAATTAAGATTTCTGCCACCAAAGCCATACCTACCAATACCAAAGCAACTCAAAGATTTATTGGCTTTGCCAACTATTACAGGCAATTCATTTGGGGATTCTCCATCTCTCCTATTCTTGCCCTAATCAAAAAAGGGGGTAAACCTAACTCCTGGACTCCTCAGGCATTGGACGCTTTTAACTCTCTAAAAGAATCATTTTCCTCAGCCCCTGTACTCAAACATGCCAATCCTCTTCTTCTGTTTTTTCTTGAAGTGGATGCCTCCAATATTGAAGATGGGGCAATTCTATCTCAACGATACGAAATTGATGGCAAACTTCATCCCTGTGCATATTTTTCCCAAAAATTCTCAGCCTCAGCACAAAATTACGATGTCTGAAACCGTGAGCTACTAGCTATCAAACTGGCCCTTGAAGAATGGAGACATTTCTTGGAAGGTTCCCTCCATCCAGTCACTATTCATATGGATCACAAAAATCTTGAATTCATTCAAACACTAAAAAGGCTGAAAAAGGCCCGTGGGGCACTCTTCTTTTCTCGTTTCAACTTCATTATTACTTACGGCCCCGTAAGTCCTCAAAACTTTAGAACTCCTTAGTCATCTGGTGGCCATCTACACAAAAGGACATAAAAGGCTTTGTATCATCCTGCATAGTCTGTGCAACTTCTAAGTCTGATCAATCTCAACCCCCCGGCCTTCTGAGATCCTTGCCTATTCCATCTCACCCATGGACTCACCTTGCTATGGATTTTATTGGTGAACTTCCCCCGTCTAGAGGAAATACCGTCATTTGGGTTGTGATAGATCACTTTAGCAAAATGGCACACTTTATTCCTCTTCCTAAGTTCCCTTCAGCTCCTGAAATTGCCCAACTCTTCATCTCCCACATTTTTTGTCTCCATGGTCTACCTGCTGAGACCGAGGAACTCAGTTTGTTGCAAAGTTTTGGAGAGCCCTCTACAAAATTCTAGGGATCGCTCTATAATTCTCTTCTGCCTACCACCCCCAGGTCGGATGACTGGTGCCGAAAGAATCCAGCACCAGGTCAGATGACTGGTCGACCTGACGTCATGCCATGCACGACAGTCCGTCCAACATGGCGGCGCCCAGGGTCTCGCCACGCTGATGTCAGCGCGCCATGTGCGATGGTGCGTTTGCGGGACAAGTAACGTCATGGAAGAGTGCCCACTGGCACAAAGATTCAAAAATGGCCAGAAACTGCCTCCCGGTGCCCAAAATAGCACCGCTTTCCTATTGAGCTGTGCTGGGTTCCCTGCAACAGTTTGCACCCTAGTTTTCCATTTGGATTCCTGATTTGCCTTTCCTGCTTTCCAGTTGACCTTGCCTATGGACTTTGTGCCTGGATTATTCTAGTATTATTGGACTTTATTCCTCACTCCATATTTGTGGGTCTGTTCCTGTCGCTCGCTGTTCTTGTTGTGACGACTTCCTCGTTGGTCCCGTCTTCTCCTGTCTTCATACAGGTAACCATTACAATTTTTAGTTAGTTTCATTGCTTTTTTACACTCCTTATTACAGATTTTATACTTCATGGAGCCAAACTTAAAAATTTTAAAAGCCATTTTCTTTCTTTCCATTTCCCTTCTTACATGAGCATTAGGCCACACAGGAGCAAACCTATTTTTTTTACATTTGTTTACTAATGGTATAAATTTAGATGTGCAATAGTTCAATACCTATTTAAAAGCAGTTTACTTCTGTCCAGTATCAATAACTAGGAACATATCACCCTAATGAAATATAATTAGCTTTCTAGTTAAAAGTTTTGCTAACCTAGTGCACTTTTGTTTAATGCAACCTATATTAATTGACAGTATATGATGGTCACTATTTCTTAAACTTCCCACTACCTTCATCTCCATAATGAGCTCAGGGTTATTAGATATTACCTGATACAACAAAGCCTCCTTTCTAGTAGAAACTTCTAGCATCTTTGAAAGAAAATGCTCATATAGCATATATAGGAACTTGATACCTTTTGAGGTGCTGGCATTTCCATTACCACCTGCATATGGAGGGAAATTTCCTCCTCACTGGCATTTGGTGGCTTATAACAGACACCTACATTTAAATTACCCACCTTCTTTCTTCCCATGCCCCGTATTTCTCCACCCATATTTTGTCAGCCTTATTGTTTATGCCCCCAACTATTTCATTTTTTTTAGATTCGGCTTCAATTCCTGTTTAACAAACATTCAAACATTCAAACTTTCCCCCTCCTTTTTTATGTACTCTATCATGTCTTAACAAGATAGATACCGCCAAGTCATCTAAATCATTTACTATGTTTCTGCTATAACAATCACATCATTCTTTTCTTTTAAAGCTACAGTATTAGTTCCAGTTTCCCAGTTTTTTTAGACAGATTTCTTGTATTTGTAAATATGTATTTTAGATTATCATTTAATTTTTTCACCACACTTTGACGTACATGCCTCCCTATCTTCAATGCTTTCCCCTTCTCCTCCCTCCATTATCTTATTGGCTTCCTGACTCCTGACTTATTGGCCTCCTGACCCCCAGCCCTAGTAAATTATCTGTCTACATGTTCCATCACATGTCAAACCCTAGCACCAAGAAGGCAACGCATGTAGGATCTTGGTGACAGATAACACTATCTACCTTTTTTATAATGGAGTCCCCTATCACAACCACCTGCCTAGCCTTCCTGGTCCTAAGTTCTCCTTGTATTAAAGATGGTGGTCTCTGGGTGCTCAAGGGATCAGCCCATTCCATACATGTTACTTCCTCTCTTGAGACGGCAAATCTTTTGGGATGGACTGGCTGGGAAGAAGCAACTCTTGCCTTCCAACCCCCACTTTATGTATGTATGTATGTATGTATTATTAGAAAATGCCCCAAACTTTACTTACCTTCCCTCTTGCCTCCGTCGTGCTGAGCGGCAGCCAATCACGGACGCGGCTGCAGGGAGTTCAGTGCGGCGGAGGCAAGAGGGAAAGTAAGTAATGTTTCGGGCATTTTTTATAATATTAACATAGCGGTTGGGGGCTGGGGGAACAGGGGGAATCTTTGGTGACAAGGGATTTCCACTAGGGGGAGGGAATCCTAATTGGGAGGGAGAGGGAGGGAGGGGGAGAAGGGCCAGGTAGGAGACAGAGTCCTATATGGACTCTGCTATCCTCCTGGTGGGCAGTTTTTGGGACTTTGGTGGGGGACTACAGGAGAACCTTATGGAGCTGGGATGTGAGGTAAGGATTAAACTACACTACATGATGGGGCCAGTAGTGGGGGGGATTATTTTGGGGGGTGGACATGCCCTTTAAATATAAATTGATATAAGTGCAGCATGCATTGACGCATTAGGAACGAGATCCCTGCTAATAAGAGCTTATAATATGATTTCACTCTTTATTTCTCCTTTAAATTTCATCTCTTGTAAACAAAGATGGCATAACACAAATGCAAATAGTATTAAAAGGAGATAACATTGGGGGATGTCAAATATAAAGATAACAATCAACTCTCTTCATCTCTTCAGACATAGAGTTTCATTTAAAGATGTGAAAATATCTTTCTACAATAAGAACAGGGACTTGAAAAGGTTCCATGTGAACTGAAACGTGTTGTGTATCAGTACAGATACAATAAGTAGAAATGGAATGTGGCGTGGTCTTATGTAAACTGGTCTCATGTCACCTTTCCCAGGTGTATAGAACCTGAACGAGATCTGGTCTATATATATTAAAGTACCTTAATCATAATAATGTCATATTGTCCATAACCCCCTTAGTGGTTTGATATATTTCTGTGGCACTTTTCAGTCTCATCACACATTATACATATGGATTCACAAATCCCTCCTTGCACAGTAAATCACATTCAGAAAACAGGAAATGTGGTGAATTCCATAATCTGAAGGTTAACAATATCAAACCTCAATCCACCACACAATGAAAAGCACCATGGTCCCTTATATATTATTATACAGCCCCAGTAAAATGGCCATTCCCTGTATGTTTGAAAGATAGTCTTCTTTTCACTGCTTGAAACATATTTCTCCTTACAGTTCCTGCCACAGATGTAGAATCCTGAAAATTTATGTGTGTGGTCCAGAGAGTCAGAAAAGCATGGAGCCTCAGACATGGAATTATCAAAAGCAAGAAGGGAAAAATGGGTTGACTTCCTGAGAAACCCAGTCTGGAAATTCACTTTTGTTTATAAATCAGAACATGTAAAACATTTTCCACTATGGAAAAGTTTAAAAATACAAACAGCTCATTCCTTGCATGCAGTGAGAAAGACAAATGTAAACAGGACCAACACTGTGTGCTAATCACACCGCAGTGGCGTACATGCAGATGGCACACTCCTTGGTAAACTAGGTATTGGGCTCTACGTTCACCATGGATAGATATAGGGCAGAGGGCTCAAAAAGAGAACCTGCACAATTCTTCCTTTTGGTATGTGAATGAAACATTGAGTACACAGTCCTGATCATGACAATTATTTAGAGACTAAAACCACATTTAAAGGATAAGTCTCACTGCAAAAAAGAAATCCCAGACAGAAACCCACATGCAGTAAACAACATAATCTTTTTTTTTGATAGCCTGAAGCAAGCAGTTTTGTTTTCAACCATTTGTAAGGATTGCTATGGAACATTGCGAAAATGATCCTTTGTAAATACAGCCTTTAATCTGCTAGCTGTTCGATTTGCATCTATTTATTAATGATTTGGAAGTGGGTATTGTCAGCAAGGTTTCTGTGTTTGCTGATGGCACAAAACTTTGTCGACCATTAAAAACTTCAGAGGATGTGCAAACGTTGCAGGGGGATCTAGATAGATTATCACATTGGGCTGCTAAGTGGCAGATGAGATTCAATGTTGATAAATGTAAGGTGATGCATTTTGGACTTAAAAATCCTTGTGCTGCTTATACTATAAATGGCTCTGTGTTAAGTGAATCCCTGTTGGAAAGGGATCTTGGAGTTTTGGTGGATAACAAACTTAAAGGTAGCAAGCAGTGCCAGGCAGCAACAGCCAGAGCCAGCATGGTATTGTCTTGTATAAAGAGAGGTATGGATTCAAGGGAGGAAAATGTAATTCTCCCTCTTTACAAAGCATTGGTAAGGCCTCATTTGGAATACGCAGTGCAATTTTGGAATCCTGTGTACAAAAAGGACATCTTTGAAATGGAAAGGGTTCAGAGAAGGGCAACTAAATTAATAAGGGGATTGGGGGAGCTTGAATATGAAGAGAGACTGGATAAATTGCAATTATGTACGCTGGAGAAAAGGTGCTTGAGTGGGCATATGATTACTGTGTATAAATACATTAACGGGTCATACAATAAACTATCTGGGGCATTGTTCACCAATATGTCATGGAGTCAGGAAGGAATTTTTTCCCCCTTCATAAATTTGGTGTTTTTGTTCTCTTCCTCTGGATCAACAGTTAGGCAGGAAATGAGGATATTGCTAGATGGGTTGGACTGGATGGACATATGTCTTTATTCAACCTCAAATACTATACTATACTATACTATACTATACTATACTATACTCATCAGGCTACCTCAGAGTTTTAGGCAGTGCAGCCCGTATATAATGCAAAAGGTATGATTCTGGGCATGTTGGATTTCATGCAAAAAACACAGTTGTACTGACATTGTATAAATGTTCTGGTGTTAACTATCCAGATGAAGGTGCCTGGAATCGGACCCTTTTGGAATTAATAATAATAATATAATATCGCGCTTTCATTTTCAAAGAGAAAATGCAGGAGTTAAATGAAATAATGTACCATATATGAACAGTAGATTTATATGGTGACTTGCTGAATCTATAATGTACAATAAATCTGAAGAAGTCATCAAAACACATTGTATTTTTATTTATTATGGTCATAAATTTCTAAAGGTGTGTAGTAAAAATGTAATATCTCTGCCAATACTTGTTTAATATTATATAAAAACTTCATTTTCTATAAGTTCCATATATCCCCACACCATTAGAATGCCTGGAACAAAACTCATCGGCCTCTCAAGATCTGATCACGTTCATTGGTAAATGTAATAAATGTAAAGGACATTTTTCAAAATAAAACTCCCACAAAGACACAAATTCCTGTTGTCAACAAAATCCCCTTTCTGACATTTTCTAGATGAATGACTTTATATAGAAATCGCTTGGGGTATATAAGTATAATGTATTAACGATGAGGCTTCAGGCTAATGACTGAATTTATAAAGACACAAATATTTATTCACTGCAATTCTATTATGTGTTTTCATGTGGAACAGTAAATTGGGAACATCTGTGATAACATTATAATGATGTATATTCCCCTTTTGCATTTTCAGTTTAAATGCATAGTCTATCAGACTATTCAGACGTGGAATATTCTGAGAATACGGTAATCTGTTATTGTATTGCGGCTTAAAAAAGTATTTTTATAATCCCTTTACCCGACAAGATAGCAGTGACATTAAATAGGAGTTATATACCTCAATGTAAGACATAAGGATATTAGAGTTTAGTGAGGTGTTCCATAATCATATAACAGCTCCAGGAGGATGATATTGTTTCAATTATGTGATTCATTGATTATATTGGGGCCAGAAATATTTATTACTTAATGTGGAAATGTTGTTAGTCATCTTGGTCCCATGGTCCTCTGCAGTAAGTGAGACCCTCAGAAAAATAATGAGAAATGCCTGAGGCTTCAACTGGAGCTGGAGAAAGAGTCCTAAGCCCTAGAGAATAATAGAAAGGGGACTAGGGGAGGAAATTCACATCCCAGTTAAAAATAACTTAGACTGTTTGCATTATCCTGTTTCCAATACAATCAGTAACCACTTTATCAGTACCATAAACCTTTTAGGTTTTTTACATAGTATATAGTATTATATCTACTATGTACTATATACTAATATATAGTATTTTACAGCTGAGGCAATTTTAGGCACACACAACCCACCTGCACAATTTTAAGCTCCACTAACTGCCAAACCACAAACACTTCCAGAAAACCAGGACTAGACCAGAACAGAATTAAATTCTCCAAACAGCATTGTCCCAATAGAAAAAACACATTTTCAAGCATACAGCAAGCTATGTTTCACTCCTCCAACCTGTAGGTAATATTATCCACAGAGATCTTTTCTCACCCTGACACAGAAAAGGGATTTCATTTTTGTTATTTTCAAACACATTAAAAAGCTCCTGTCCTAACAATAATATAGTCCTTTGCTTTCCATTCAAAAAAGTCATCTTTGCAGTGTACTAAGCATTGATGTAAGAAACAAAATATTAAAATTACAGTAAACATTACTGGGGAATTCAATCTGCAACCTCGTGTAATCTGTCTTGCTAAAAGCAAAGCTTTTATCCCTTACCCACCAAACATGTAGAATCATTGGTAGGAATATAATAGAAACAAAAATATGAGGATTTGAACCTTTGATCTTATGGTCTGTGTGTTTCTAAAACTGGTGCTTTAGCAGGTCAGCCACCATAACACATGCAGGATATATTTAGAAACTTTTCTTTTGCTAGGAACAGAATTTTAAAAAAGTTAGTAAAATCATTTTCATTGCCCCACGAAGGCTGTATGCAATTCACACTGGCTGGTAAATATATTGTAGGGTAACAAGCAGCTTTCAAAGTCCTATCAGAGACTTCTATATTTGTGTGGAAACATTTGTATAGAAACACCAGATACATAGACAGGGGTGAATACAGTCAGTGGTCAGGGGGCGTGGCTCTTTGAAGACTACATAGACTGTGAGTTGTACTGGCAACACCATGGAAGCCTTCTTAGAATCTATTACTTACATGTACTAAATGCAACTTACTAGAGAAGAATCTTACAATGTATATGCGATCTGAGAAGAAATGCTTTCATATTAGGATGTTTAAAAATTTTGTTTAGATCACAAAACGTGATTGTAAGTGTGTGAGAAAAGTGACAGTATGGTCTAGACCTTAAAGAGCATAATTTAGTATTATCATTATGTAAGTCAGCAACAGTAAGTAAAATCACTATGTAAGGAAAAAATACGTATACTACTACTTCTGGGTATTGCTTTTACTGGTCTGTTTGTCATTAGATTATTTATAGCTCAAACATAAAGGTTGCTGATACTGCAGATGAGGCTGCAGACTTTCTCAGTGGTCCTGCCCAATAGGATTACAGTGGTATAGAAATTAAGAAATGAGAGCTGGCACTCATACATATTGTTAACTATGGGACATTGTACATCCCCAAAGGGTGTTTGGACCAGAAACATATTGTGTACTATGTCTCATTAAACAGCACTTCACAGCATTCTGTATGCGTTCCAGCTCTCATGTCTTAATTGTTTAATTATTAATAGCATTTGATTTGCTTCTGTGTGTTAATGCATTAGAGGAAAAATTCCTCCTTTTATGGTTTGAAAAATTGCCCTAAAGATTTCAGGTTCTTAAAAATCCATTTGTGCCCAATCATCCTCAGAGGAATAGAAACTGTGATGTGAAATGTGCAGCTGGTAAATTAGAAAGGCCACCTTAAATCGATTTCCTTAATTATCTCACCTATTTAATTTATAAGTCTACATATTGACAGCTTTGACAATTTGCATGTTTTTCCCCTAGCAAATTTTGATTACCTGGCAGTTTTTTTTCCTGATGGATATAAATTTTTAAAAAACTTCATTGATACATTTAACTGGGCAAAAATTCTATATTAAAAGGGAGAGTGATTGTATATGAAAAGTGAAAAAAGTTATGCAAAAAGAGCCCAAGCTTTTAATTTACCTCAACCAATCATATGATACCTTTCTACTGTTCTACTACAGTTAGAAAACATCTAATTGGTTGCTGCAGATTAAAAATGTTGCACCTCTTTTTGAATAAGGTCCATTGTCTATTGTTTTTTTAAGGCTGATAGAAATGTATTTTTGTAAAATATTGCCTAGGGCATCTGAAAGCTTCTATAGTTGATTGACATTTTGCAATCTTTATGAAACATTGACCAACCTTAAATAGCACTGATCTCTATCTCATGTTATCTCTAAATCATTTTTAGGAACAGAAATGCAACGTTTTTCTCAGAATTGTGGAATTATTCACCCTTTAACGTTAGGGCATGCAAGACAGTTCATCATCATTATGCTGTTAGACACAGCTGTATAAAGCATTTTGGCCCCATTGATTAGCAGCTCAATGGCTTGTCTTGTCAGTTTGTACTTTTTTAACTTTATTTATGAGGATAGCTTCTGTCCTGAAATATGTTTTTTTTTCTTCCTCTTTAAAGGGCATCTCCACCATCCAATTTTAAAAAACAAATCGTGTAGGTAATTCCCCCTAACCTAGATCACGCTCATGGTCCCCTAAAGGTACTAACCAGCCTTCGGTCCCTCGGTCACTGCCCCTTCTGCTTCTCTTCCACATGGAACACCAGAAGGGGCTGAACCTGCACCCACATCTGTGATTGGCTGAGACTTTTATCCGGAAGAGCAGCAAAGGGAGCCGAGGGAACAACTGTGGGTAAGTACCTTTAGGAGCCATATTTTGGAATTCAAATTTGGCTTCAGACATGATGCCTTAATAAAATAGATCTAGAGGGAGGGGAGGTAGGGGGGAGAGATCCACTGTGCATGTTGCAAACCTCTCAGAGAAGAAGGCAGATTTGGATGACACACAGAGAGGCTTCTACTCTTCCGTTTTCTGGACTTTAATCAGGCCCTGCAGGCAACCACAAGGAGCAGAAAGGTAAGATTACACAGTGGGGAAAATTTTAGTTGGGGGGCTGGTGGACATGCCATTTAAAAGAACATTTGTGAGCTTGTGAACATAACTGCTTATTATATATTAATCTAGATATATACTTAGTAGGTTGGTTATACAACAGGCCATGAAATAAAGAAAGAAAGTGAAAATAAAACATTTGAGGAAAATTATACTCTAGCCCTCATCCCCCCTCCCATTTAAGGTACCCACAGTGAAGAATTGAAAGCCACTAGGTCCTCCCCCTGGTACAGTGTAGCTATTAAACCTAAAAAAACTAACCTTTGCTAGTCCAATGTAACTCCTTCCCTTAGACTGTCAGTGGCAAGGCCAATGTATGCAGAATACATGTGGACAATACCCTATGTTTGCCTCTCTCAAGATATGCGCATCATTTATAATGCACAAGCATTAAAAATGATCTTTTCTAAGAAGGTGCTCGACTCGACTCGACTCTATATAAATGAGAAAGAAGCAAATTAACTTTTGAATGGGATGTGAAATTTATTGTGGATAACAAAATAGCTTTATATATGAATATTGTTTCAGGTTTTGCATCCTTTTTTGGGCTTTTACTGAGCCCCTGAGTTGGGAGGTTGTAAAGGGAGCCATCAACATATTCAAAACTGCTCAACTGAAACCAAAGCAATACGAGAGCATTGATATTAGCAAACATCCACTTTACATTGCTTACATGTCCACCTTCCAGCAGATATACCTGTACATTTATTCCATTTTATAATACGTCTTATCGCACATTAACTGAGAGCTTTCCTCAATTTTAGTCTATGTTTTTTCCCTTCACATATTGAATCTTTTTACCTTTGGATACTTCCCATTGTTGAGCCTATAGGTGTAAAAGCAAATCCTCCAGTTACAAAATAAACACAAATTGCAGGTGTGTTTTCAATCAAACTGTTTTTTTCTGTCCACCATAGCATTGCTCCTTGAAGGGATCTGTCATGACCTTCTGCCATTTTTTAGACAGTGCCAGGCAGCAACAGCTTGAGCCAGCAAGATATTCAGGCTCATTTACCCAGAGCCGCTATCGCTCTGGGTGAATGTTCTGTTCGCGATTCAGTATCGTGTTTGCAAACATGGGTAAATCCACAAAAGGGAAAAAAACTGTGGAAAAAACTTGCGCAAACGCGATATTGTATCCGAGTGTCGGATGCGTGGGTAACTTTTGTGTAACCTGTGCATCCAACGCTAATATGGGGTTAAATTCACGCTAGCCGGTAGTGAACCGGCCAGCTCAACTGTAACTCCATTTATTTGCCCAGCGTCGGCCCCATTGTCTTATAGAGAGGTATGGATTCAAGGGTAGAATATAGCATTGGAAAAGCTGGATGAGTTTCTGCAAACGAGCAGGGAGATGCAATATCGATAAAAATGGTGCTAAATGTGCCCCAACCAATCAGATGTTAGCTTTCAAATGGTAAATCACATATGATTGGTTGGGGCAAAATTAGCACCATTTTTAACCATAAGCGGGGAGATTCAATATTGCCAGCCGTGTTACTTACCTTAGCCCGATCCCGCGATACAATACCTGACGTAAACGAGATTACGTCAGGTATTACATCGCGGGATCGGGCTAAGGTAAGAGCGTGGGTTTAACGGCTCCCACACACTAGCGTTAAGTTTTGTGCTACCAAGTAACGCAAAACTTAACGCTTCAGGTTTTGGATCTATAGCACGGCGCTATTTCCAAAAACATTTGTGCTCGAAATTTCTTCGGGTTAACGTGGGTTTTAGATAGAGATGGTCGAACTATTGAAAATTCGGTCCGTTTTCAAACTTTCGAACTATTGGGAAAACTAAAATATTGATGGTAACTTAATGTTAATGGCTGTGGGACCTGGGAAATGGTCTGAGGAGCATGTTCCAATATCCAGGACTTTCGTAAAATCGATTTTACTCTCACGCGCGCTACTTTTGCGCTTTCGCGGTCGAACGTTCGAGGTAACATGGACATTTTACTCGCGGATTCGATGCTTGCATATAGGCTGTAATGGAGACTTTACTCGCGGTTCGCGCCTAGATACATGTACATTTTACTTGCGGATTTGATGCTCGCGTATAGGTTTCAATGGACCCTTTACTCGCGGATTCGCGTTCGCGCCTAGATACCATGGACATTTTACTCACAGATTCGATGCTCACGTATAGGTTTCAATGGACCCTTTACTCGCGGATTCGCGTTCGCGCCTAGATACCATGTACATTTTACTTGCGGATTCGATTTCGACATTCGATTATAATTCCCTTCTTCCCATTGACTTCTATATACAATCCACGATCTAAAATCGAGCCTGGAAAGTGGGTGTAGTAATTCCACCATTATTTTCCCCACCAGAAAGCATGGCCACCATGCAATGGCAGCGTCTGATGGTGGAATATCTCACCCGGCTGGGTTATGACGGGATGCCAATTGGCACCCCCAATATTAAGGAGTGCAAACGGCGCATAATGCGCCACCTGCAGGCGAAACTGCGGACGCAGTTTCGCATTGATCTGACCACCTCTCAGCTCCAAAAGAGGTGGTCAGACCTCAAACGGCAGAGATGCAACTACGTCCAGGACATCCAGCAGAATGTCCAAGGCAAGAATCACATTTATATATTAAATTTTATCTGTGATTGAGTTGTATAAAACACCACCTTTTGCACCACTAATCAGGCGGTTCTGCGGCAGATCACCATTATACGAAGTTAGGCTGAGGCCACACTGCAACGCACAGGAATCGCGCACAAAATCACGAGCGTTATCGCACGCGATTGTGTGCGCTTTTCTTGTGCGTTCGCGTTTTGCGTATGCGTTTTCGCCATTTCACGTTATGGAAATGCTGCGTTAACGCACCAAAAATGGTGAACGCATGCGTTACCAAAACGCGAACAGACGCGCAATCGCATCGGAAATCGTGGGAATTTTCGCGTTCCCGCGATTTCCATTTTAGCAAAAATCACGGCCGCAAACGTGAATGTGAAACGCGTGCGCAAACGCATGAAAAACGCGCTAGTGTGGCCTAGCCCTTAATGTTAGTTAGTGTTTGTATTAGTAAATGTAACTGTTAGTTAATGTTAGTACACATGAAAAATATTCACAATATTTACATTATTTTTTATTATTATTATTTTTTATTATTATTTATAATTAAAATTTACTTTTTTAATATATAAATTTGCAGATGAGGAATCAATTTCTGCCAGTGATGCAGAGGATGGAGGGTCACCTCCACCAGCACCCCCACCAAGGCCACAGGAGCAGCCTTCAGTTTCCCCTTCCCCTTCACCGCCAGCACCAGCACCAGCACGCCAGCAGGGAACAGCACGCCAGCGCCGGCTGGAAAGTATGGACAGGCATCTGAGGCGCTTGGAGAGCAGGCAGAGGCGCATGGAGGGGCGCTTGCTCTCCATGCACAGGGACATCTTGCGCATTAAGCGCGAAATTTTAAAGAAATAGGTGCTGTTTTTTTTTTTTGTTTAGTACCATGTTTGTTATTATTATTGTTTATATATTTTTTTATTATTTTGTTATTGTTATACTTATTATTGATATGTAAGCAAGGTGCTTACGTTTACTAAAAAAGTTAAACTAAACAAATCTCTGTGTTTTATCTTTACAAATGACATTGACTACAAACATAGTACAGTATATTATTTGAGGTTGAATAAAGACATACGTCCATCCAGTCCAACCCATCTAGCAATATTCTCATTTCCTGCCCAACTGTTGATCCAGAGGAAGGCAAAAACCCCCCACCAATTTTATGAAGGGGGAAAAAATTCCTTCCTGACTCCAAGTGGCAATCGGAAATTTCCCTGGATCAACTCTACTTTATGTATCAATACCAGTAACTTGCAACATTCCTTGTTTGCAGAAACTCATCCAGCTTTTTTTTGAAACTGACCAATGAACCTGCCATTACAACGTCCACTGGAAGACAGTTCCATAGCCTTACCGTTCTCACAGTGAAAAACCCTTTCCAAACTTGAAGCCTAAACCTTTTTTCATCAAATCTTAAGGGATGTCCTCGTGTCCTTTGACATGTTCTATTGGTGAACAATGCCCCAGATAGTTTATTGTATGGCCCGTTAATGTATTTATACACAGTAATCATATCCCCACGCAAGCGCCTTTTCTCCAGCGTACATAATTGTAACTTTTCCAGTATCTCTTCATATTCAAGCTCCCCCAATCCCCTTATTAATTTAGTTGCCCTTCTCTGAACCCTTTCCATTTCAAAGATGTCCTTTTTGTACACAGGATTCCAAAATTGCACTGCATATTCCAAATGAGGCCTTACCAATGCTTTGTAAAGAGGGAGAATTACATTTTCTCCCTTGAATCCATACCTCTCTTTATACAAGACAATACCATGCTGGCTCTGGCTGTTGCTGCCTGGCACTGCTTGCTACCTTTAAGTTTGTTATCCACCAAAACTCCAAGATCCCTTTCCAACAGGGATTCACTTAACACAGAGCCATTTATAGTATAAGTAGCACAAGTATTTTTAAGTCCAAAATGCACACCTTACATTTATCAACATTGAATTTCATCTGCCACTTAGAGCCAATGTGATAATCTATCTAGATCCCCTTGCAACGATTGCACATCCTCTGAAGTTTTAAGTGGTCGACAAAGTTTGTGTGTCAGCAAAACACAGAAACCTTGCTGACAATACCCACTTCCAAATCATTAATAAATAGATTAAATAAAAGCGGCCCCAACACAGAACCCTGTGGCACCCCACTTAGCACTTTAGTCCATAATGATGAAGCCCCATTAACAACTACTCTCTGCATCCTATTCTTTAACCAATTTTCTATCCATGTACAAATGTGACTTCCCAGACCAACAGACCTAGCTTTCATTAGTCGCCTATGGGGGACTGTATCAAAGCCTTTGCAAATCAATAAGTAAACTACATCTACTGCTATACCAGAGTCTAAATTTCTACTTACTTCCTCATAAAGCCAAGCAAGTTAGTTTGACAAGATCTATTCCTCCTAAATCCATGCTTGAAACATACTCTAGAACATGTTCCCTTATTAAACTTTCCAGGATCTTCCCCACCACTGTTAAGTTAAACTTACAGGCCTGTAATTACCCGGCTGTGAACGACTACCCTTTTTGAATATTGGAATAACATCAGCCTTTTTCCAATCCAGAGGCACACCACCGGACATGAGGGAATCAGCAAAAATAAGAAACAATGGCCTAGATAAAACTGAACTTAGCTCCTTAAGTACCCGAGGATGTATTTATCCGGTCCAGGAGATTTACTAATATTAACCTTATTTAGTTCTTTCTGTACCATATTCCTCGGTTACCCAAGTGAACTTGAATCTTGTATACCTTTATTGCTAATATACTCTATGATATCTTTACTTGGATTTCTATAGTGTATACAGAGGAAAAAAAAATATTCAAGGCATTTGCTTTATCGCCATCCTCCGTAACTAACTTATCCCCATTAATTAATGGTGCCACATTCTCAGTCCTCATCTTCTTACTATTAATATACTTAAAAAAATGTTTAGGCTTAGTGATGCTTTCTTCAGCTATCCTAACTTCATTATTAATTTTAGCTAGTTTGATTGCTTTCTTACACTCTTGTTACAGTTTTATTACTCCCTAAAGGCCCTTTCCGTTCCCTCGGCCTTAAAGGTTTTAAATGCCTTTTTTTTCCTTACCATTTGCCTCTTTACATCAGATTCAGCCACATGGGCGAGGATTTATTTTTATTTCCAAGGGTATAAATTTAGATGTGAACTGGTTAAAATCCCCTTGAACAAGTCCACTTTTGTCAGTACCTTTACCTGATAATACATATCCCAGTTGACATTCTGAAGAGCTGCTTTTAACCTGGGAAAATTTGCTTTCCTGAAATTAAATGTCTTTGTTAACCCAGCGCACTTTTCCTTTCGATAACAAAGTCCAAATGCCACTATCATGGTCACTATTCCCTAAGCCTCCAGTTACCTCTTTATATCTATAATGCGCTCCACAATGTTAGATATTACCAGATCCAACAGAGTTCCTTTTCTAGTAGGAACCTCAACCACCTGTGAGAGAAAATTATCCTGCAGCAAATTCAGGAACTCATCGCCTTTTTCTGTGATGGCAGTTCCACCACACCAATCAATGTCAGGGTAACATGATTATTTAGGCTTTTCCCACACCCCATTGGCTTCTCTCCCTCAGTATATGCTTCGTGCAAGGGAAAGCTGGGAAGGAGATTTTTTCGAATGTCGAACGTTCGAACATTTAATAAATCATCGAAAGTCCGGGAAATATCGAAAGTCCGCGTACGAGATAGTTCGAGAAGTCCGGGTCCATCCGGAACTCAAAAGTTCTATGCCATTCCTAGTTTTAGACAGAAAAGGCCTACCGTATATTGAATCTCCCCCCAAGATCTTTTATTACATCTCCCTGAAGGAATGTTACTGGTATTTTTTTTTTTTTTTTTTTAATAAATATTTTTATTGAGAATAGAGATGGGAGTTTACAGAATAAACAGTAGGTAGCGCAAGTTAGCACAAATATCTGTACAGATATACTCAGCAATCACATAGAAAAAGACAGGTTAGAATATACATTTGTATTGGTATGTTCATTGGGGAGGGGGTTCAGATAAGAGAGATTCGAGATTTTCTTTGCAGTAGTTCTGCCATTGTGTATTCTCTATTAGCGGCTACTGAACAGGTCATGCACAAGCATCCACATTGGTTCATTATCCTATTATTTGTGCCTATAAAGTATTTTGGTCCACATCTCCAACTCTACATTATTTTATTATTTTACTTAACTTACCGCAATTAGTTTGCGGGTTTATAACATTAAATTAACTTATTTAACTAGTTGCCTAATTCAAAGTTGTGACAACAATATCATTACCGTCGTTATTCTGTCGCCAAAGATCGGGTGGGGCCCAGTCCCGGTGGTTAGAGGAGGGGGCCGGGGGAGTGGGGGGAGTAACGCGCAGGCTGACCGTGTATCCATTCATGTTAGAGAGATTGGGGGATTATGGCTCAGGGTTTGTTCTGTGTACCACACTGTTATGTGGAAGCAGTTGTGGATGTTTTGTTTGATATGCGTGGGTAAAATGTCAATGAAGCTTTCCCAGAGTTTGAAGAATTGTTTGACTTTGTTTTCTTTGTCTAATGTCGCTTCCACCCAATCCATTCGGAATAGGTATGACAGTTTGGTTTTGAATAGCTTTAGGGATGGTGGGGTGGGTGTTATCCATTGTTGGAGTATGGTTTTTCTGGCTGCTGCTGATATGTTGAGAAGTAACTTTTTAGCTCCTAATGTAATGGGTGTTTGTGTGTTCGTGTGTCCAAATATTGCCCAGAGTGGTGTTAGGGGGACATAGTTGACTAAGTGTTGTGTGGAGAATGTAGCTACTTGTTTCCAGAAGTCCTGGATAACCGGACAAGACCACATACAATGGAAGAGGTCTGGTTTGGGGTCCTTGCATTTTGGGCACAGAGTCTGGGGCAGACCCCTGATCCTCCCCAACCTATATGGTGAGATGTAGCCCCTGTGCAATAACTTCAGAGTCATTTCGTGGTATGAGGTTGCGGGGAGATGTTTTATGTGTAGATTGATGATTTCTTGTGTGATGTTTTCTGTTAGCGTGGGTATATCTTGTCTCCATTGGTTTATCTTTGGGTGTGTGGTTTGAGTGTTGATGTGGTGTTGCAGGAGTTTATTGTAGTTAGATAAAGAGTTCAGACTCTGTTCTGGGGATCGCAGTATTGTGTCTAGTGGGTTATTCCAGTCTGCTTCTTTCAGATTGGAGATTGATTTTGAGACATAGCTGCTGGCTTGTAGGTAGTGGAATAGATTAGGTCCCACAACTGGGAATTTATTCTTTGTCTGTGAGAAAGTCAGGGGTCTTTTAGTGGTCATATCTATCAGATCTCGAATCGTTTCTATCCCCCCCGTTCTCCATCTGTAGAATACCACGTGAGCCCTCCCCTCCTGGAAGTTTGGGTGTTTAGTGAGTGGCAGCCACAATGAGTGAAGCTGTTTCAGGCCCATCGCGGAGCGGGCTCTGTTCCATGCCTTCCAGCCCGACATCAGCAAAGGGTTATTCCTACTCTCCTCCGGGAGATCTGAGTAACGTGTATGCAGCATTGAGGATAGGGACTGGGAGTCACACAGTTGTTGTTCTAGGTCGGTGCGGGTGTAGTTCGAGGAGGCGTGCAGCCAGTCCCTGACTATTCTGAGATGTGAGGCTATGTTGTAGAGTTCAATATTTGGGAAGCCGATGCCTCCTTTATTTTTGGGAAGAGTAAGAGTGTTGTATTTAATTCGTGAAGGTTTGTTATGCCATATGTATTTGCGGAAAATGGTATTTATGTGTTTCATGTCTTTCCGGGATAGAAATATTGGTAGGGTTTGTAATAAGTAAAGCAGCTTGGGGAACAATATCATCTTAATGAGATTAGCTCGACCTGTGAAAGAAAGGGGAAACTTTCCCCATGCATTTAATGTATCTGTCATTCTAGTTATGAGTGGTGGGATGTTTTTTGAGTATAACAGGTCTATTTGTTTGGGGAGGAGGGTTCCTAGGTATGTTATGGTTGTGGTGGCCCATTTGAATGGGAAGTTGTCTGACCAGCTTGGGGGGCCGCCTGATCCTAGGAGAAGCGCTTCTGATTTGTTGTAATTGACCTGTAGTCCTGAGAGTCTCTCAAACTCTGTCAGCTCGTCTATTATGGCTGGTATGGATTGTAGGGGTTTGGACACGAATAGAAGGATATCGTCTGCGTAAGCTGAGAGTTTTAGATCTTCTTTACCAATTTTGATGCCTGTGAATTGTTTATTGTTGGATATAGTTCTGAGTAGTGGGTCTATGCTGAGGTTGAACAGCAAGGGAGAAAGAGGGCAACCTTGTCTTGTCCCTCTGCCGGTTTGGAAAGTTTGTGAGTTGGTGTTGTTTATTAGTAGGGAGGTGTTGGTATTTTTATGTAGGAATGTAATTAACCTGATGAAGTTGGGTCCAAAGTTACGTGCGATGAGGATTTTATGTAAGAATTCCCAAGAAACTCTATCGAAGGCCTTATCTGCATCTAGACTTAACAAGATCTCTTGGGAATGGGGTCTGGTGGAGTGGGCTGAAATAGCCGCTATGGCGGTGCGTATGGCTTTGGTGGTGTTCCTGCCTTTGGTGAAACCTAGTTGTGAGTCAGTGATTAAGTCTGGCATAATTTGGCTGAGTCTGTTTGCTATTATTTTTGTTAAGATTTTATAATCTTGGTTTAATAGTGATATTGGTCTGTAGGATTGGACCAGTAGTGGGTCTTTGTTTGGTTTGAGTAAGAGGATAGTTTGTGAGTCATTGAAGTTTTGGATATGAGTTTCTTGAGTGAGTATGTTATTGTATAGGTCAGTGAGGGTAGGGAGTATGTGGGGGTTAAGTAGTTTGTAGTATTCTGCGGGGAAGCCGTCTGGGCCGGGGGCTTTGGTGTTGTGAAGTGATTTAATGGCTTTGGAGATTTCTTGTTGGGTTATTGTGCGGTTGAGAGATTCTTGTTGTTCCACTGTAAGTTGGGGAAGGGAGCATGTTTCTATATAGTTATCCGCCTCTTTAGCTGGTGAGGCGCGTGGGGCGTACAGAGACCCGAAATATTGTAGGAAATATTGTTGTATCTCAGGCTGGGCGGTCATGGTTTGGTTTGTATTGGTGTTATGAATTTGTAGTATTGGGCAGCGGGAGCGTTGCGGTTTTGTTAATCTTGCTAGTAATGTGCCTGTTCGGTTTCCCCATCTGTGGTATTTGTTTCTTCTGGCGTCTACCGACCACCGTGCCTGACCTAGAAGATATGTGTCTAGTAGGTTTTTTGTCGATGTATAGTGCTCTCTGTTTGTTTCAGTGGGGTCATTAATATACCGGCTGCACGCCTCTCGAAGGTCACGGTCGAGTTGAGAGAATTTCTCTCTATAGGCCTTTTTCTTGTGTGAAACATAAGCTATTATGTGTCCCCTCATCACCGCCTTGGAGGCCTGCCAGAAGAGAGCAGGGTCCTCCATATGTGTCATGTTGTCGTCTACATAGTTCTGCCACTGGGTGGTTATGAATATTCTAAAGTCTTCTGAGTCATAAAGGTATGCCGGAAATCTCCAATGGTTTGTTCTAGTAGATTGGGTGTTCAGGTTTATTGATAGCTCCATTGGGGCATGGTCCGAAATTAGGATGTTGTTCATGTATGTGTTGGCTGTGAGCGGGAATAGTTCATTGGATATTAGGATATTATCAATACGTGAGTGTGAGTGGTGAGGGTGGGAGTAAAAGCTGTATTGTCTGGTAGTTGGGTGTTGTAATCTCCAGGGATCGCAAAGTCCTAGCTGTGAGATTACTTCCAGGAGGGGGGAGGGTGTGGCGACAGGGGTTTGTCTAGGTCCCACTCTGTCGATGGAGCTGTCTAGAATCGTGTTAAAATCACCGCCTAAGAAAATTTGGTGCTTTGGTTTGGCCAGCAGCTGTCTCAGAAGGGTGGAGTAAAAGTCTGTGTTAGTCCCATTTGGGGCGTATATATTTGCTATGGTGTATGTTGTGTTTTTAATCTCCAGGTCTAGGATCAGGAATCTGCCCGCAGGGTCCCTCACCACGTCCAGTATTGTGACTGGTATATCTCTGTGTATCAGTATGGCTACTCCTTTTGATTTAGATGTATTTGAGGCTGTTATGCAGTGTGAGATCCATGGTGCCTTTAATGTTCCTTCTTCGGTTTGTTTCCAATGTGTCTCTTGTAGTAGGACTATATGTGCGTGTAGCCTCTTTAAATGGGTGAGGACCCTACTGCGTTTTACTGGCGTGTTTAGTCCGTCAACATTCCAGGAGACCATTTTGACTTGGTTTAGTTTATCATGGTCAGTTAGTGTGTTGTTTTTGGTTTGAATATGTGTGAGATGTGTATGGACTTGCCTGTATTCCCTGTCCCAGCGAGCAGGGAGGTATCAGGGCTTTTCTCTGTGGGTGGGGTGTCTCCTGTGCGGCTCCCCCCCCTCCCCCCCCGGCGACTTGGTGATGGCTGAAAAAGAAGAAGAGGTTAGGCAAGACATAAAAACAATTTAAACTGGTTAAACATAACATTGAAATACATAATAACTTATTATTCATTAGGAAAACAATTAAGGTGGCTCTACTAGAAGAGTGGGTTGGTCCGAGCCCCAGACATTGTGTAGGTTCCTTTTGGGTGTTGTAAAGTTTGTCAGTGGGTTTAATTTAGTTATTTCCCAGGTAATGGGTTGAAGCTTCCTCCGGTGTGTTATATAGTTGGGATCTGCCATTGTCTGTTACTCTCAGTTTGGCAGGATACAGCATTTGGAATTTTATATTATGTTCGTGTAGGTATTGGCAGACAGGGTTAAATGCTTTCCTTTTGGCGCTTATCATTGCAGAGAAGTCCTGGAATAGTAGTAGTTTGTGGTTGTTGACTTCAAGATTTTTCATTTTCCGGTATGCTTGTAGGATTAGTTCCTTGTCCCTAAAGTCCAGTAGTTTCATAATCACTGGCCTGGGTTTCTCGTTGTTTTGTCTATTCTCAGGACCAATTCTGTGGATTCTTTCAGTCTGCAGTTCATTGTGGTGTGGTGTTATTCCAAGCGTGTTGATTAGATCATGGGTGATGAAGTGGGTTAGGGCTTGGCCTTTGTATGTTTCAGGTATGCCAATAATTCTCAGGTTATTTCTCCTTGTGCGATTCTCCAGGTCATCCAATTTGTCTTGGAGTTGTTGAAGCATATTGTGTTGTTGTCTGGAGGAGTTTTCCATGGGGGTTAAAGAGTCTTCCATGTTGTTGATTCTGTTCTCCAGGGTTGAGATTCTTTGGGTGTTATCCGTAACCTGGGAAAGGGCAGAGGAGATGGAGGAGTGTAGTACTTCCAGTCTCTTGTCGAGTAGTGGCATTATTAGATTAGATACTTCCGTTGCAATTTTGGCTGCTTGGTCTGTAAGAGTTGTTTGTGGGTTAGGGGTTTGAGAGATAGGGGTTTCATCTTCGGATGATATATCATTCTCCTCTAGGGGTGAGGCAGGTAGTTTGTTTGAGTTCTTGGGCATATCCTTATGTCTTTGTGGTTTTGGGGTTTGTGGTTTGTCTTTATTGTTTGAGGTATTGTGGGTAGCAGTGCCGGAGGAAGTTTGTTGGTCAGCTTTTTTGTTTCTTTTACCCATATCTGAGTTTGATTTTTCTATGTATTTGTCCATACTATAAGTTAGTGGTTTTCCGTGGTGAGATAAATGTGTTTCGATGGTAGATGGATCTTGTAAGATAGATGTCGGGGGCTCTTAGGGATTGTCTATTTACATGTTTAGGTCATTCGATATTTGACATTCTTAATTGGGATTTGTGGGTTCAAGTTGGAGTATTTGTGGAGAATATCCAGGGTTCTGGTGTATCGTCCTTGTATCGGTATGACTTGTTTCAGTTGGATACAGATGGGGTGGTGACTGGAGTTCAACGTGGGTAAATACTGTGGGGTGAGGGAATTGGGTTCAGTTATAGATGCGTTAATGATGGGGGTTCAGCAGAGGTACCTTCAAAGGGGAGTATTCGGAGTTAGATGTAGGTGGTGTGGTGGTCCAGGTTTAGCAGTAGTGGGTTTGGGAGTGGCAGGTTATTATCACTTAGGTTCGATGCAGGATTCACTTGCGCATAGGTGATGGTGGAGGCGTCAGTTGCTCCTGAGGCAGACCCAGACCCGGCGTGGGTATGATCTGCTTGGCAGCCAGAGGGTAGGTATTAAGGGGTCCACTCGGGACCGCAGGTGCCTCAATTGGTTGTATGGCCACTGGTGTTATAGATGGCAGTCAGTCCCAGTATTGCTGTGAGGCCTAGGCCGCGTGGGCTTGGTCCAGAGTTAGGCTTGGGCCCTGGCTCTGGTTTCGCTTTGGCTCTCACGTGGATCGCGACCCTCCAGTCTCCTGGGCGGGGTCGTGGGTGGGTCGTCCCGGGGTCCAGTAGTTGGGCCCTTGGATGGTTTGCGGTGGGGCGCCGCTTGTTGTGCCGGGGCCGGTGGCTGGGGCCCCGCGGCGACTCCGGGTCACACGGATCTCCGGACAGTCTCAGTGTTCGTGCGGGTGGGTCGGGTATTAAGTCTATGGGTTGCTGTCTAGGGCCCGGGTCTCACGTGGTCCCTCTTTGGTTGGTCAGAGTCAGGCCTTGGCTGGGTCCGCTCTGGGGGATCTGGCCACGTGGTTAGGGCCTGTGTGTGATGCGGCGAGTACCTGGATTCCAGCGGTGTGGGGTCGGTGTCGGCCGCGGGTCTCCCTCCGGGCCCGGCAATGCAGTTGGGTCTTCCTGTGGGAACCTCGTCTGATGCCGGTGTGGTTGCGAGGTCAGCAGGGTAATGGAGTTGGTGGTGGAGCTCCTTTGTGGCGGGCTCTGGCTGTAGGGCGGGTGTTAGGTGTGTTCTCCCGCTAGCTCAGCCTGACTTCGGGGATGGTGGAGGTTACAGCTGGGTGGTTATTGATGTTATCTGTTGGGGGGATATCACTTTTCGATCCCTTGCATTGGTTTTTGGCTGTTTTCCCCTCTTTGTGCTCCTGGGTGTACGGAGCTCAGTTAAAATGCGGCCGCTCTCAGCGCCCCGCCCCCGGAAGTCCCCCGGTTACTGGTATTGATATATAAAGTAGAGTTGATCCAGGGATATTTCCGATTGCCACTTGGAGTCAGGAAGGAATTTTTTTCCCCTTCATAATTCTGGTGGAGGTTTTTTTGCCTTCCTCTGGATCAGTTAGACAGGGAGTGTGTATAATGCTGTAGATGGATGTATGTCTTTATTCAACCTCAAATACTATACTCTACTATATATAGAATTGATAGATAGACAGATAGATAGATATTCAGGCTCATTTACCCAGAGCCGATATCGCTCTTCATAACTGCTCCTTTCTCGATTCAATATCATGTTTGCGAATGTGGGTAAATCCCATTAAGGGATTTTTGCTACTTGCTGGCGTTAAAATCCAGTGCAAACTCGATATTGAATTATGAGCGTCAGATTTGACGCTAATATGGTAGTGAACCAGTTAGTGTGACTTTAACTCCATATATTTGCCCAGCGAATCTGGGTAAATGAGCCTGATTGTTAATCAAAAAAATCAACCCATTGAATGAAATGTTTGTTTGTATGGATGCAAGTATGTATGTACGTTAACTTCTATTTATATAGCACCTCTTAGGGGTGCTGCGCTGTACAATATTATAATACCAAAAGTCCTACAAGTGGACTTTAGTATATGATGTAACCAATAGGAAAACACACTTCTTGCAGAACGCGTCTTCCCATTGGTCTGGTTGCCAGCAGATTGGAAGGGGCAGAGTGGACCGGAGCAGTGAGGGAGACTTTAGGTAAGTAAAAGTATCCGAGGGTGGTTAGAGGAACTGTGGTCCAAAAATGACTTGAGGTAAATTGATAGGAATTGCTCTCCTGAGAGTTTTTGCTATTTATTTCCATTGTTTATTTTGCATAGTTTTGAAGATATTTACATTTTTGTGTGTGATATGGTAACAGCATCACCAGGTCCCCTGCACTTCCTGCTTCCGGCTCTGAAACCTGTCAGTCAATCTGCCCTGTGTCTCCTTCCCTTTGCAGCCCCCCTGGTCCCTCCCACTCATGGACCCCATGGTCCCTCCAGTTGCAGGCCCCCTTGGCCCATTCCCTTACAGCCCCATGTGGCCCTACCCACTCGTGGGTGCCATGGCCCCGCCCTCTCGTGGGTGCCTAATCCCCGCCCACTTGTGGGTGCCTAATTCCAGCCCACTCACTGGTGCCTAAGCCCCGCCCACTCGTGGGTGCCTAAGCCCCAACCCCGCTCACAGGTGCTGTGGGCTACTCTGACCCCCCCCCCCGAAAACTCTGTGGAAACAGCCTTTTCAGGCAGAGTGGGAACTCTGCCTGAAAAGGCTGTTTTCACATAGTGAGAGAGAAGGGCTATAGATTCCCTTACCTTCTCTGCAGCTGCAGGTCCTTTACACAGCAGAGAGGAGTAGGGACTTCATGTCTCCCTCACACACTGAGGGAGTCTGAGGCTGTGCTCGCCGGTGGCACTGTGCAGGAGAAGCCTTAGGAATGTCACATGTCAGCCTCACACCCATTAACTTTCTGGTCAGTCATTTCTTTATATCTTGGGCTGTGGAGCACGTAGAGAGGTGGTTGATGGCTCGTTTTAAAGGAAACTGGCCTTTCATTTAAACTTAACTTGTTTGGAGACCCCAGCTCCCCTTAAAGGTCCTCACCCTGGGTAGTCGTAATGGGAGGAGGGGAATGAGAAGAATGAAGAAGAATTCCCCTTTAAGTTCAATAATAAGTATGCAAGTACTTGCACCTTGCCCCATAGAGCTTACATTCTGTTTAGGTGGGTAATTTGCTGATACATTATGGGAGGTCCTATGCCTTTAATATAAAGCACTGGATGGATGGCCTCTTCCCTCATTTTTAAAAGCCAAAGGGCTGAGGGAAAGTGAGAAAGCCTGTTATATGGATCCAGTGCACAATTATGAGAAATGCAATAGTTTGCTAATCGTAATTGAAGTAAATGAAATTTAAAAAGGTTAGAAGTTAGGACCTTCCAGACTGGGGTTACCTTGACGTGGTTGGAAGACTTTTCATTCATGTTATCACAGTAATGTATACTAAAACCCCTTTGTTTATAAAGTATGCCAGTGTGCAGATAATATGATATTGTATGGGGCCTGGGAATGTGCATTTTCTATTTTTGTAAAAATGTTTGACCAGATCAGTAGCACTTCCGCTAAATGTAGTTGTAAATTAGCCTAATTGGAGTGCTTCCACAATCCTTGTATTGTATAGATACATAATGAGGTGTATGCAAACATAAAATTGATTTTGCACTGTATGACCGAACTCCAACAATATTAACTAAAAATAAAGGTGATTCCTACAAACATTTCTAATTCTATAAAATTATAATGTTAACTAGTTTCTTGTTATGGATTTCCGTGTCATCGTAAATTAAACCCCACATATATATTTGGATGTTGTAGGAAATATAATGTTTACATAGAAGGACCAGGACCCTTTGGGTTAAGAGCAGCTTGTGTACAATGGATCTTTCAATGCCACCTCCTCTGGGACATTTTTCCCGGCACATAGTTTGCATAAATTACCTCTGTCAGAGGGGGGAAAAGGAGGATAAGCAAAATCCTCCACCTTGGCCTTTACACTGAAATCAATTTCTTAGCTCACTGATATTAAAATGAAAGCAGGAAACCTTTTGTGTTACACTTCTACCCAACAGAGATGGGGACTTGGATGATAAATAGAATTCCCAGTACATGGGGATTGGGGAAGAATAATGTCCAATAGAAACTACTTACTATGGGGAGCTATATTAGGTGAGTCCTTGGATAAGGTTTTAGTGGTTATTACAACATAATAATAGTTAACCGGAGGCTCTGAGGATGGAATCTATTTTTATGTTAGAGATATTAGATTCCATTTTCTTTCAAACTATTTTATTTGAAATGCAAACTGTCCTATGTTTTCATTTCGAAAAATGATTTGTCAGGTCAGGAACATCCTCTTGTATGTGATTTCAGTTTTTTCCCTAATATAGAGATGGATGGAGAAGAATATTACAGCTGGGGCCGTATTGGATTTATAAAGGAATGATATCAGAAAATACTGACATTGCCTCTTTACTGACACAACCTGTATTTTAAGATGCAGACCACATCATCATCGGTAATTTCCGACTACATCAATATTTTACAATCTTGTCATACAATTGTGCTACTGCAGTCAATAAGGCCGTATTGTGTGTAACGGTATTGGTAATTTGCACAACAGCTGGTATTTTACTACTATTGGTGGCCAAACACCTACAGGGAGATTCAATAAAAGTTCTTATTGTTAAATATGGGGCAAATTTTGCCCCAACCAATCAGATGTTAGCATTCAAAATGTTCAAAAAGATCTGATTGGTTGAGGCAAAATTAGTCCCACTTTAAACTATAAAAAACTTTTATTTAATCTCCCTTTTAGTGTTAATACCAAAAAAGTAGTCATGTCCAAAAATTAAAAGGGGGTCCAATTTCGACACTGGGCACCACACTGAAAGGGATTACTGCATATTGGACTATAATATTGCTACATGTATATTAGCCATCAAGAAATACCAGCGGTGAAGGAGCTGGTAATAATTTAGAGATATTGCTCCTTTACTGCATTTGGGGACATATTTATATGTGATACCAATCATTTACTGAGGTCATATAATAAAAACTTCCATGGAGGTTAATCTTACATAGATTAACCCAACTCTCCATAGCAATAGTTGGATTTCATTTGCAGCTGGAGCACCACAGCTAATCCATCACTGTTGAGTTTCTCGATCAAACCAGCAGTCGGACACATTACAAATGCAGCCCCGCTAAACCTACCCAATGAACTGTACATTAAAACTATTGGCAAGGTCCTACTCCATATAATTGCCCTTCAGTATTCATTAGTTTATCAGCATTGTCATGCGAAATGGGTTTACATGTTCCCAAACCTGCTTACTCACATATATATATATATGCCGCAGGCCTCTACCTGTTATAGATGAGATGATGTTTGGGGAAGGTCAAATCATAACTGAACTCCCTAGCTTAGGCTGCAGTTTCTCTGCTTTTAGATCTATAATTAGTCTTGGAATGCAAGTGTGTGGGATACTTATGATGACTTGATCTCCTCTCTGAATAAATCTATTCATCTATTTGATCTCAAACATGTTTCAGCTTCTATCCCTGGAATCAATCCCTGAGCTTAACAGTACTAGTAAAAACTAATTGCCTTAGACTGGAGCTGTTGACAGGAATAATGAGGAGTCTTGCTGTTTAACATTGCTATCCTTCCCATCAGTACTTACTTGTACATGATGTTTTTCTACTTGGATATTTTAGATCAGCCCATTAACATCTAAAACTAATTGCACAGAAAATCAATCTGGAGGACGTAGACCCAAATACTTAACTTAGACATAACTATGTCTATGTGTTATACATGTATATTGGTTACTTCTGAATAATCCATAAAGTTATGTAACAGGAGATCATTTTAGAATGTGTATTTAAAGGGCATGTCCACCCCCAAAACTATAATTTCCCCCACTACTGGCCCCACTTGTAATGTGTAAAAATCCTTACCTTACATCCCAGCTCCAAATGGTTTTCCTGTAATCCCCCCAAAGTCCCAAACACTGCCCACCAGGAGGATAGCAGAGTCCATATAGGACCCTGCCTCCTGTCTCTCCTCCGGGAGAATTTTGTCCTGCAGCACTGCAGCCCTCCCCCCTCTCCCTTTCCGCCCCGTTTTGCAATCCCTCCCCCCCCCATAAAATCCATTTGCCATATAATAGCTTTCCTTCCCCCAGCCCCAAACGCTATAAAAGATTTTACAGGAACTTCCCCGATCTTTACTTACCTTAACTCTCTCCCCCGGCATACTGTGCAGCCGGCAGCCGTGTCTGTGATTGGCTGCCTCTCAGCCAATCATGGACACGGCTGCTGGTCTGGCCCCGTGCTTGCAGTTTCATGCAAGCAGAGGGCCTGTACAAAGCACTGTGGGAGATAGGTAAGGTAAGTAAAGATCTGGGGAGTTCCTGTAAAATCTTTTAAAGCGTTTGGGGCTGGGGGAAGGAAAGCTATTATATGGCAAAATTCCTAAAATGGGGTGGACATGCCTTTTAATGGCAAAATGTTCTTTTTTCATTTGTCATTGATTGAGTTACAGAAAATGATCATTCCGTGTGCACGAAAACCTCCCATTTGTAATTTATTGACAGGCATATAAATAGCTATGTCTTCCATTAAACTATGTTCTTCAATTAAACTATACAGTATAGATTTGGGCCTAGGCACTATTTGCCACTGTATATAGAGGTGCTGCTTCCTTCAGTCCTCTACCTTAAGGACTCCAAGCTATAGCACAAGCAAATAAAGGTGATGGAAGCGCATACTGTTCCTCAGGAAATTCTGTTTATTGCATCACACAAATAACATTTTGGAGAACGCTATGTCTCCTTCATCAGGTGTAACTCACACAGTAACCCATACCACCATTTATAGACCCAGTGATCAAATATCCCCTCCCTCCACCTCAAGGGGGAGTGGCTAAAGCAACTTCAAGTGCAATATTGTATATCAAAAACATATCAGAAATATACATTAGTGTCCATAAGTGTCTTCAATTAAACTAGCAGGAGACTGGAGCAAATTTACAGAACTTCAATTGTGGTACTCCACAGTTCCTCTGACAGGTCCCAACGGAGCTTGCACTGTGCGTGCATGTTCATGACGTACGCACATACAGTATAAGCACCCTTGGGACGTGTCAGAGGAACTGCGTTGCGATCAAGGGAAAGTTCTCTCTCTTCTCTGAAAATATGGACAAGAGTTTGAATTGAATGAACTAAAAGTCCTAGGCACAAATGGGGTTTATTTAAGGAGAGATACTGTATATACAGTAAAAATAATGCAACATCTATTTTAAAGTACAGTACAGTATAAGTATAATAAAATCACTAAGAACTTCCATGACCATATAAAAGAATGAGGCCAAGATGACTTTTTAAAAAAGAATTATTATACACATGCAGTAAACCTATGTTCTCCAATGTCAGAGATGGAAGAATTGTCAGTGACAATGACTGTGGGAGGATCCAGAAAGAAGTCTGTAACTGCATGAGTACAATTCTCATTATACCATTATATTTTAAAGTGATATATTAGTTGAGACATAGCTAAGCACAAATTATAATTGATGCAAGAACAGCTTATAAGAACTGTTTATTCTTATCAATTTAGAAAATGTAAAATTAACTTACAGAAGAATTTAGTAGATTATAGTCAGGTGTATGATTTATACTGATGATTATCATTTTTATATATTCAGATATTTACTGAAATAAAAACAGCTGTGTAGGAGGCTGAAACCTGGGTTAGGAACAGTCAAATTCTGCTGCGACGGTGAGGTTGTGGAAGGCAGTTCTATGTCAGAGGTCATGCACCAAGACACAACTGAAGATAGAGATTTAAGGTAGTTACACTTCATCAGCAAGGTCTTCCCCAGGCAAAAATTCCCCTGGTTTCCTGATGTGCTGTTCAAGCTCTTCAGAAAAAGCACAAAGAAAGAGGCAACACTGAGGACTGTAGACACAGTGGTCAACCAAGACACTTAGTGAAGTAGATGAAAGAGGCATCACACTTACTTCCCATTGGAATTGGAATATTTCCAACAGAGCCGCACGCTCAGAGGTGTCAGAAACTTGTGGGACCTACAAACATCCATCTACTAATGGCCAAAAAGAAAGAGCTTCAAAGAGCAAACAATGCCAAGCAACTTAACTAACTATAAGAACTCAAGAGCTGGGGAGCAGAAAAGCGTCAGCAGGTGCTGATGGGTCAAAAGTTGATTTATTGGGCCGTAGCAGACGGCAGTGTATTTACTGAAGGGCTGGAGAGTGGTACAATAATAAATGTCTGCAGGAAACAGTGGATGTAGCACAGTGGATGTTCTAGAGTAAAGAAAACAAGGAGCCCTGAAAATGATGGTAAGAACTTCACAGAGCCCTGATCACAAAAGCAAGTGTGTCTGGGATTACATGGAGAGAAAGGAGGCTTTGTCATCAGAAGATCTGTGGTTAGTTTTTCTAGATACATGGAACCTGCTTATTTTCTACAAAATCCTTGTGCAAGGGTACCTAGAAGATGCTGTTTTTGAATGCAAAAGGTGGTCAAACCCTTTAGATTTCTCTTCTGTTCATTCACTTTGCGTTGTTAATTGATAAAAACAAACCATTAACACGTCAGCATCTTTCACATCAGCATTTTTTCCCACCTGCCTAAACCGTTAAACTGTTTGCAGTATTTAACATAAACCATTAGCAGACAATAAGGTAGTAATCCAGCATAGGTGCCTTATGTTTCTTAAAGGGTAACTGTGGTCTCAAACTGTTCCAAACTAGTAAGAATTATATAAAACTCCTTCCATCATATCTTCAAAATAAAACCTAAATCACATCTCTAGATAAAATTTGTGAGAAGATATTGCTGGAAAGGTTCAGCAATATTACTTCCTGCTTGAACACTTCCTGTTTTCAGCCATGTGACCAGCTTGTAGTCATGTGACCAGCCTCTGCCTGCATTAATAGGCTCCCCTTCTCAACTGTCAATTTTTCCTCCAGGTACTTCCTGATTTCCCCAGCGTTAAGTCTTAACTGACCATGCTTCTCCCCCGGGGCAGATGGGTGGGCAGAGGTCAGGTGATGTCACTCAACCTACTGGAAGCAGGAAGTTTGGACATTCACCGCAATGTATTTTCTCACAGGCTCCAGCCAGGGATGTGTCAGCTTATTTTAAAGGAAATACTGCAGGCTTTTTCTGTTGTATTCAATTAGATCAACTGGACTTGAAGTTTAGTTCTTGAAGACGTTTCGCTAGTCATCCGACTGGCTTTCTCAATTCAGAATGACTTGTACAAGAATCTTTGGCAATTATGTACCATGTACCAGTATGCCAAGTGTTAAGGGCGTGATAGGATAGTGGCTAAGAGGTGTTACAGGAATGCCCAGAATAAGGTGTCAAAACAGCATTGTACATGGCAGACAGTTGGTGTCGAACCCCCCCACCTCTATTTAGGCTTGGTTTCTTTATTTTCACATAAATGGCCTCCTTAACACCTCTCTTGAACCAGTCACGTTCCTTCGCCAGTATGTTAACATTACAATCTTCAAAGGTATGTCCTTTATCCTTAAGATGCAGGTACACGGCTGAGTCCTGACCCAAGGAATTGGCTCTTCTGTGCTGGGCCATACGTTGATGCAGTTGCTGTTTGTTCTCCCCCACACACAAATCAGAGCATTCTTCACTGCACTGCACTGCGTATATGACGTCTGATGACACCCAGAACCCTGCAACACAGAGCTGAGAACATCCCCACTAGCACAGAGGCGAAGGCTAATGAAATAAAACATCTCAGAGGAGCCCTTAAAACTTGTGGATATCCAGACTGGGCCTTTGTAAAAAGAAGTAGAAGGAAAGAAAAGAACACAAATACCAACAGTGAAGGAGAAAAGCAAGACAGGAGAAAGAACATGGTCATCCCATATGTAGCAGGGGTCTCCGAGAAATTAAGAAGAATTTTCAAAACACACCGTATCCCTGTCTGCTTTAAACCGAACAACACACTGAGACAGCAATTGGTACATCCGAAAGACCCAATACCGAAACACAAGAAAAGCGGCATCATATACGAAGTGCAGTGCATTGAAGATTGCTCTGATTTGTATGTGGGCAAGACCATCTTAAGGATAAAGGACATACCTTTGAAGATTGTAATGTTAACATATTGGCAAAGGAACGTGACTGGTTGAAGAGAGGTGTTAAGGAGGCCATTTATGTGAAAATAAACAAAACCAAGCCTAAATAGAGGTGGGGGGGTTCGACACCAACTGTCTGCCATGTACAATGCTGTTTTGACACCTTACTCTGGGTGTTCCTATAACACCTCTTATCCACTATCCAATCACGCCCTTAACACTTGGCTGTGATATGCTAATTGGGATTTTCCAGGGTACATAATTGACACAGATTCTTGTACAAGTCATTCTGAATTGAGAAAGCCAGTCGGATGACTAGCGAAACGTCTTCAAGAACTAAACTTCAAGTCCAGTTGATCTAATTGAATATAACAGATATACCATGATCTGGATGAATGAGAATCTTCACAAGAACTGCAGGCTTTTATTTATCCCTAACTTGTTTGTAGACCACAGTTGCCCTTTAAATAAATATAGAAATCAAAGCAGGACAGCACATGCGATAATTCCAAACATTGTATTTTAAAGGTACTTAACCCATTTATTCAAACGAGGAACCTGATGAAGGGAGTTTGAACCCCCAAAATGTTGTAGTGGTGCTGTCTGGTTTGAATAAATGGGTTAAGTACCTTTAAAATCCAATGTTTGGAATTATCACATGAGCTGTCCTGCTTTGATTTCTATGTGTATGTTTTAAGACACGGCCGGGCGTTTGGGGCTTGCACTGCAGCAAATTCATCCCTTAGTGGTGGGAGTGTGGCTTTAATTTGTTTTTTCTTAAATAAATATGTCATGTAATTAGAGAGATCACTCCATTTATGGTATACATCCCTCACTAAAAATGCCAACAAGGCCAGGGAACTAACGTGACACAACCCAATTGGTAGGTCTTCTCTCCATTGCCCTACTATCGGGGAGGACAGCACACTTGCAGACCAGCTCAGGTGACCTTGGTGGTGCAGCGTTTGCTTTACTGTAAATGGAAGACTCAACAAGAACAGTTAAATCAGCTGTGAGTAGGAGTCCTATAAAAGATATATTAATTAAGTGAAAAGCTGCGTAGAAGGATTCTTGCTGATTCATGTCTCTGTGTTAGGGGAATTTTATACATGTCCCAGGGTTGGGTTTATGTGAAATATTTCATGACAAAATCTGTTTCATTTTCCCTTTATTCATACAACATGTATTATTTTACTTTACTACAGACTTCACCTCCAGTTTTGCACATTTCTCCTCCATATAAATTGAATTAACTGGTGTATATGTGCAACCGTGCAGAGTTGGGTTTTTTAGGCACCTTTCAGATGTATTTACATTAACTTCTCCTAATGGAATGAAATGGTCATTATAATTTTTTTATGGAACGAACAGCTGTGGTTTAAGTGGTACAGAACCACAAAATCCAGAAATAGTTCTGCTCACAAACTGAAAACAACCGATCTTCTCTCCTAATGTCTTGGCAGTCCGGTTCTCGGGCCACAGGAAACATTCTGTTATAATAGATAAGGACTTGTATTAAGAGAGATTTCTGCTGTTTGTACAACGTTGTCTGCTCCTAAATAAGGATATTTCTCAACTCTTGGGGTTTACATATTTCACATGCTACTTAATGGAACTTAAAGAGCTTTCATTTGATATTTAATAGACAAATCAGTGTTTACTAAGTTTAGTCATAACTTTGCCCTTAAGGTATATTTGTTAAGGTTTTTTTAACATTTTATTTTAAACAGGGAACTCACAAGCGATGGAATTTCTCACCCACAGCGTGTGCTGACCAGAAACACAACCAAATCAATATTTACCGTGCCGAAACACCTCTAAACTGCTGTGCTAGAAAACATTTACATTTTATGGAATACTTTTCTTGATGATACGTGCATTATTTTGTTTCATTGTAGGCTTTATACTGATTTTCATTACAGAGTAAAATATACAAAAAAATCTATATAAACCCTCTCTCATTAAAGTACCCGGTGTTTGCATTAGATTGGATGGATACTCACCTATAGTTGCGCTTGCTGGGTCTGGCCTTGTCGCCTCCCTAAGTTTCAACCAATGCAAAGATGTGTTTCTTGCAGAGTGTGTCTATTCTTAGGCCAGGCCATGGACACAATTGCACAGCCGGGGCTGGGGGGGGGGGGGGGGCAAGGCAGACTGTACACAAGTAGGGATATTCACCCAGAACCGCAACTGCTCTGGGCAAATATCCCATATGGGATTTACCAGAGGCTGCGCAGCTCTGGGTGAATCTCACCCTGACGTAAGTAATGCCAGCTATTAGTGGTCCTAAGAGCCGCGCAGCCACTGGTAAATAGGTTTGTGACGGCTGCGCAAGTTCCTGTTCCGGATCTTGAGCAGCCGCCACAAAGCAAGCCTTAACGTTGCGCTAACTGAGCGTAAATCAGCGATGTTATGAAGGGTCAGGAGCGCTGGGTAAATCGCCCTGTAAATGTTCAACTTTAGGTAAGTACCGTAGATGTTTGGTCCAATGCAAACCCAGGGGTGAGGATCTAGCAGTTCAGGTACTTTATTTGGGGAGAATGTTCCATAAACAGTTCTGGGAGATATCCTGTTCATACTAGAAAATTGTACAGTCACATAAGGTTCCCAAAACATACGATTGGTTTGCAGAAAATGCCATTCTGGTCTACAGATACAGTACACTCACTTATATAACACCAGACCCTAGAAATCTACAGCATTGATTAGCTATTTCTTTCAAGGTTAACCTGGCATTAAGAAATGTGGTTGGAGGCAGCATCTAAATTGACCAATACAGTCTCGTCCCATCAAATCAGCAGAAGCAGTTCTACCCATATGTGTTAAACAGGGGCTGCCACCTAGTTACACCCCTGGTCAGGTTTGAGAATAATTGTCTGACCCCACACGCTGATTTGTTGTCTGCTAATGTTAAATGTAATTATGGGCTTCTCTACAAACTGATATAACTGAATCCCCCATTTGATTTCTGCCAGGTCTGTGAAGGCTCTGGGGATAAGCAGGCAAAGGGTGTTGTAGGGGAGCATCTTGATTCTAAGTACTAAGGCATTCGGAGACTAGCCAAAACTGGCGCCTAACAATCCAGGAATTCAACACAGATTAAGAGGTATACAAGAAGTTCCCATAAATCGCTTTTTAAACAAGCAGCTAAAAATGTTGCACATCTAACTATAAAAGGCTTTTATCCTGAGAGAGAGAAACATTCTGCATAAGAAGGCTTCTGAATGGAGCAACTTTGTGAGATAAACTCAAAACATAGAGGATTTAACAGAAATGGGAATTGGCTTTAAGAATTTTAATTTATTTGGTGGTAACAAAACACCCTGAACATCTGGCACCTGATTTCCAGTAAATTGTATGGGATATGCACTTCCCATAACAAGCTCAAGCAAGTATCGTAAGAGAGGTTCATTAGCAACATGTCCCTTTAACTCTAATTGGATGTGTCTGCCAACAGTTTTATAGGACATTTGAAAAATGTTCTCCAAGTAAAATCAGGTAGAACGAAAAGCTTTGATCCAAGAGCAACGCGCCAGGCTGCAAACTGAGAGCAGACTGGAAATTACAGGCCTGCTAGTTTGAGATGTGCGGTGAAAAGCTTTTAGAAGGACCATGAAGGGATAAAAATATTAAAATCTATATAATCACATTATACTGTAAGTAGGTACCAACATGGGGTACATCCTGCCACTCCAATCTGATTGCCTCCTATAAAGAGCTGTTATTTAGAACTTGGGAGGTCAGTGGATGAGATTTTAGAAAATCATTTGATTTGGCGGTAACTTATTAAATCTTCAGTGTCGTTCCTCATGTCCAAGGTTCAGTGCATTCATTCTTTGTAATAAAACCCTAAATGTGCATCCCTGAGTACGTGTGTGTGTGTGTCTGTTGGCTTCTGTGCATGTGCGTGCGCAAATGGGATATGATAGTTCAGATAGCTCGGACCTAAACGGGAGTGGAAATGACACATCGAAAAAGCGCATTCCTGGACCTAAACCGGAACCGACAGGAGGAGGAGGATGACGACAATGTCACTTAATGTCTAGCGCCCAGTTATATAACGGGCTTAACTATCTAGTTTATTCATAAATGTCCCCAATGAGTTAAGCTCCATACACATGAGTGCAGGCCTGTCTGTGCCCTAAGGACATTTGGGGGCACATTTTACCATGAGACGTTTTATAACAATAACGATCGCGGTCATACATTTATGATTGTGATCAAAATTGTACAATCACCTATACAATACCATTGCAAGACTGTAGTACCGCATTGTATTGTATGGCGGCATGGTTGTATATGTACTCTTTGATATCTGAGTTTTCCAATACCGGGGGTTAATAGTACATATGCTCCTTGATCTGGCGTTGATGATCAACCGCCAGGTCACCTGACTGAATGGTCATACAGCCCGACCAAGTGCCCATAGAGCATAGGCCAACCAATAGTTTCCCGAAACAGCCTTTGTCTCCTACCAGTTTGATGGCCGATCTATATATAGTTCAGTCTGTTTTCAAACTTTCTAATTTCAGTAAAAGTTCGAATGTTTGAATTCGGACCTACTACAGTCAATGGGGGAGTGATAGTTTGAAAAGTCCAGGTGAGTTACAGCTAAACTAACAATGGTAACTTACTGTAAATGGCTATGGCACCTGGGAAATGGTCTGGGGAACATGTCAGCATCACCAAAACTTTTTTAAACACGAGCGGGCAATTGTCAGGTTTGTGCTAGCTACATTCGAGGGTTATGGCCAATTTGAAGCTTACCGAACGATACTTTCGAGGGTTAGCGAAAATAGAACCATAAATTCGAGGGTTACCGAAATTAAATGATACATTCGAGAGTTACCGAAAACGACCGATACTTTCGAGGGTTACCGAAAATGAAAGGCTAAATTCGAGGGTTAGCGAATGGTACATTCTAGGGTTAGCGAAAACGATCCGTACATTTGAGGGTTACCGAAAACGAATGATACATTCAAGGGTTAGTGAATGGCCCATAAATTCGATAATTATCGAAAATACAGCCGCAAATCTGGAAACACAAACTAGATCAAATGAGAACTAGTTCGAATATTTCGAGTTCATCTGAACTCATAAAGTTCGGCTCGAACTCGGGTTCGAGTTCGGTTTTGGGTGCATCTCTATTTGCGGGTCGGGCCCACAATCACACGTGTGTGGACAGAGCTTTAGACATTGAAAATATAATTAGTCTCTTTGTTTTCTGATGACATACAATTATACAAGACTTTACCCTTAGTGCAAGATGTCTCCACCTTGCTGATTCCATTTTCATTTTCCAAAATTCAATATTGAGAAAAGCAGAATTGGGAATTCGGGGCAGGAACAGCATGAATGATAGCCATTCCTAAATAGATTCCTAAATTGGGAAAGATTGGCAGGACATTGTAGACAGTGTCTAAATAAGCTTTGTAAATAAGAAGGAGCTTGAAAATGCCTGAAAATGCTCTTTCACCATTCATAGATACTTTACAGAAAAGGGGAGTCTTACGGGTAATTTCCATGTTTCCACGGCATCTCTTAAGTAATGCTACAACTTTTATAAGGCTTCTACAGCATTTCACAAGCTATGAGAGCCAGTGAGCCAGTTGTAGTTGCTTTTAGCTTTATTGATTCACCATCAGTGCAACATCTGCCTTTTGAAGTGAACCACCGTATGAGAGTATGTAGTTTTGGTTTTGGCACCAGCCCATGTTAGGGATACTATCTAAAGTGATAATTGGTATTAATTGTCCTTACAAAACATTTACAGGGCAATGCACCGAATGCCACTATCAACAACCCGGTGAAACAGCTCGGCAATGTCATATGCTGATAGCGGCGCTCGGAACATCGCTACCTGGCGCTGTTCTATTCTGGCACTTTTAACGCCAGCTATTAGCTGGTGTTTAAAGTGCCGCAATGAAATGCCGATTTTGGCATATAACATTGTTTGCGGCGGCTGCGAGGTTAACTTTCCTGTTAGCCACGCAGACGCCACAAGGAAGGAGTCACGCTAACCAATATAACATCAGGAGCAGTGTGCCTGTTGGTGCATCGCCCTGTTATTTTCTTATGATTATACTAGGAGACTCGTTGACTTTCTTATGATACAATATATCAAGGTATCTGACAGGAAAGAAGTACTATTAGGAGATACTACTGTAAGAATAAACTTGACTCAGCTAATAGATTTGGCAAGAAAGAGACTTACTTTATACAACTTAATAATATTACATATATTTTATGGGCTGTGCTTTAATGTGTGTTCTAAGAATTCATTTAGTTTGACATTTACAATTCTTCTAAAAAAAAAGTGATGAGAGGCCAGAATAAAATAACAAATACAGCAGCTAAGGTTTAGGGCGGGCAGCAGGGAGTTTGGAACCATGGCGATGATAGAGTGCTGCAATAAATTATGAAAATGAAATAAGTCATGCTGCAGTATTTGTACAAAACATCTGAGGCCCCAATACAGGAGTTAAAGAAAGGTCAAGTACAAATGATCTCATAAGCTATTTTCTCTTTTTTATGAAGAGTTACAAGTGGAAATCAGTTGTACAAAAAGCCATTATGGAATGTTCTGTTAGAATGTTGCTTTTTGTTCAAAAAATAATGTTAATTCTGCTTTATTTCTGGCCATAATCTAGTTATTGACCTAATTTTAAAGGAGAAATGTACTTCAACCCCCCAAACCACTTCTCTACTAATAATACCCAGGACAAGGGCCTCCCCATTTGATTTACACTAAATGCTCCATACCCATGGGAAGACACACAATACAAGAAGCAAGTCTTCCCATTGGCCAGTCCATTAACAGTCCCCAATTGTAGGGTAGATCAGAACTATGAGCTAGACATTGAAGGAATGGTAGGTCTGATCTATGGTAAACCCAGGGGTGAGGACCTAGCGACTATTGGGGGATTGGGGTGGTTAAGGGCAGTATAATTCACGTTCTTAATCTTAAGAGCATATCTGTTATGCTACGCACTATTTCTTTTTTTCTAAATGCAGCTGGCGACGTATGGATATATTGGCAGGTTTAAATCATGGTTGGCATGTATGTGAATTACCTGTAGATTGATGTAGATGTAATGTGCCCAGACTCCATAATACGTCTCTAGTTAAACTCCTTACTATAGTGTCTTAAGCCTACAAGCAGGACCTTGCATTCCACTTAGGAGAAGCTTTGTTTACTTTCAGATCTCATTTTAAACTGGATACATTTTATTTACAATTGCACCAAATATATTCCAATGTATAATACACAAACCACAGAAATTACACACATAAAACCAGTCTGTTGACTGTGTAATCATGCTGCTGTTTTCCTATCCTTGCCAATGTCAACACATGCAGTTGCTGTTTCATTACTCTACAAGGTCACTTGACATCCCTGTGACGTTCTATAAGGTCATCACCACACGTTCAAGTGCAAATGCCGTGGGTAGAACACGAGTCAACTCTATGTTGGCATCATGATGCAGCACCCTCCATTCTTCTCTGGCATGCAAAAAGTCTACAGCCCTCGTGATCCTGTGCGCTGGTGAGAAACCTTTACTACTTGGCAATAGCGACGTGTACGAAGCTGTTTATACTGTATGAAAACATATTTTCCATAGTGCTATCACTTTAAATGCTGCATTATTCAGTCTGAATTAACTTTGTAGTGGAGGTTGAATAAAGACACATGTCTGCCTAGTCTAACCATTTTACCCTACCTGCATTGGCTGCCTAACTGCAGATCCAGATGAAGGCAAAATAAACCCCATTCTAAAGGGGAATAAAATCCTTTTTGACTCCAAATGGCAATTGGATATCCCTGGATCAACATTATAATTATTTCCTTTTATTTATTATTAATTTAAAGTTGCAAAATTCCGTGCGTGGCCGTAAAATGCCAGTGTGGTTGGTAATGACCGCAGTGTTAACCTGCAAGATCTATCAAATCCAACCTCTACCACTGTCAGAGTTTCATATGATCTCCCTGTCATTGTGAGGTTTCTATGGTTTCCCCCCCACAAAGCCGTAACAATATACTGTATGTGTGTGATACACAGATTGTAACATCCTGGCTAGATACTAATTGTAAAGTTATTCCTATATATATATTACATGTATTGAATCTGATAGTCTGTGTATGTACTGGTAACAGGGGCGTATCTAGAGCTGTGAAAGATCCGGGGCACCAATGAGCACCTTTCGGCGCGTGAAGCGAGACGTGAATCTTTTTAGGTCACACCCCTGCCACGCCCATAATTAACCACGCCCTTCAAATCAAATACCAATTCCGATGCCAATGAATATTTGGCATCAGCATCTGAAATGGTCGTTCTGACTGGAAATTTTTTGTCACGGTCGGCCCCCTGTACTAAACTAAAGGCCATGATCGTAGGGAGTATGGCAGTCACAAAGGTTCTTCCTGTACTCTTCTGAGTACTCCCATCAGTCTAAGATGACAGACAGTATCAGTGTGTACACAGCTATACATTGGAAATTGAAAGTCAATCATAATATGCAACATACATTGCACCAAACCAAGGAAAGGAATGAGCTCTACACAATTTCCCAATATCCTCCTTTTTAAATTTCTAAGTTAGTATACTGCAGCCCTATATCCTACCATAGTTATGCTTGGTCTCATTGTACAAATACTGTTTTGCTAAAATGTAAATGTTGGATTTGGGTTTGAAAAGCTTGATCCTTTGCGACACTATCAGCGAGATTCAATAAAAGTTATTCACGGAAATTCAATAAAAGTTCTTATTGTTAAAAATGGTTCTAATTTTACCCCAACCAATCAGATGTTAGCTTTCAAATGTTAAATAATATCTGATTGGTTAGGGCTAAATTAGCACCATTTCTAACGATAAGAACTTTTATTGAATAACCCTGCATGTTTTTCAATAGACAAACCCAGAATGGCTCCTTTATATAAACCCTATTGACTATGTAGCTCTGTATGATGACTTGTCATGACTCCTGCTATTACCCAACATTATTCTTCAATCATTCAACCACTTAACACCCACGATCTATTTTCTTTGCCCTCTTTCTATTCTCCTGTCTATTTTTATCTCCATCCTCACTGCCATTTCTATCTAATCTCTTTAATGTACAATCTACGCTTTGGCTCCCACTTTTTATCCATTTCCCCTTCCATAAGCTCTTTAATGTTAAACAAGTATAAATACAGCCATCGTTGTAAATGGTTTGCTTTTTCTGTATACAAGCAATGTACATTATATTTTGCATTTACAAAAAGGAGGTTGCAGTCCATATCCAATGTTAAATGAAATAAACTGTTCCAGCTATCTATTGTTTGATTGGGTGTGGAGTGTTTGTGGTCCATTATACTCAATCAGACAGCCTGGGGACAGTCTTTGAACTGGTCCATGCTTTTCAGGTTGCTGATTTCTTCTATATTATTGTGTCTCAACACCTTTCATTACGTTCTTTCTGCTTATATCAAAACTGCTTTGTATATGTGACCTATTGTAATCTGGGAAAATGTGCACCTCCTGGTAAGTTAAATTTGAAAGAAAGACACAAACCAATCAAAGGGAATCATTCTACTCTTACAGTTATTTTCTTTTTTGTGGAATTTCTAGTTCTACTGGGACATTTTATTATTTACAAATTGTTTGCATGTTTGTAGCATTTGTTGATAATTATTGCTGAACTAAACCTTATATTGGACTAGGCTTGGGGCAGAGTGTGGTCCCTTGAATCATCAAATACATTGATACCTACTGTATCTACTACCATAAAGTACATTTAGGCCCCTCCAGACCATTTGTTCTTGGGCCTAGAAGGGCATGTCCACTCCCAAGACTAAGGGGCATATTTATAAAGGTTTGTTAACTTTTCACGGCCATTTTTCCCACCATTTACGCAAAAATCGTGTTTTCCGGAATTTATAATTGGGCGGCTATGTAAACAGTTACCGCCGCTTCTATTTATAAAGCGGTGGTAACTGTTATGCACCAGTAATCTCGGCCGTATTACTTCGCCACCTTGAAGGTGGCGAAAACATCCGAGATTCCCCCCTGGATCGCGGCGGGTGGTCGCACCCGCCCAGGGAGGCATGCCCACCTCGCTGCGGGTGGTCGCCACTGCCCCTTCCCAGCAGCCCCTCCCAACCCCATTCCCGCTCACAGCGAACATATGGAGCGGGAGGCTAGGAGGGGCTGCTGGGAAGGGGCCGCAGCAGGTGGTCGCGACCACCCGCCGCACACCCCCTCCCCAGCAGCCCCTCCAAGCCCCCTGCCCCGCCGCTGGAGGGGAAGGGCCCACTGGGCGGGGTGGAGGCACCCTCCAGAAGGGGCCCTGAGAAGGGCTTTTTGGGGCTTAAGGGGTCCCACAGCTCAAACCGGGCCCTATCAGGGCCTTTGCGGCACTAACAAGTGCCCTTGCGGCTCTAACAAGAGCCCTTTGGGGCTTAGGGGGGTCTAACAAGAGCCCAGTGAGCGGCTCTTAAAAGAGCCCTTGGGCGGCGTCTTCTTTCTTCCAGTCCCAGCGACACCAGCTCCGCTGAGGCCGCCGAACCCCGAGAGGTACCCCCAGGCGGGCGCCAGCAACCTCAAAGAGGCCGATGTTGCCAGCATCTTGATCCGTCGCGACGTCTTTGGGCTGGCGACGCCAACCCTACTGAGGTCGCCGATACCAGGCAGGCTCACCGCGGCAAGCCAGTGAGCCCGCTGGAGCCGGCCTCAGCGGAGCCGATGTTGCCAGCCGCTTCTTTCTTCAGCCATCTACTGCAATGGCATCTGAGTTCCACGGCGGAGTGCACGTCTTTATATAGGTTTGCAGAAAACCCTAATCTGTTTCCGTTTCTGATTTTGGAAATTTTATGAAATCTGATTGGTTAATGTAAAGCATGTAAACCAAGCATTAAAAAATTGACCAATCAAAAACAGGTTAGGGTTTTCTGCAAACCTATATAAAGAGGTGCACTCCGCCGCGGAACTGAGATGCCATCGCAGTAGATGGCTGAAGAAAGAAGCGGCTGGCAACATCGGCTCCGCTGAGGCCGGCGGTGCCAGCGGGCTCACTGGCGGCCGCGATGAGCCTGCCCGGTATCGGCGACCTCAGTAGGGTTGGTGTCACCAGCCCGAGGACATCACGATGGATCAAGACGCCGGCCTCGTTGAGGTCGCTGGCGCCCACCGGGGGTACCCCTGGCAGCCGCAGGGGTACCTCTCGGGGGTCGGCGGCCTCAGCGGAGCTGGTGTCTCCGGGACTGGAAGAAAGAAGGCGCCGCCCATGGGCTCTTTTAAGAGCCGCTCACTGGGGTCCCGGTTCAGGCTGCGGGACCCCCGCCAAATGCACTTGTAAGTGCCGCAAAGGCCCTGATAGGGCCGGCGAGGGGGGGCCCGGTTCGAGCTGCTGTACCCCTTAAGCCCCAAAAGGCCCTTCTCAGCCTCCACCCCACCCAGCAAGCCCTTCCCCTCCCTGCCAGCAGCGGGGCGGGGGGCTTGGAGGGGCTGCTGGGGAGGGGGTCCTAGCAGCCCCTCCTAGCCTCCCGCTCCATATGTTCGCCGTGAGTGGGGATGGGGTTGGGAGGGGTCGAGGGTGGGGTGGATTTATGCCCCGCCCCTGTAAAATCCCTTTGCGGCGATATTGTACTTAGTGCAATGCGCTAAGTGCAGTAGCGCCACAAAGGGACTTAAAATTACCGCAGGACATCGCGGCCGTGATACATATCACAGCGATGGCGGTCGCCGCTATAAATACGGCAATAGCGCTATTTTCGTGGCAGTGATGTGCAGCGGTAATTTTTGGGCGCTATTTTCGCCCCTTTATAAATATGCCCCTAAGTCTGGGTACACCTATCATTTGTCCCAACCAAGCATTCGCTGCAAGCGAGACAAATGACTGTCGGTCCCGGAATTAGTGGCTGCGTCCAGCAGTGCGCACGACCGACCGATCACCTGTCATTTACCAACGGACCCAATCGCTCATTCTTCCAATTGCCTTTCAGCCAATCACAGATGCGGCTGCCGGTCCAGCCCCTGTATGCCACTTCCTGCAATTTTTGGGAAGAAATATATCGGCGGTTGGGGGTGGGCAGGGGGTACCTACCTTATCCTGAAAGTTGATTTTTGGGCTGGACATGCCCTTAAATAGACCAATCAAAATGCATTTAAATTCTGACAGCAACTTTCTTTTCTATTATATAGGAAAGGTGCTGCCTATAGGGATTTATGAGGAGGATCATGGGATGCATTTCACCAAATTAAGCCTTTTCACACAACAGAACTGTAGCGTCCAGTTATTTCCCAGCCCTACAAGTGGAATAATTAGTCTGGCAATGGCCAACACTATCCAAAGACTTGCAAAGATTACAGTTCTACGTACAGCACAGTTTGCAACCAAATTTAACTGGAATGAATATTTGTTTAAAAGTTTAGGCCTAATGGAAATGACGATTCTAACCTGTTATGTTTTGACAGATGGGTATGAATCTAATTTTAAAAAAATCCATAGAAAAAGTAATTTGCTGAATATGCATGAACTGCTCTGTAAAGATATCTGCTGTATTCAATTAGATCAACTGGACTTGAAGTTTAGTTCTTGAAGATGTTTCGCTAGTCATCCGTCTGGCTTTCTCAATTCAGAATGACTTGTACAAGAATCTGTGGCAATTATGTACCCTGGAAAATCCCAATTAGCATATCACAGCCAAGTGTTAAGGGCGTGATTGGATAGTGGCTAAGAGGTGTTATAGGAACGCCCAGAGTAAGGTGTCAAAACAGCATTGTACATGGCAGACAGTTGGTGTCGAACCCCCCCACCTCTATTTAAGCTTGTTTTCTTTATTTTCACATAAATGACCTCCTTAACACCTCTCTTGAACCAGTCACGTTCCTTTGCCAATATGTTAACATTACAATCTTCAAAGGTATGTTCTTTATCCTTAAGATGCAGGTACACGGCTGAGTCCTGACCCGAGGAATTGGCTGTTTTGTGCGGGGCGATATTTTATTCGAGTTGCTGTTTGGTCTCCCCCACATACAAATCAAAGCATTCTTCACTGCACTGCGTATATGATATCGCTTAGTTTTAAACACTTCATTTAGTTTTTACACATAGGATCTGTTTTCTGTGTTTTATAGGAGCATTTTAATAAAATAAAATAGCAATTTCATGATACCGGGTCTTTAAAGGGGAACTGTGCTCTAAAAATGACTTTAGGTAAATTGACAGGAATTGCTCTCCTGAGAATTTTTGCAATTTATTGTCACTTCCTGCTTCGTGCTCTGAAACCATGTCAGTGGATAACAGTCTGCCCTGTGTCTCCTCCTCCCCTTGCAGCCCCCCTCCTCTTGCAAGCCCCCCTGGTCCCTCCCACTCATGGACACTCCCACTCATAGACCCCATGGCCCCTCCATTTGCAGGCCCCCTTTGGCCCCATGTGGCCCCGGCCACTCGCGGCTGCCTTGGCCCCGCCCACTCATGGGTGCCATGGCCCCGCCCACCCACGGGTGCCGTGGGACACTCAGACCCCCCCTACAGAAAGCTGTGTGAAATCAGCCTTTTCAGGCAGAGTGAGAAATCTGCGCTGTTTTCACATAGTGAGAGAGTAGAGCTAAAGATTCCTTTACCTCCTCTGTGGGGATCTTCTCTTAACACAGCAGGGAGGGGGAGGGACTTCCTGTCTCCTGTCCTGTCACTGAAGTCTGAGGCTGTGCTTGCTGGTGGCGAGGTGGAGGAGCAGGAGGAGGAATGTCACATGTCAGCCTCCCACCCATTAACTTTCTAGTCAGTAATTTCTTTATATCTTGGGGTGTGGAGCACTAGACAGGTGGTTGATGGCCCGTTTTAAAGGTAGGAAACTGGTCTTTCATTTAATCTCCACTTGTTTGGAGACCACAGTTCCCCTTTAACAGGTGGTATTTTATATGCTAACTTGATACCGCGGGTTACTAAATACGCCCCATAGAAATTAAAGAAATTCTAGTAAATATTCACTGGGAAAGGCTAATGCCGGCCATAACTCTTTCGAAAAGATGAATGCCAAATTGGCTTTAAACAACAATTATACTTACCTTTTCCCCAATCAATTCCAGTACCCAGGGTGTGGACCTAAAACAGTAAGTCCTCATCAAAAGTCCTGCACTACTTACTTGAAGACTCCATCGGCTTTCCAGTCAGATTCTCCCCACTGGCACTGTCAGTGACAGTCCGCAAGGCAGGCAACGGGAAGACACCTCCTTACAGAGCATGTCTTCCCATTGGCTGCCTCTTGAACTGTCACTCACAGTAACAGAGACTGTAGTGCCGATGGAGATTTCAAGTAAGTATTGCAGGACTTCTGGAAGATTTATTCACTAGATGGCAGTTTTACATTTTTTTTTAAAAAGTATGGGATCAGTTTTATTTTGTAGGTCATTATGTTTAAAGCAACTTTTTATATTACTGTACTATTATTAAGTAAATTGCAGTAACAACTGATTAAACCCGTTTTTGCTTATGGGTTCTTGAAAAAAGTGCTAAAGTATAAAAAGAAGGAGCCAACCAGGACCCTGCATCTCTCAAACGCTGGAGCTTAGAATGAGTTGATCCTGAATTATGAAAAAGCAAGAGATATTTCACATTCAGATTGAGATCTTATCTCAGGGACCAGTCTGATGTCTTGAATTTTTGTAAAAAGTTATTGTTGCAGAATATTAAAGGGTATCTCCACTGATGGAAAAACTTTTTTTTTTTTAATCTATCTGATAGTATACCTTCTCCCAACCCCCCTCCTACCTTTATTATCTCAAAAAAGTCCTTTGTTTGTTTGCAGCAGCCAGGGGAAGTTCTGTTCGTTTCTGCTACTGAGCTGGGCAGGCTGTCAGTCAATGTGCATCATCACATGCATATTCATTATTCCTGCCACTCCCACTTGACCCCAGTGAAGCCAAATGTAAACAAAGCTTTTTCTACCTGTCTCTGCATTATCTATTCACAGCTGATAGTGCAGGGAGAGACAAAGGAAAGATAGAAGCCTGAGCCACACTGATGTAGGAAGGCTGGGGAGACTTTTTTCAATTGGAGTTGAGGGGGGGGTAGTATTGGTGGGCCTCCCATAGCCTCACGGCGCCGGGAAGCCCTAAAGATCCCCTCTGTGGTGGGTCCAGTTGCGGCTGGACAACCGGGAGGGGAAGATGGTCCTGACTACCACTAGAGCACTTGTGTGTTCACTCGTGGTGTGAGGCACGAAAGCACGTACCGGGCTTTCAATAGAAGAAAATTGTATAAATATATATTTATAAAGTCAAAAGTTAATAAGCTTTATAAAAACCATATTGGGGGATAGATGGAAGGTATATGATTTATATCAGAGGGGATGCTGGGAGTTTCACAAGCTGTATTGCAGTGCTTGCGGGGAGTGTCACAGAAGGTGTATTTTACAGGGCATGCTGGGTGTTTCATAGTTTCATAAGCTGCACTGCAGTGCTTTGCTGGGAGTGAGTCAGGTATATTGCAGTGATGTGTAACAGTATTTTTTTAAAAAGGGATTGTCAAAACTTGTAGTTGTGGAGCTGAATTGAGATTAAATGATTTTTAATGTGGTGTAAAAATTAGTTGATTACTGATCTATATAGTGGTGCCATATATATGGTGCCACACACACCTCACACACTCTCACACACTCTCTCACACACTCACTTACATACACTCTCACATACACTCAATCATATACACTCAAGCATTCACTCACACTCACATACACTCACACATTCACTCACACACAATCACTAACTATCACACTCACATACACTGTCACACACTCACACAGCACTCACACACACACACACCACTGCCCTCAACCACACACACACACTCATTCACACACACTCTCTCTCAAACACCACTCACTCATATAACTAACACATTCACAATACTCACACACTCTCACACACTCACATACAATCACATGCACTCAGACACACCCTATCTCACACACAACTCACTCTCAAAAACTCACACACACTCTCAACATCACAACTCACTCTCAACACTCACACTCACACACATACCTCAGACACCATCCACACTCACTCTACCACACACACACACACTCTCTCACACACACGCACTCACTCACATATAATCTCTCATACACACACAAAATATGATTGTAAATTGCATACATTTAAGTTTGCTAGCCTTCCTTGTTGTAAACTTAATTATTAAATTTTAAATAGTATTTTTCAGATACTAATGAGGTTAAAAATAACAAACAAACACACAAACACACTCACTCATACACTCTCACACTCACATATAGTCACCGACACACACTCACTCATACTCAAATAAACTCACTCACACACACTGACATACACTCACACACACACACTCTCTCACATACTCACTCACTCACACTCACAACACTCACACACCTCACACACAATCACTCACATACACTCTCACACACACACACACACACACACACACTCACTGACACTCATACACACTCTCTCACACACACACCTCACATATAATCTCACACACACACACACACACAAACATGATTGTAAATTGTATAAATTTAAATTTTGAAGGACCTTCCTTATTTGTATGTGTAAAATACGTTGTAAAAATATTATAAAATTTTAAAATACTATTTTTCAGATACGAATGAGGTTAAAAATACACAACACACAACACACTCACTCACATACACTCTCACACTCACATACGTCACCGACACACACTCGCTCATCTCAAATAAACTCACTCATACACACTCTCACACTCACATACACTCACACACACACTCTCTCACATTCTCTCTCTCTCACACACAAACTCTCTCAGACACTCACTCCCAATCACTCTCACACACACTCAGATACACTGTCACACACACTCACTCACACACAGTCACCACACACACACTCACTCACACTGACATACACTCTCACACACAACACACCACTCTCTCTCTCACACACACACTCAACACACACCACCTCACTCTCTCTCTTTCACACACACACACACACACACACACACCAACTCACTCACACTCACATACACCACATACAATCACTCAAACTCACATACACACACACCACTCACTTACATACACTCTCTCTCCACACGCACACACTCACTCAAACTCACATACACACACACACTCACTACATACACTCTCTCTCACACACACACACTCACTAACATCACACCACACACACACACACACTCACATACACTCACACATTCACTCACACACACTCTCACAAACTCACTCACACACACTATCAGACACTCACTCACATTCACACTCTCACACATTCATTTACACACACTCACATACACTATCAGACACTCACTCACAATCATACTCTCACACACATTCACACACACACAGTCACTCACACACCACTGACACCACTCACACAACAATCTCTCTCAACACCACACACACACCTCACATACACACCTCACTCACATATTCACTCACACCACACTCAGTTCATACACTCTCTCACACACACTATCACATTCACTCACACAACACTACACACACTCACATTCTCTCTCACACACCACACACATACACACAAATACACTCTCTCACACACACCATACACTCTCACACACACACCTCATTCACACACACACTCCACCACACACACCACACACACACACACACTACAGACACTCACTCACATTCACACTCTCACACATTCACTTACACACACTCACATACACATCAGACACTCACTCACAATCATACTCTCACACACATTCACACACACAGTCACTCACACACACTCACTGACACACACTCACACACAATCTCTCTCACACACCACACACACTCTCACATCCACACACTCACTCACATATTCACTCACACACACACTCAGTTACATACACTCTCTCACACACACTATCACATTCACTCACACACACATACACACACTCACATTCTCTCTCACACACACACACATAAATACACTCTCACACACACACAAAACACCTCACACACACACACTCATTCTCACACACACACACACCACACACACACACACACACTCACACACAAATACACTCTCTCACATACACACACACACACACACAATATTAAATCATATTTCAATAAACCCAATAAGAACTAAAAATACAGCTAATAAACAGAAGAAGTGCCAAGCATTAAGAAACTAACCTGTGCAGGACAAAGGACATGCAGGTAATACAACAGTGGGCCACAAAATAATAGAAAAAGTCCTCTGCACTCGTGGGTGCTCACTCCTCAAAAAAATCCAACCCTTGATGGATAAAACATACGAGAATAACGAAGAAGCAAGGGTGGCACTCCAAACCGTAACTTTATTTAATATAGACCAAACAACATCTCACAACGTTTCGGGGGATACGTGCCCCCTTCCTCAGGTCTTCGTTATTCTCGTAATACAACAGTGGGGGTTGTCTTGTTTGCAGAACAATAAAAACGGCCTTTTAAAATCTTTTTTAGGCACTATCAGTGAACTTTGTTATGAGCGCGATCGTGCGCTCGCGGAACTGGTAGCCATGGGAACATGGTGCTAATGTTCCCATTGGCTGATATGCGAAAACTAAAGGTCAAATTCTTCCGACTACGGAAAGTCTTCTGAGCATGCGCGAATGTGTGAACGCGCGTCGGAGGCTACAGTACTGGCGTGGACTATTATGACGCTGATCAGATGCCTGTAGGTGTTCAGGCATCAGAAACTTCATAACTTTTTCTATACTGCTCTGAGAGGCTGTCTTTGGGGTGGGTGATGGAATTTATTAAAGGGCATGTCCACCCCCAAAACTATAATCCCCCCAACTACTGGCCCCACCATGTAGTGTAGTTTAATCCTTACCTCACATCCCCAGCTCCATAGGGTTCTCCTGTAAACCCCCCCCAAAGTCTCAAAACTAACCAGCAGGAGGATAGCATTCTCTGCCTGCTATCTAGCCTCCGTAGATATTTGCCATGCGCACTGCAGCCCTTCTCCCCCTCCCTCCCCCTCCCTCTCCTCCCCTCTCCCTCCCGTTCTACTATCCCTCCCCCTAGCGTTAAACCCCCTAATATGCTGCTCCCCCATGTCCCCCAGCCCCAACCGCATTTTTTTTTTTTTTTTCAAAGCTCCCCAACTCTACTTACCTCTCCGCTTTCCTCCGCTGCACGTAATGACCGGCACCGCGTCCGTGATTGGCTGCCGCTCGCACAATCACAGACGCGACTGCCGGTCCCGCCCCTCTCTGCATTCTCGCAACAGAGGGCCGGCAGTGCGGCGGAGGATCGAGGGGAGGTAAGTAAGAGTTTGGGGAGCTTTTTGAAAGAAAAACATGCGTTGGGGCTGGGGGACATGGGGGAGCAGAATATTAAAAACCTATTTTAGGGGTGGACTACCCTTTAACTCTTCTATTGGAGCAAAGTTTATTTTAGCAGTGGACATACCCTTTAAGTTCCTGTTTTAGTTCATGATTACCGTGCATTGTTTTTCTTGCAAAAAACAGGATAGCATTAGGCTGAAACTGAAGAGCCTTAAATGGTGTCTCCACTTGTATAAACAATATTTTGTTACAGTTTTATGAAGAACAGGAGGTAAAAGAGCTGTGTCTTACCTCTTGTTCTTCAATAAAACCTGCAAGCCAGAAAGAATTTAAGGTACTGACCCATTGCTCGGCCTCCACCCGCGTAGTCTGACAGGTCTCGACGGACGTGGCAAGAAGACAGTACTTTTGCCTTCATTACATTTTCTGCACATGAATGATTTGCCCCATGTTGTTTGTAAAAGTGTATCATATAAAATGGGCATATTGGAGAAACGCATTGCACAGAGCTGTGCTTACTTATCAGGATCACTATATTTTCCTCCACCTGCAGTCACAATTTTGGCTACAAAATAAATTTAATAGTGTTCAAATAGTCTGGGTGAATTTTTTAGTGATGTCACTATGACATCACCATGACACATCATTTAGCTCAGATTAGGATTTGATCCAAAAAAACCATGCACTTAGTGTGTCTTCATATTCTTTATCTTTTAATAGTGTTCAAATTTGTATGTGTCTGGGGGCAATTTAAGTGATATCACAGACATCAGCAGGACATAATTTTGCACACAATTTTAATTTGACCCTGAAAGCATTGCAATTGGTGTTTTATAATGCTATATTATGCGTGTAAAATGTCTATTATACCTATATGCAAGTAAATATCGAATCCACGAGTAAAATGTCTATTATACCTTATACGCGAGTATTGAATCCGCGAGTAAAATGTCTATTATACCTATTCGCAAGTAAATATTGAATGCAAAGTAAAATGTCTATTATACCTATACGCGAGTAAATATCGAATCCACGGGTAAAACGTCTATTATACCTATACATGAGTAAATATCGAATTATCGAATCCGCAGTCTTTCATGGGATAATTATCGAATGTTCGAACGCGAGAGTTCTAAAGTAGTGTGCGTGAGAGTAAAATCAATTTTTTCACTTTTTCGATTTCCCAGGTCCCACAGCCATTTACATTAGGTACCATTGATATTTTAATTGTATTTCATTCGAACTTCATTCGAACTATTTGACTTCCATTGATTTTATGGGTCCATTTTCGAACTTTCGTACTTTCCATATAGTTTGAAAATTCGAAAACGGACCGAACTTTCGAAAGTTCGGCCATCTCTAGGTGCATTTTTAGTGATGTCACTATGACATCAGCTACATCATAATTTTGCACAGATTTCGAGGTGTCTTGGTGCATTTTTAGTGATGTCTATGACATCAGCATTACATCATAATTTTGCACAGATTTGGAGGTGTCTTGGTGCATTTTAGTGATGTCACTATTACATCATAATTTTTCACAGATTTGGTTTTGACCCCAAAAAACCATTGCACTTGGCATGACTTCTAATTCTATATTTTAACAGGGTTCAAATGTGCTATCTACATGTTTAGTGAAGTCACATGACATCAGCACATGACCATTTTTCACAGAATTGAATGTTACCCTTAAAAAGCATTGCAATTTGTGTGATTTCTAATTCTTATCTTTTAATAGTGTTCAAATGTGTCTATTTCCATTTTTAGTGCTGTCACTATGACATCAGCATAACATTTTTTTGTACAGAATTTTATTTTGACCCTAAAATGCATTGAACTTGGTGTGATTTCTTTTATATCTTTTAATAGTGTTCATATGTGTCTGGGTGAAATGTTTAGTGATATCACTGACATCAGCATGACATCATTGTTTTGCACAGATTTGGATTTGACCCCAAAAAAACATTGCACTTGGTGTGACTTCTAATTCTATATTTTTTAACAGAGTTCAAAGTGCTATCTACATGTTAGTGAAGTCACTATGACATCAGCATGACCTTTTTTCACAGAATTGAATGTTACCCTTAAAAAGCATTGCAATTTGTGTGATTTCTAATTCTTTATCTTTTAATAGTGTCAAATGTGTCTATTTCCATTTTTAGTGCTATCACTATAACATCAGCATAACATTTTGTACAGAATTTTATTTTTACCCTAAAATGCATTGAACTTGGTGTGATTTCTTTTATATCTTTTAAATGTGTTCATATGTGTCTGGGTGAAATGTTTAGTGATTCACTGACATCAGCATGACATCATTGTTTTGCACGATTTGGTTTTGACCCCAAAAAACCATGCACTTGGTGTGACTTCTAATTCTATATTTTTTAACAGAGTTCAAATGTGTCTATCTACATGTTTAGTGAAGTCACTATGAAATCAGCATGACCATTTTTCACAGAATTGAATGTTACCCTTAAAAAGCTTGCAATTTGTGTGATTTCTAATTCTTTATCTTTTAATAGTGTTCAAATGTGTCTATTTCCATTTTTAGTGCTACACTATAACATCAGCATAACTTTTTGTACAGAATTTTATTTTACCCTAAATGCATTGAACTTGGTGTGATTTCTTTTATATCTTTTAATAGTGTTCATATTTTAGTGATATCACTGACATCAGCATAACATCATTGTTTTGCACAGGTCTGGATTTTGACCCAAAAAAGCATTGCACTTAATGTGGCTTCTTATTCTATATTTTAATAATGTCAAATGTGTCTGGGTGTATCTTAATGATGTCACTGACATCATAATTTTGCATAAATTTGAATTTTGACCCAAAAAGCATCACACTCACGTGCAAAGATTCTGTATCTTTCTGGGTGCATTTATAGTGATGTCACTCTGTTTAAATGTTTGGGTGAACTTAAACGATGTCATCATAATTTTTGTACTGATTTAAATTTTGACCCCAAAAATCATTGCACTCGGTGCAAATACTTAGGGGCAATTTTATAAAGCCTTGTTACGTTTTCGCGGCCTTTTCCCCGACATTTCCCCATAAATCACGTTTATGCGATTTATAAATGTCGGGAAACGGCCGCAAAAAGTTAATGAGGCGTTAACACGCGGTAACTGTTTCACATTGCATTATCGCTGTTTTGCTTCGCCACCTTCAAGTGGCAAAAGCGTCCGATACTAGCTGCTCTGTGGTGGAGATGGGCAGGCAACCCGCGGCGGGTGGTCGCACCCGCCCTGGGAGGCACGCCCACCCTACCTCGACCCCTCTGCGGCGGCAAAACCACCCGCCGCCGCTTCCCCAGCAGCATTGCGCTAAGTCAGTATCGCCACAAAGGGACTTAAAATTACCGCAGGACATCTCGGCCACGATACATGCGGCAATGGCGCCACCATTATAATACGGCAATAGCGCATTTCCGTGGCCGCGATGTGCGGCGGTAATTTTTTTTGGTTTTTTTTTAAATATGCCCCTATGTCTCCCTTGGCAATTTATTCACATATTGAAGCCCTGTCATTCATATTAAAGGGACACTATACTGGAAAAATGCCTCATCTTAAGCTATAATTGAATACATGTAGTAACAATTACTCTGAGGTGTGTGTGTTTCTGCATGCCTTTAATCCAGCCACCATTTTGTTTAGGAGCAGTATCCCCCATCCCTCTTTTAAACCACTCCCACTTTCATCTGACCTGACTTTTTCCCCACAAACCAACTGTCAAGCTTGCACACAGCATACAGCATTCCGACTGTCAAAAACAGTGGTGGTTGGGAAGAATTATAGTTTCCAGTTATGGTCAAATTAATATAACCTATTTCCGGTATAGCTGCACTTTAACCGTGTTGGCTCTTAGGAAACATGTAGAGTAATGACCTGCAGGGGAGTTGGGGGAAAACAGTAATTGAGTTTGTAGATCTAGTTAAAGGGTAAATGCACAAAAAAGGCAATAACATGCAGTTTGTTTAGTTGTTATCTCCTTGGGCTGTCATTACATCAGGCCCATAGAACTGGAATTATTTTCTTTACACTTTAAAACTGTCAAAGAATCCACTGAGGTTTCTAGATGTTTTATTAAATCTCAGAGTTCAAGTAAGATAATTATTATCTTGTATAAAGTGAAATGGAATCACACGGGGGAGTATCCACACGTCATTAAAAAATAACAGGAGAAACGTAATTCAGATCAACATGTTATTTCTTGCATTGGTTTTCTAGATTTTTAAAACTGATTTTGTGAATTAAATATCACAGACGGAATATAAAGTCCCTGCAGATGAACTACACATGGCATAGTGAACCATTGTGTGGACAGAAGCTCATTCACAAACTTCTCTTGGGGGTTCATATGTTGGGTTAGCCGATTTAAAACAGAACTTAAAGGGAAACAAAGACTTATAACAACACTGACCCAGATGGCAGAACCTTGATAAAAGCAGTAATCTGTGTCTCACCTCTCAATTTGTGGATGCTGGGAAATGTACTTTCCTGCATTCCAGTATCACATAGTGTGATTACTGACCACTGTGTTCTTGGCGCATATCCAAATCTACTACTGCAGGAACTTGTTACAGTAGTACTACATTAATCTTATCCAATCCTTTTAACGTGCTTATTAGGCAGGAAAGCATGTGACTGAAGCCAGGAGTGTGGCCTGACTAGGGGTCTGCTCCCATAATCCCACTTATCTGGGTGACACCCAGCTAAGTGTACTCTGTACATTTTTCAGGAAGCGGCAGCCTTGCCCTAGAAGCTGAGAGCCACTTATTTACAGTACAGAGACCTGCTTCTATTAGTACAGGTTATGCTAAGCAGGTTCTGTCTCCCAGACACAGAACAGAGATTTAACGTTGTTGAAACACCATGTTTGAGTTTTAAACAGTGTTGATCTCTGTCCCCCCTACATTTCTTTGCATTTCATACAAAAAAAAATATTTACACCTTTTTTTAATGAAGCAATATGGAAAAAAAGCATAAGCAAGTCTAGGGATTTGAACCTGTGACCTCATGGACTGCGTTTTTCTAAAATGATTGCTTTAGATTGCTGAGATACCACAGCATATGCAGAATATTCATATAATAAATATAAATTTAAATATATTGCATATAGGACACATACATTAAGAAACTTTCAGGGCGATGTAATAAAAATTCTTATTGTTAAAAACAGTGCTAATATTGCCCCAACCAATGAGATGCATCTTCTCTTTGAAAGCTACATACAATACAGGATTGTGGAAGCACTCCAATTAGGCTAATTTACAACTACATTTGCGGAAGTGTCTGATCTGGTCAAACATTTATACAAACATAGAAAAGATAATCAATGCACATTCCTGGGCCCCATACATATCATATTATCTGCACATTCTTGAATGGGTTATCACCGAACAACCCAGAAGGAAGTTCATACCAAATACATCCTTTTATTCTATTATATATGCATCATATAATAATATTATATATTCTGTACTTGCCATAATTATCATCACAGTTAGCCAAATATCACTTTTGTTATAAAGTATCTTCATTAAGGCTGGGTACATACGAGCAGATTTTTCGGCCCAACTGTCGATATTTATGGTATCGGTTGGTGTGTCTAAAAAAATCTGAGGGGATTTGGCGGCGGCAGTGACCAATGTCAGTAAATCACCGCAGATTGTCGGTCCATAGGAGACATTTGCCGTGACTAACAGTGCTTGTCCCGGCCGACTGCTCGTAGTGGCGATTGGTAGAGATGAAACATTTGGCCATTTGTTCCCAGCCTAATGTTCTCTTTTACCAAAAAATCCACATTTGCCCTTCAATATCATTAGTGTCCTTCAAAGTCAGACTGTGACACTGACGGTGGATCTGACAGAATTGGCTGAATATTGTCTGTATTGGGACAATGCGACAAGACAGGAAATTTCCATTACCGGCTCCCTTTACTAGGGGAAGCTGATAACTTAGACCATGTGTGGGCACATTGACTATCATCCTGTGTATATAATATATATATGAAATGTTAATAGCTACCACCTCCAGGATTTCTTAATTCCTGCTCACTAAGCTCCATCACAGTGGGGTAAGTACAGTAATTCTGTATATAACCCAGTCTCAGCAATCACCTCAGGCGCTGCAGGGTTAATACTGATACAGTCGCTATGCGGCTGTCAATCACAGGGCAGCTGGATACATTTTTTGAAAACATCCAAATGCTTCTTCTCATTGACAGCTAAATTGACAATGTAACAATCTATGTAACAAACTATATAACAGTCTGTGGGTAAATCCAATAGTCAAAGGTTTGTTAATGTGGCTAAAATTTCAATATGTCGATCCCTGCATCGTGTCCGCTCACACACCAATATAATCCAGGGCACCAGGAGAGGTAGAATAGCAGACTGCACTGAGCAGGCAAAAAGGGGGGATTCCAGGCACCAGGAATCCCCCCCTAAACACACCCTTGACCTGACATACTTTATAAAACAAGGGGTTTTAGTATACATTACTGTGATCACATGAATGAAAAGCCTTCCAACCACATCAAGGTAACCCCAGTTCTGGAAGGTCCTAACTCTACCCTTTTTTCTTCAATTACCATTAGCAAACTTTTGCATTTCTCATAGTTGCACACTGGATCCATATAACAGCGGCTCTCTCACTTCCCCCCACCCTTTGGCTTTTTAAAATGAGGGAAGAGGCCATCCATCCAGTGCTTTACATTAAAGGCAAGGACCACCCATAAATTAGCCAATTGGAGTGCTTCACAATCCTTGTATTGTATGTATTTATTGGAGGCTAGTCAAGCTTCCATGTGGTAATAGCACCCCCAACATGCACTTTAATGGGAGGTCCTATGCCGGGGCCACTCAGTCCCCTTTCAAAAAACTGTGTAAAAACAGCATTTCAGGCAGAGTGTTCTCAACAGCTTCTGAAACAAGTAGCACACATGTTTTGTAATAAACCTGCACTATTCATGGCTAAAGACTTGTGTACCTTTGCCTTTAAGATTGAACATGTATGAAATCTACACACTACTGTGCCATTGCTTTAAAGGCATGCTGTATGGCTACACTGAAATCAATGTACTCTGCATCGTGCTTCTTATAGAAATTATAACCTGTCATTTGTCTTGTAGATTCTCATACGTGTTTGGGTCTTAAAGGCAAAGGTGGCAAACCTAGACCAGTGTGTTTGTATGTTTCACCTGCAATATATATGTTTATGCTTGGGTTGGAAGCTGTAGGTGAGACATACAATATTTCAGATCCGGACATACTAGATACCCAGATCTATATACATCACACTTTAACACTGCTACTAGGGAAGTGTTAATCAGTGAATCTCTGCGCACCACCCAGACACTTCTGCAATTTGAATATTGATGATTTAATCATTCTTACATCATAGGCAAAGCTGGATAATCCACAAGGCAACAACTTAGGATAAGAGGTGGGAGTGGAAATCACACATGTTCAGAAAATGTAATCAAGAGCAAGTTCTGGCAGGCAAGGGAAATGCAGCTTCAGCTTTGGGGAACAGAACTGAAAATGAGCTCATAGAGTAAAAAGGAAAGGCCCCTGAGTGGGATCTTCCATGCTGAGAAGGATGTTGGGCAAGTAGTTTCTAACTCAAACTTTCTTTTGGGTTTAGTTCTCCTTTAAGGGATCATTTCTGGACTTTGTTTCCAGAACTGATCTTACAAGTAGTAGTTAGCATGGATTCATGAGAAATTGATCTTGTCAGACTAACTTGCTAAGTGTGTAAGAATTTAATTTCGGGCATACAATAAATGTAATATATCAGAATTTTACTAAAGCCGTTGATACTTTGTCTTTCAGGTAAATAGAGAAGCATTGGAGAAGTGGTGACTGCATGGGGATATGATCACATTATAAATATATTCATTACTGATATTACCACATATACTGTAGTTCTGGTTGGTACAGGGATACTATATAATTTGATAATTACTGGTATAAACATATACTGTAGTTCTGGTTGGTACAGGATACTATTTAATATTAGAATTACTGGTATTAATACATATAACTGTAGTTCTGGTTGGTACGGGGATACTATAATATATTGAGAATTACCGGTATTAATACATATACTGTAGTTCTGGTTGGTACAGGTATACTATATAATTTGAGAATTACTGGTATTAATACATGTCCTGTAGTTCTGGTTGGTACAGGATACTATATAATATTGAGAATTACTGATATTAATACATATACTTATGTCTTGGTTGGTACAGGAATACTATATATATTGAGAATACTGGTATTAATTAGAGATGGACTAGAACTCGAACTCAAACCCGAGTTCGAGCCGAACTATTCAAATTCAAATGAATTCGGACTTCTCGAACTATTCCGGACCCGATTTTCGATATTTTCGGACTTTCGATAAATATGAATGTTCGACTGTTCGATGCGCGAGTAAAATGCCTATTATACTACGCGAGCATCGAATCCTGGAGTAAAGGGTCCATTAAAACCTATACGCGGCATCGAATCCGTGAGTAAAATGTCCATGGTATCTAGGTGCGAGCACGAATCCGCGAGTAAAGGGTCCATTAAAACCTATATGCGAGCATCGAATCCGTGAGTAAAATGTCTATGGTACCTTGGCGCGAACGCGAGCATCAAATCCGCGAGTAAGAGTCCATTAAAACCTATATGCGAGCATCAAATCCGCAAGTAAAATGTCCATGTATCTAGGCGTGAGCATCGAATCCGCGTGTAAAGGGTCAATTAAAACCTATACGCGAGCAATCGAATCCGCAAATAAAATGTCCATGGTATCTAGGCGCGAACATCGAATCTACGAGTAAAGTGTCCATTAAAGCCTATACACGAGCATCAAAAACGTGAGTAAAATGTACATGGTATCTAGGCGCGAATGAACTCGAAAATAGCGCGAGTGAGAGTAAAATTGATTCTGGATTAAGAACTAACCTTCAGGACATTTGGCGCTTGGAAAATCGATGCATTGATTTTCCAAGCCCAGAATGTCCTGAAGGTTCTTAATCCAGGTGTAAATGTATAGGTTAATCAGTTAATACTGAATAGTATCTGTTACATTTTACAACCATTTGGATTGCCCTTGCTGACATCATCATAAAACAATAATGCTGTGAATTCTATTTTATATAGATTACTGGTAGCTGCTTTAGCTTTGTTGGACATCCTAATGAAATACGATCCAGATTTTCTATCGTTATTGAAATACATTTAATTTAATGTACATTCATTTTTATAATGATATAAAATTTATATACAATCTAATTATATATTTTTTATAATTATAGTGGTTGCAGTCCCTGCATTCTTGTCTGGTCTCCTTGCTTAGAACCATTAAATTGATTCCCTATCATGGGCATCCAAGCTGTGCTCACATACATGTTACAGTGCATTTTTTTAATGTATGTACCGGTAGGTATCATTTAGGTAGTGTCTTCACAATCCCTCCATTTGTGCTCTCAACAAGCAACATTTAGAGAGGCTTTCATGACCCTTGATCAGACGTGGCTGCACAATAAAGGCAGGTCTGTGTCCCATATCACTTTTGACCTTGGTTGTTCACTACTTTGTTTGATGTTCTGTGGATTTGGTGGGGGGCCTTTAACTCCTGGTGGACTAGTGTACAGGTGTGCAACAGTAAACGTGTCTTTGTACAATACCTCTTACAGAAATGGCTCCTTAAGCCTTTCAAGGTAGCGGTGATGAGAAATGTTTTTCTTGAAAACTAAAAATTCTCTCACTTTGAAGAATCCACCTCCCATTGTGCAAGAACATGATGTCAATCAGCTCTGTCAGAATTGTGTGATACCCCAATCTAGACCAACGGTTCAAAGCTATTGGACTAACATTGCAGTGGTTTTGCAAGGGATTTAATTGAATGTGATTGGTTAAATAAAAAAAAAAAAATCTACAGACAAGTTTAGTAAACAGCTCAATGTGATCCTTAAATGGTTAATGTCACAATAAACACATACTGATTTGTTGAGTGCATAGCTTGTAAGTTCTTCAGGGCAGAGCCCAATGTAATGGATAAAAAAGGACAACTTTACTGTAAAAATTTACTTTATAAAAATAGAAAGTACCTGGGATATGGAGGTAGGATTGATTATCCCTACCTCCCAATATGTTTCGTTGAGAAGCTACAGCAAGTACAATTTCATCTGCCAGGTTAGTATCATGGGCCTTCCTGTATTAAAGATAAGGCTGAACACTCAGGAAACCTGGCTGAAGCAGCATTTTTCGTGCTCGCTCCTCATAGAAATTATATTAGGAGGTAGAAAGTGCCAATCCTACTTCCCTGCCCAGGTACTTTTATTTCAATCTGTTTTAGAAAAAACTTTATATTCACTATACTTCTCCTTTAAGGGATGTGTAAATATGTTCAGGGCTATATAGAAAAAATAATCACCAAGAACAATAAACATGTATACCTTCCCTATTAAAAAATAAATTTACAACTCATCCACATTGCTGGTAAGGACCATAACTATTCAGTCCAAATGGTCCCACAAAGAGGTGAGGAGTCTTGGAGATTGCAACCTGATGAAATGCCCAACTTAAAGGGTAACTAAACTCTTAAACTCATGCCTGGTTTCCAATAGTTTTTAGTGATTTACTGGTAGATTCAAAATAGGTAAAATCCATCTAAAACTAATGTTAATCCAAAAGTAATTGGTTAAAATGTGTTTTACAGGGATTTAGGCACAGTGGCATTTTCAAATCTTTTTCGGGAAATAGCTCTGTGCAAACGATCCAAACTCTTTTGTAGTTTTACGCTACCTCATACGTGAAACTTAACGGGGTTCTGTAGGGCAACTTTATTCTGGCGCTACCGGAAAGTTTTACCTATATACAACCCACAATGCAGTGCAAGACTTAATCTCGTTTACATCTCGTATTGTATTGCGGGATTCGCTAAGGTAAGTAACATCTAACTTTATATTGAATCTCCTCGATACTTACTTAAAACTCACAATTGCAGGTTTTGGTCCAGTCTACCTTGCCCACTAACTCAGTCCAGGATTGTGTCCAATGAAAAATTGGCCAAGATGAGGGAGTGGGGGGACCAACCTGGCAATTGCAAATTTAGCAGTGGCGTAACAGCAGAATTTGGGCCTAGGACCGCTGACACCTGGAAGCAATTCAAGGGCCCATTAATCAACAACCACTCACACAGGCTCCAGAAATCTTTCCCTGTCCTGCATGCAAACCTTTGACTGTATTAATTAGAGATGGACTAGAACTCGAACTCAAACCGAGTTCGAGCCGAACTATTCAAATTCAAATGAATTCGGACTTCTCGAACTATTCCGGACCCGGATTTTCGATATTTTCGGACTTTCGATAAATATGGAATGTTCGACTGTTCGAATGCGCGAGTAAAATGCCTATTATACCTATACGCGAGCATCGAATCGTGAGGTAAAGGGTCCATTAAAACCTATACGCGAGCATCGAATCCGTGAGTAAAATGTCCATGGTATCTAGGTGCGAGCATCGAATCCGCGAGTAAAGGGTCCATTAAAACCTATATGCGAGCATCGAATCCGTGAGTAAAAGTGCTATGGTACCTTGGCGCGAACGCGAGCATCAAATCCGCGAGTAAAGAGTCCATTAAAACCTATATGGAGCCTCAAATCCGCAAGTAAAATGTCCATGGTATCTAGGCGTGAGCATCGAATCCGCGTGTAAAGGGTCAATTTAAACCTATACGCGAGCATCGAATCCGCAAATAAAATGTCCATGGTATCTAGGCGCGAACATCGAATTAGAGTAAAGTGTCCATTAAAGCCTATACACGAGCATCAAAAACGTGAGTAAAATGTACATGGTATTAGGCGCGAATGAACTCGAAAATAGCGCGAGTGAGAGTAAAATTGATTCTGGATTAAGAACTAACCTTCAGGACATTTGGCGCTTGGAAAATCGATGCATTGATTTTCCAAGCCCAGAATGTCCTGAAGGTTCTTAATCCAGGTGTAAATGATAGGTTAATCAGTTAATACTGAATAGTATCTGTATATCATTTTACAACCATTTGGATTGCCCTTGCTGACATCATCATAATAAACAATAATGCTGTGAATTCTATTTTATATAGATTACTGGTAGCTGCTTTAGCTTTGTGGACATCCTAATGAAATACGGATCCAGATTTTCTATCGTTATTGAAATACATTTAATTTAATGTACATTCATTTTATAATGATATAAAAGATTTATATACAATCTATTATATATTTTTTTAATTATAGTGGTTGCAGCCCTGCATCTTGTTGGTCTCCTTGCTTAGAACCATTAAATGATTCCCTATCATGGGGGCATCCAAGCTGTGCTACATACATGTTACAGTGCATTTTTTAATGTATGTACCGGTAGGTATCATTTAGGTAGTGTCTTCACAATCCCTCCATGTTGTGCTCTCAACAAAGCAACATTTAGAGAGGCTTTCATGACCCTTGATCAGACGTGGCTGCACAATAAAGGAGGTCTGTGTCCCATATCACTTTTGACCTTGGTTGTTCACTACTTTGTTGATGTTCTGTGGATTTGGTGGGGGGCCTTTAACTCCTTGGTGGACTAGTGTACAGGTGTGCAACAGTAAACCGATGTCTTTGTACAATACCTCTTACAGAAATGGCTCCTTAAGCCTTTCAAGGTAGCGGTGATAGAAAATGTTTTTCTTGAAAACTAAAAATTCTCTCACTTTGAAGAATCCACCTCCCCATTGGCAAGAACATGATGTCAATCAGCTCTGTCAGAATTGTGTGATACCCCAATCTAGACCAACGGTTCAAAGCTATTGGACTAACATTGCAGTGGTTTTGCAAGGGATTTAATTGAATGTGATTGGTTAAAATAAAAAAAAAAATCTACAGACAGTTTAGTAAACAAGCTCAATGTGATCCTTAAATGGTTAATGTCACAATAAACACATACTGATTTGTTGAGTGCATAGCTTGTAAGTTCTTCAGGGCAGAGCCCAATGTAATGGATAAAAAAAGGACAACTTTACTGTAAAAACTTTATATAAAATAGAAAGTACCTGGGATATGGAGGTAGGATTGATTATCCCTACCTCCCAATATTGTTTCGTTGAGAAGCTACAGCAAGTACAATTTCATCTGCCAGGTTATTACAGGGCCTTCCTGTATTAAAGATAATGCTGAACACTCAGGAAACCTGGCTGAAGCAGCATTTTTCGTGCTGTCGCTCCTCATAGAAATTATATTAGGAGGTAGAAAGTGCCAATCCTACTTCCCTGCCCCAGGTACTTTTTATTTCAACTGTTTTAGAAAAAACTTTATATTCACTATACTTCCTTTAAGGGATGTGTAATATGTTCGGGCTATATAAGAAAAAATATCACCAAGAAAACATAAACATGTATACACTTCCCTATTAAAAAATAAATTTACAAACATCATCCACTTGCTGGTAAGGACCATAACTATCAGTCCAATGGTCCCACAAAGAGGTGAGGAGTCTTGGAGATTGCAACCTGATGAAATGCCCAACTTAAAGGGTAACTAAACTCTTAAACTCATGCCTGGGTTTCCAATAGTTTTTAAGTGATTTACTGGTAGATTCAAAATAGGTAAAATCCATCTAAAACTAATGTTAATCCAAAGTAATATTGGGTTAAAATGTGTTTTACAGGGATTTAAGGGCACAGTGGCATTTTCAAATCTTTTTCGGGAAATGCTCTGTGCAAACGATCCAAAACTCTTTTGTTAAGTTTTACGCTACCTCATAGCGTGAAACTTAACGGGTTCTGTAGGGCAACTTTATTTGGCGCTAAGAAAGTTTTACCTATATACAATCCCACAATGCAGTGGCAAGACTTAATCTCGTTTACATTCGTATGTATTGCGGGTTGCGCTAAGGTAAGTTACATCTAACTTTTATATTGAATCTCCTCGATACTTACTAAAACTCACAATTGCAGGTTTTGGTCCAGTCTACCTTGCCCACTAACTCAGTCCAGGATTGTGTCCAATGAATAAATTGGCCAAGATGAGGGAGTGGGGGGGACCAACCTGGCAATTGCAAATTTAGCAGTGGCGTAACAGCAGAATTTGGGCCTAGGACCGCTGACACTGGAAGCAAAATCTCAGGCCCATTAATCAACAACCACTCACACCAGGCTCCAGAAATCTTTCCCTGTCCTGCATGAAACCTTTTTTAAAACAGCCCCATCAATAGTGCCCTCAGTTTTCAGGGGTATTCAGACTATGCTGGTTAGAATTCACACAAAAAATGGGCGCAACTGCTATATTAATTAGGTTGCGCCTGCTGCATGGTAAATTCGCGCTATGCAATATTGGAACATTAAGAGCAAATTTAATGCAAATTCTACCACAGCACCTCCCGAAATACTGTAGTTCTGGTTGGTACAGGGATACTATATAATATTGAGAATTACTGATATTAATACATATACTGTAGTTCTGGTTGGTACAGGAATACTATATAATATTGAGAATTACTGGTATTAATTAGAGATGGACTAGAACTCGAACTCAAACCCGAGTTCGAGCCGAACTATTCAAATTCAAATGAATTCGGACTTCTCGAACTATTCCGGACCCGGATTTTCGATATTTTCGGACTTTCGATAAATATGGAATGTTCGACTGTTCGAATGCGCGAGTAAAATGCCTATTATACCTATACGCGAGCATCGAATCCGTGAGTAAAGGGTCCATTAAAACCTATACGCGAGCATCGAATCCGTGAGTAAAATGTCCATGGTATCTAGGTGCGAGCATCGAATCCGCGAGTAAAGGGTCCATTAAAACCTATATGCGAGCATCGAATCCGTGAGTAAAATGTCTATGGTACCTTGGCGCGAACGCGAGCATCAAATCCGCGAGTAAAGAGTCCATTAAAACCTATATGCGAGCATCAAATCCGCAAGTAAAATGTCCATGGTATCTAGGCGTGAGCATCGAATCCGCGTGTAAAGGGTCAATTAAAACCTATACGCGAGCATCGAATCCGCAAATAAAATGTCCATGGTATCTAGGCGCGAACATCGAATCTACGAGTAAAGTGTCCATTAAAGCCTATACACGAGCATCAAAAACGTGAGTAAAATGTACATGGTATCTAGGCGCGAATGAACTCGAAAATAGCGCGAGTGAGAGTAAAATTGATTCTGGATTAAGAACTAACCTTCAGGACATTTGGCGCTTGGAAAATCGATGCATTGATTTTCCAAGCCCAGAATGTCCTGAAGGTTCTTAATCCAGGTGTAAATGTATAGGTTAATCAGTTAATACTGAATAGTATCTGTATATCATTTTACAACCATTTGGATTGCCCTTGCTGACATCATCATAATAAACAATAATGCTGTGAATTCTATTTTATTATAGATTACTGGTAGCTGCTTTAGCTTTGTTGGACATCCTAATGAAATACGGATCCAGATTTTCTATCGTTATTGAAATACATTTAATTTAATGTACATTCATTTTATAATGATATAAAAGATTTATATACAATCTAATTATATATATTTTTATAATTATAGTGGTTGCAGTCCCTGCATTCTTGTCTGGTCTCCTTGCTTAGAACCATTAAATTGATTCCCTATCATGGGGGCATCCAAGCTGTGCTCACATACATGTTACAGTGCATTTTTTTAATGTATGTACCGGTAGGTATCATTTAGGTAGTGTCTTCACAATCCCTCCATTGTTGTGCTCTCAACAAAGCAACATTTAGAGAGGCTTTCATGACCCTTGATCAGACGTGGCTGCACAATAAAGGCAGGTCTGTGTCCCATATCACTTTTGACCTTGGTTGTTCACTACTTTGTTTGATGTTCTGTGGATTTGGTGGGGGGCCTTTAACTCCTTGGTGGACTAGTGTACAGGTGTGCAACAGTAAACCGATGTCTTTGTACAATACCTCTTACAGAAATGGCTCCTTAAGCCTTTCAAGGTAGCGGTGATAGAAAATGTTTTTCTTGAAAACTAAAAATTCTCTCACTTTGAAGAATCCACCTCCCCATTGTGCAAGAACATGATGTCAATCAGCTCTGTCAGAATTGTGTGATACCCCAATCTAGACCAACGGTTCAAAGCTATTGGACTAACATTGCAGTGGTTTTGCAAGGGATTTAATTGAATGTGATTGGTTAAAATAAAAAAAAAAAAATCTACAGACAAGTTTAGTAAACAAGCTCAATGTGATCCTTAAATGGTTAATGTCACAATAAACACATACTGATTTGTTGAGTGCATAGCTTGTAAGTTCTTCAGGGCAGAGCCCAATGTAAATGGATAAAAAAAGGACAACTTTACTGTAAAAATTTACTTTATAAAAATAGAAAGTACCTGGGATATGGAGGTAGGATTGATTATCCCTACCTCCCAATATTGTTTCGTTGAGAAGCTACAGCAAGTACAATTTCATCTGCCAGGTTAGTATCATGGGCCTTCCTGTATTAAAGATAATGCTGAACACTCAGGAAACCTGGCTGAAGCAGCATTTTTCGTGCTGTCGCTCCTCATAGAAATTATATTAGGAGGTAGAAAGTGCCAATCCTACTTCCCTGCCCCAGGTACTTTTTATTTCAACTGTTTTAGAAAAAACTTTATATTCACTATACTTCTCCTTTAAGGGATGTGTAATATGTTCAGGGCTATATAAGAAAAAATAATCACCAAGAAAAACATAAACATGTATTACCTTCCCTATTAAAAAATAAATTTACAAACATGCATCCACATTGCTGGTAAGGACCATAACTATTCAGTCCAAATGGTCCCACAAAGAGGTGAGGAGTCTTGGAGATTGCAACCTGATGAAATGCCCAACTTAAAGGGTAACTAAACTCTTAAACTCATGCCTGGGTTTCCAATAGTTTTTAAGTGATTTACTGGTAGATTCAAAATAGGTAAAATCCATCTAAAACTAATGTTAATCCAAAGTAATATTGGGTTAAAATGTGTTTTACAGGGATTTAAGGGCACAGTGGCATTTTCAAATCTTTTTCGGGAAATAGCTCTGTGCAAACGATCCAAAACTCTTTTGTTAAGTTTTACGCTACCTCATAGCGTGAAACTTAACGGGGTTCTGTAGGGCAACTTTATTCTGGCGCTACCGGAAAGTTTTACCTATATACAATCCCACAATGCAGTGCAAGACTTAATCTCGTTTACATCTCGTATTGTATTGCGGGATTGCGCTAAGGTAAGTAACATCTAACTTTTATATTGAATCTCCTCGATACTTACTTAAAACTCACAATTGCAGGTTTTGGTCCAGTCTACCTTGCCCACTAACTCAGTCCAGGATTGTGTCCAATGAATAAATTGGCCAAGATGAGGGAGTGGGGGGGACCAACCTGGCAATTGCAAATTTAGCAGTGGCGTAACAGCAGAATTTGGGCCTAGGACCGCTGAACACTGGAAGCAAAATTCAAGGGCCCATTAATCAACAACCACTCACACCAGGCTCCAGAAATCTTTCCCTGTCCTGCATGCAAACCTTTTTTAAAACAGCCCCATCAATAGTGCCCTCAGTTTTCAGGGGTATTCAGCTATTTGCTGGTGAGAATTCACACAAAAAATGGGCGCAACTGCTATATTAATTAGGTTGCGCCTGCTGCATGTTAAATTCGCGCTATGCAATATTGGAACATTAAGAGCAAATTTAATGCCAAATTCTACCACAGCACCTCCCAAAAATGAGCCCCGTACTGTTTGTGTGTACAGACTTGTGTGAATACTGTATATATTGCTGCTCTGTTTTTTTATTCTTTGTCATGTAATATTTTATCATCATTTCTCGGAAAATGGGTACAATCCTCCTACAAGCTAATCCACTCAAATCATTATCTTTAATTGCTGGAACAGGGAGTTGTTTCCTGCGTTGTTTATTTGATACATGTGATAGCATTTTATTTCCCACCAACAAAAAACGCTATTCGATGGAGAACGAACTATTATTTTATAAATAATACAAATTATTTGAGTCATGAAGACATTCTCGCCCACAGTTCAGTTTACTTCATTTGTGTAAGGTTCCGAATGACAGAACGGAATACCCATGTTGCCATTTAAATGGCACACCCTTCTAATTGCTCAGAATGGTTCGTGCCCTTTACAAGGAGCCACAGAACGTTACAATCATCATTATGTGCCACAGAGAGATGGAAGATCATGTTAATAAAATGCTTAAGTGGAAACATTCGGGACCTCCTTCTGTTTGGACCATTAGTTTAAGTTCTAGTTAAATTCTGATCATGCATAATCCAGATATACAGTATATTTGGAATGTTTCAGAATTTCTTTTATGTTTTATTATGGTACATTATATATATTAATGTTTTCTTGTATTTTTTGTCATCTAGAGATGTACTATGGTTTCAACCTGGTTAGCACGTCTTTAAAGGGCAACTGTGGTCTATACAAGTGCTCTCTCAAGCCTAGGTTGATGTCTCTAGCTTCTCTGAATCTAAAGTTATAGGCTTGTAAAGTTACAGTTCCTGGTCTGTCCCGTCTGTCTGAGTCTCTGTGACAGTCACATGATGTTCTGTGTAAGAAGCCCTACCCTCAAAAATCTATCTTTTCTGAAGCTATTAACAGATCTGCAATATACAGACAAGATGAGAAAGTCACACTCAAAAGGTGAATGTGTTTAATAGTAAACCACATGAGATGCCTGCACACTACTTGGTGTGAGCGCATTTGGGACTCTGGTTCTATAATAGACCTGCAACCATTCTCTATCCTTTTCTCCACCTATGGGCATCTTAGGATGTCCAGCCTAAAATAAAGTCAGCTTAGAAATGTTTAAAAAAAAACCCCCAAACTTAGGTTCACATTATCCTTATATTTCAAAGATGACCCTGAAGTTCCTTACCTGAAACTTAGGGGGTGTTAAACTTTTATAAGCAATCTTTATTTTAGGGTGGACTTGCCCTTTAAAGGTAGAAGTGTCCCCTTTTTAATGAAGGCTACTTGTAAGGAGATCACAGTTCCCCTTTAACCCCTTCACACTAAATCAAGCACAAACCGATATTGAATTTGAGGCACTGGCTGTGTCATTTGTGATACCTGTGCAGCCGGCACAACAAATGCAGTATAGAGTTTGTGCCTGATTTCACATGACTTTTTAACGCCAGCTAATTGTGCTTTTCAGTATTTATTTACCCAAAGCCCAAATCCCAATATTGAACTAAGAGTCCATGTCCATTGTGTCTCTAACACTTTACGTATCTAAATCTTTACTGATACGTTTCCCTTTATTGATCACTGACCATTTAGGATTTCCCCTGTGTTGAGCCAGTCGCTGTGATTTACTAAGGTGTCACCTCTTATTTATGGAGCAATATTTAGGTCTTATTGAGCTATATTCATAAAGGCGTGATTTCTCTGAATAGCGATACCGCACCTTTAATGATCGTAATTTTTAGGACTGTGATCAGACATTTACGTGGCCATTCGATTACAATTACTTTAGCACAGCATGGTACTGTAAGACTACCTAGTTATTAATGTACAACCATGACCGTACTTCTTATTAATTGTATTAATACATATACTGTAGTTCTGGTTGGTACAGGGATACTATATAATATTGAGAATTACTGGTATTAATACATATACTGTAGTTCTGGTTGGTACAGGGATACTATATAATATTGAGAATTACTGGTATTTATACATATACTATAGTTCTGGTTGAAACAGGGATACTATATAATATTGAGAATTACTGATATTAATAATACATATACTATAGTTCTGGTTGGTACAGGGATACTATATAATATTGAGAATTACTGGTATTAATACATATACTGTAGTTCTGGTTGGTACAGGGATACTATATAATATTGAGAATTACTGGTGTTAATAAATATACTATAGTTCTGGTTGGTACAGGGATACTATATATAATATTGAGAATTACTGGTATTAATACATATACTGTAGTTCTGGTTGGTACGGGGATACTATATAATATTGAGAATTACTGGTATTAATACATATACTGTAGTTCTGGTTGATACGGGGATACTATATAATATTGAGAATTACTGGTATTAATACATGTACTGTATTTCTGGTTGGTACAGGGATACTATATAATATTGAGAATTACTGGTATTAATACATATACTGTAGTTTTGGTTGGTACAGGGATACTATATAATATAGAGAATCACTGGTATTAATACATATGCTTGAGTTCTGGTTGGTACAGGGATACTATATAATATTGAGAATTACTGGTATTAATACATATACTGTAGTTTTGGTTGGTACAGGGATACTATATAATATTGAGAATCACTGGTATTAATACATATGCTTGAGTTCTGGTTGGTACAAGGATACTATATAATATCGAGAATTATTGGTATTAATACACATACTGTAGTTCTGGTTGATCCAGGGATACTATATAATATTGAGAATAACTGGTATTAATAAATATACTATAGTTCTGGTTGGTACAGGGATACTATATATAATATTGAGAATTACTGGTATTAATACATATACTGTAGTTCTGGTTGGTACAGGGATACTATATAATATTGAGAATTACTGGTATTAATACATATACTGTAGTTCTGGTTGGTACAGGGATACTATATAGTATTGAGAATTACTGGTATTAATACATACACTATTGTTCTGGTTGGTACAGGGATAGAGACTTTCCGGTTGCCATTAGGAGTGAAAAGGTTGGACTTGATGGACGTATGTCTTTATTCAGCCTCAATTACTATGTTCTACAATATTGCAAGTTTCCAATACTGCGGGTATTGTATATGGCCCTTTTTTTTTTTAGGATTTGTATTATAATTTAAGGATCAGTAGTGTTGATTGAGCGGTTTTATAATCTAAGGAGCAGGAAACTGAAAATGGGTATTGCTAGACCATAGAGATCCCCCACCACTAGTTCCCATTCAGGGGCTTTTATTTGATTTCCTATTTATTTTATATTATTGACATTTATATACACAGTAGCATCCCCGTGTTTTGTTATTAGTGACCCACGCTACACGTTAAATTACTTAATACAAGAAACAATAATCAATATAATAATAATTATATCAATATAATAATATAAAAGTTGCGTTTTCTGAATTAATTTTAATCCTTCTACATTTTTAATGTCACCCATAAAGAAATCAACTGAACCAGCAACAAACGCGAGATGTTTTGAACACGTGTACGTCAGGATTAACATTAACTTGCAGAAGAATTCTGTTTATTTTAGTGGTTCCCGTTTGAAAGTATTTAACATTCAGCTTATCTGTCTAATGTTGTGAGACAAACTGGACTTAGTTTTAAAGACAAAACTGTACAGAGGACAAATTTAACATAAATTCAGACTAATGGGAGAGTCGATATTGGATGTTTCCCAGAATCTATAGTACGGACCATTCTTTCTTTCTAAGAATCTAAAACACACACACACTGTGTTCTAACTTAACTTTCTATTTAGACTTCCAAATGGTATGTGTGACTTTAATTGAGAATCTATTTGTAGATAATGGTATGATGCAAAAGGGGAAAAAATGTATTAGCAGATGATTTGCTGGCAAAGACTTGAAATTTAAAGGGACAACGTTTTGACTTTAAAAAATCTTTTAAAGGGCATGTCCACCTTTTTTTACAACTTTTAATATACTGTAGGGCATGTCCCCCAAAAAACCCACTTCCCTTCTCTACTTACAGCACCTCGTTCCTTCGCTGTTCTGGTTCGGCTCCCCTGCCCGCCGTAACTACAAGCAGAGGGCCAGACCGGCAGCCGTGGCTATGTTTGGCTGAGATGCATCCATCAATGAGAACGGTGAGGGAACGAGGTGCTGTAAGTAGAGAAGGGAAGCTTTTTTTTTGTAAGAATATAGCGGCTGGGGGTGGGGGGACATGCCCTACAGTATATTAAAAATATTTAACGCTGCAGGAGAAGAAGCCATGGAGGGATTTGGAGGGAGGGAGGGCTTCACTGTGCATGCTAAAAGCAAGTCAGAGGACACAATGGAGGCAGAGACCTTTTGGACAGGAAGAAAGCTCCTACCCTACAGTTTCCTGCAGTTTTGAAGAGCCATTACAGAAGAACCATAAGGAGCAGGGAAGTAAGGTAAGGATTTTTTTTAATTGTAGTGGGTGAATTATTAGTTTGGGGGGTGGGCATGTGTGCAAATTTAAATTTGCCTTAGAATAACCCTTCCAAACAAAACATTCTCCAAAGACACATAAAACCTTTTACATCTGTCTTTACTAATGTAAATAAGATTACATTAAGGTACCATAAGGTACCTTACGTACAGTATTGCCTAATTGTGATGGACCCAATCTCAAACGCAAACCTAAGTTCAGGTCGAAATTTATGAGTTAGTATGAACTTGGACAATCCAAACTATCCAAACTACAAACTAGTTTGGGTTTTTTGAACTTGCAGACTTATTTTAAAATATCTCGAATCGGTAACCCTCGAATGTATCCTTTGGTTTCAGTAACCCTCGACTGTAGCCTTCGATTTCGTAACCCTCGACTGTAGCCTTCGATTTCGTAACCCTCGACTGCAGCCTTCGATTTCGTAACCCTCGACTGTATCCTTCGATTTCCTAACCCTCGACTGTATCCTTCGATTTCGTAACCCCCGACTGTAGCCTTCGATTTCGTAACCCTCGACTGTAGCCTTCGATTTCGTAACCCTCGACTGTATCCTTCGATTTCCTAACCCTCGACTGTATCCTTCGATTTCGTAACCCCCGACTGTAGCCTTCGATTTCGTAACCCTCGAATGTAGCCTTCGATTTCGTAACCCTCGAATGTAGCCTTCGATTTCGTAACCCTCGAATGTAGCCTTCGATTTCATAACCCTTGACTGTAGCCTTCGGTTTTGGTAATCCTGGACTGTAGCCTTCGGTTTCGGTAATCCTGGACTGTAGCCTTCAAATGTATTGTGTGGTAACCCTCGAATGTAGCGTTTGATTTCGGTAACCCTCAAACATAGCGTTCGATATCGTAACATACCGATCGTTATCGTAAAATACCGATCGTTATCAGAAAATACTGATCGTTATCGGAAAATACAGATCGTTATCGGAAAATACTAATCGTTATCGGAAAATACCGATCGTTATCAGAAAATACTAATCATTATCGGAAAATACCGATCGTTATCGGAAAATACCGATCATTATCGGAAAATACTAATCGTTATCGGAAAATACCGATCGTTATCGGAAAATACTAATCATTATCGGAAAATACAGATAGTTATCGGAAAATACTGATCGTTATTGGAAAATACTGATCGTTATCGGAAAATACTGATCGTTATTTTACGATAAGGATCGCTATTTTACGATAAGGATCGTTATTTTTTCGATAATTATATTGATCTTTTATAAATAGGGCCCCTAGTGTTTTAACAAGTTTTGATGATACAGTATGTACGTATTCCCCAGACAATATCCCAGGTGCCAGAGCCATTTACAGTAAGCTACCATTGATATTTTATCTGTATTTTATCCGAACTTTTTGAACTATTTCTCACCATTGACTTTATTGGGTTTGTTTTTGAACTATTAAACTTCTGAACTTTTACTGAAGTTCGGAAGTTCGAAAACTAACTTCAGGAAGTTTGTCCATCTGCAACCGAAAACCCACTTATTTATTGCAGAGTGCCAACACGATAATTTAACCTGGAAACTGAGACTTTTACTTAAGAAAAAACAACTCAGATAAACAGATAGACACAGACAGACACAGTAGACAGAATCGATAGATTATTTATTTACATCTACACAGGAGTTTGAGATCCAAAAGTGTCTCAAACAGAGCTGATCTTAACATTTATTTTTGGTAAGAAATCCCCTTTCCCCTGACTTGACTGGTGCTTGTTCTGGTAACAAACTCTGGTGAACAGCAGAATGAATGATGCCCCCTCCACATTAAATGCTGCCATAGCTTTTAGCCTTGGCTTATGCCTAGAAAAGGCTCTGTATGAACTATCCTGAGGTTGAGGTCTGGCCAGTAAGTAATGGTTATTTACAGTCAACTAGGGATGGCATAGACCTCGAACTTGAACCAGAGTTTGAGCCGAACTGTTCGAGTTCGAACGGACCCGGACTTCTCGAACTACCTCGGACGCGGACTTTCGATATTTCCCGGATTTTCGATGATTTATCGAATGTTCGAACATTCGAAAAATCATCGAATGAAAAAAAAGTGCCCACATGTCCAAAATCACCCAATGGCAGCTAATTTGAGCATTGCCAGCCCCCTGGGTATAAAAGGCAATGTGACCAGCGCCATTTAGTCAGTGTGTTTAGTGGAGACCTGACAGTGTAGGAGTTGGAGAGAGATTTTTGCGCTTTTTGAGCTTTCTGTGTGTGGATTTCAGTGTGGTGGTTTAGATCTTGTAGTTACCCACCCCTGTATTCACACATCTTGAGACCCAACAGTCCTTTTAAGGACTACCCTTCCTTGTGGGACCCAAAAGTCCTTTTAAGGACTAACCCCCCTATAAGTCCTTTGGACAATTTCTGTGTTAGACCTTTTAGAGGTCTAGGTGTCCTGTTTTTTTCTTTGTTTCTGTATCTGTGTGTCAGCGTCTGTGTGTTTGTGTAACTGACAGTGCTGCGTTCAGCGTTTGTTCCTACAAACCCTATCTCCTTCCCCATTTTCCCTTGCATGAAGCATACTCTGAGGGAGAGAAGCCAATGGGGTATGGGGTCTGTCCGGTGGGGCCAAGCCTGCCTGGCTCCGCAATAATGTTGTCAAACTGAAGTGAATCTACTGCTACTCAATGGTGCTGTTCCTACAAACCCTATCTCCTTCCCATCTTTCCCTTGCACAAAGCATACTCTGAGGGAGAGAAGCCAATGGGGTGTGGGGTATGTCCGGTGGGGCCAAGCCTGCCTGGCTCCGCAATAATGTTGTAAAACTCAAGTGAATCTACTGCTACACAATGGTGCTGTTCCTACAATCCGTATCCCCTTCCCCGCTTTCCCTTGCACGAAGCATACTCTGAGGGAGAGAAGCCAATGGGGTGTGGGAAAATCCTAAATAATTATGTTTGTAGTCAATGTCATTTGTAAAGATAAAACACAGAGATTTGTTTAGTTTAACTTTTTTAGTAAACGTAAGCACCTGTTTCTTAGGTGCTTATATATTAATATAATAATAATATATATATATAAACAATAATAATAACAATAACAAACAAACAAACACGGTGCAACATGGTGCTAAAAAACAACAAAAAAACAGCACCTATTTATTTTTAAAAAGTTTGCGCTTAATGCGCAGAATGTCTTTGTGCATGGAGAGCAAGCGCCCCTCCATGCGCCTCTGCCTGCTCTCCATGCACTTCAGACGCCGCTTAATATTTTCCAGCCGGCGCTGGCGTGCTGGTCCCTGCTGAAGTGCTGGTGCTGGCGGTGGTGGTGGTGAAGGGGAAGGGGAAACTGGAGGCTGCACCTGTGGCCTTGGTGGGGGTGCTGGTGGAGGTGACCCTCCCTCCTCTGCATCACTGGCAGAAATCGATTCCTCATCTGCAAATTTATATATTAAAAAAGTACATTTTAATTATAAATAATAATAAAAAATAATAATAATAAAAAATAATGTAAATATTGTGAATATTTTTCGTGTGTACTAACATTCACTAACATTAACTAACAGTTACATTTACTAATACTAACTAACATTAAGGGCTAGGCCTCACTAGCGCGTTTTTAGCGCGTTTGCGCACGTGTTTCGCATTCACGTTTGCGCCCGTGATTTTCGGTAAAATGGAAATCGCGGGAATGCGAAAATTCCCGCGATTTCCGATGCGCATGCGATAGCGCGTCCGTTCACATTTTGGTAACGCATGCCTTAACCATTTTTGGTGTGTTAACGCATGCGTTTCTATAACGCAAAAAGGAGGAGAAAACGCATGCGCAAAACGTGAACGTAAAATGCTCAAGAATCGCGCACACAATCGCGTGCGATAACGCTCGTGATTTTGTGCGCGATTCCTGTGCGTTGCAGTGTGGCCTCAGCCTAACTTCGTATAGTGGTGATACTTAGACAGAGATTTTCAGAAAGATCTGCTGCAGAACCGCCTGATTAGTGGTGCAAAAGGTGGTGTTTTATACAACTCAATCACAGATAAAATTTAATATATAAATGTGATACTTGCCTTGGACATTCCGCTGGATGTCCTGGACATAGGCACGACGCTGCCGCTTGAGGTCTGACCACCTCTTTTGGAGCTGAGAGGTGGTGCATTATGGTGGCGCATTATGCGCCGTTTGCGCTCTTTAATGTTGGGGGTGCCGATTGGCATCCCGTCATAACCCAGCCAGGTGAGATATTCCACCATCAGATGCTGCCATTGCATGGTGGCCATGCTTTCTGGTGGGGAAAGTAATGGTGGAATGACTACACCCACTTTCCAGGCTCGATTTTAGATCCTGGATTGCATATAGAAGTCAATGGGAAGAAGGGATTATAATCGAATGTCGAAATCGAATCCGCGAGTAAAATGTACATGGTATCTAGGCGCGAGCATCGAATCCGCGAGTAAAGTGTCCATTAGAACCTATACGCGAGTATCGAATCCGCGAGTAAAATGTACATGGTATCTAGGCTCGAGCATCGAATCTACGAGTAAAGTGTCCATTAGAACCTATACGCGAGTATCGAATCTGCGAGTAAAATGTACATGGTATCTAGGCGCGAACGCGAATCCGCGAGTAAAGTCTCCATTACAGCCTATACGCGAGCATCGAATCCGCTAGTAAAATGTCCATGGTATCAAGGCGCGAACATCGAATCTACGAGTAAAGTAAAGTGTCAATTAAAGCCTATATGCGAGTATCGAATCTGAGAGTAAAATGTCCATGTTACCTCGAACGTTCGAACGCGAAAGCTTGAAAGTAGCGCGCGTGAGAGTAAAATCGATTTTACGAAAGTCCTGGATATTGGAACATGCTTCTCAGACCATTTCCCAGGTCCCACTGCCATGTACATAAAGTTACCATTAATATTTTAGTTGTATTTGACTCAAACTTTTCAAACTATTTGCCTCCCATAGACTTTAATGGGTCCGTTTTCGAACTTTCGAACTTTCCCAATAGTTCGAAAGTTTGAAAACGGACCGAACTTTCAATAGTTCGACCATCTCTACAGTCAACATGTTTCCCTACAAACCATATATGACATGGGTACATGTTTATTAAGACATTTTTTACCCTATCTATGGGGGGTGGACATGCCCTTTAAGTGCGATTTTGACAAAAACAGACCAAAAATGGTGATCACGTTCATTAAAAGACAATTATACTCACCTTTTTCCCCGATCCATTCATGTTAAGTACCCAGGGTGAGGACCTACAACGCTAAGTCCTCACCTCTGGATACTTTACAAAAGTCCTGCACTACTTGCTTGAAGATTCCTTTGGCGCTGCGGTCCGATCCTTCCCACTGGCACTGTCAGTGACAGTCAGCGAGGCAGCCAATGGGAAGACACGCCTCCTTGCAGAGCATGTCTTCCCATTGGGTGCCACACAAACTGTCAATCACAGTGTCAGTGGGGAGGATCACCCTGGGTACTTAACAGGAATGGAGGAAGAGGAACAAGGAGGAGGTGAGTATAATTATCCTTTAAAAGAAAAACGCAACAGACACAGCGCACATTGTGGAGCTATGTGGGGGACACAAACTTTCAGATATCCAGTTCCGTAAACGTCATTGCAGGTGACATTCAGTGTAGAGTAAGAGGCTCCTGAATGAAATAGAGTAAAATATTCTACATTGGACATAAAGAGACTGACACTAATACACCCAACTTCGCCGTCTAATCCAGCAGGCAGAGGGAGGGGTCGAACATACTGACTTACTTCCCCAGAGATGGGATTTAACAGCCTTATTAGTGTCTCGTACAAGACAAATCTGTATCCAGACATGTTGATATTAGGATTATTTAAAGAGGAAAAACAAATGTGACATAATACTCATTACAGGTAATCCTTGGGAGCCAAATGAATTAAATTCTGTCTGGAGAATTCTGATTAGGTATTTTCTTGTCTGAGTATGCCTGGGAATGTAAAGAAATCATGACTGCATGGAATATGCAATACTTTCCCTTGCATTGGGGGGTGTTAGGGGCTTAGGTATAATTAGGCATCATTTATTCTTATACAGAGCAGTATATATTTATTTGGCCATTATCGCACCTATTGTAATATAGTAATAAGGACCCTCGGTGCATTGCATTCCATCTGAGCTGAAATATCATGTATAAAGAACTACCACCGAACTGCGGGCAGCCATTTTTTCTCTGTTTGTTTTAAAACTTTGTACAATTCTTCACTTTCCCAGATTGTATTCATTCTATGAAGTTCTTCTACAGACTATCATTAAATGATCATTGGTTATTGATTATTTAACTATTTGCACCAGGGTAACAAGTCAAACAATGTAATATTGACCCTCATTTGGATTCTGGTTTTATAGTAGGACAGGGTGAATGTGGATGGGTTTGCAATAGGGACGAAATAAGAACAAGGAGTTACGGTAGCCAAGCCGTTAAGGTAGCCAAGCCATATTGAACTAGATCTGGACAGGGCAACTAACATAGTAACATAGTAACATAGTAATTAAGGTTGAATAAAGACATTCGTCCATCAAGTCCAACCTATTCCCTTTTTTTTTTTTTTTTTTAACCCTACCTAACAGTTGATCCAGAGGAAGGCAAAAAACCCCAGCTAAAAAAGGGGGGAAAAAATTCCTTCCTGACTCCAAACGGCAATCGGAAAGTATCCCTGGATCAACCAGATCTATATGCATTAATACCAGTAATTCTCAATATTTTTTAGTTTTAGAAACTTATCCAGGCCTTTTTTAAAGTTATTCAATGAACTTGCCATTGTTATAGAATAAAGTTATTCAATGAACTTGCCAACTGCACCAATTAAGGCAGGTTAAAAATGATTTTATTATAAGATGTCTATGATGGCGTGCTCCGGGGAGAGTGCCCTGCCATAGGAACCTATTACGAGGAGAGTGGCGCCATTCTTCCCCTGGACTTGCCCCCTCCCCACCGGCAGCAGCCCCCCTGGATCTGGACATACATGCAATATATAAGGCACCTCTGCCTGTGTCTGTGAAAATGGCCATGATGTTGGAATGGATTTTATTAAACATATCTCTGTGTAGACTGATAAAAGACTTTTCCGGTTTGCTGTTTATGAACATTCTCTTGCCTCTAGTAAGTTAAATCTAATTCTATTCCTGCTACCTCTGTAGGGAATCGAGATCTGCGAACAAAGCTGTACATTGCTGATGTTATTATTTTCTTTTCACAGCAGGTTAATGCTGCTTCTGGGATAATAAAGATATTCCCGTAGCTGAAAAAGACACAGAAATGTTTGTAATGCTTTTTCAATAGTTAAAGGACAACTACACTGTCAAAATTAACTATAAATAGAAACTATAAATAGATTGTATGTGTCAAATAAATATGCTTAGATTGTAAGCTCTTCGGGGCAGGGCCTGATGTGAATGTATACATGTAATTGTTAAGCACTACGGAAGATGTTGGCGTTATATAAATCCACAATAAAAATAATAAACAAAAATCTTAAGCCTACATACCCTCAACCTTAAAGGTAACTTTTAAAGGTAATGTAGCTATTTTATTTCTGTACGGTACTTTATTATGAACTATTACATCAATGTTGAATAAAAAATAATAATCTTCCACAGAAGATATATAAGAAGATGGGGCCCCTTTGCTCCCTGGCCCCATCTGCAGTAGAGATGGCCGAAACTCACTAGTTTCCTTCTGTTTTCAAATTCCTGGGAAAATTCAGAAGATCCGAAACCAGAACAAATTTTTGATATTTTATTTTCGAGGATTTTCGAACGTTTAATGCTATTTTAGAAAATTATCAAAAATGCGTTCCGAACTCCCAAAATCCGGACGATCCGTCCAGATTCGGACAGATCATTTCGATTTCGGAACCGAGGAGTTTCGTGGCGGATCCGGGTTTGTGTCGGTCCTGGGTCGCATCTCTAATCTGCAGTTGCTCCCCCTTCTCCCTGGTAGTTACACACTCCTTCTACCTGCCCTAGGTAATTTTCGTTTAACTGTTTTTTTAAACGTTATATGCACTTTAGTTCTCCTTTAATTGTGTGGCCATATTATGTATGCGTTACAGTTATTAGACAGTAGATTCGATATTCAATAGTTCAGTCTATCGAATATCTAAAATGACCAAAGGTTGAACTTCCCAATGTTCTTTGACTCCCCATCACAAAATGATTGGGCCTAGCGCATATCCAAGCAATATGGGAACATTGGGGGGTAATTATCTCTTTATCAGTCAAGCTGTCCTTTAACTTGCAGTTTTCTTTTCTTATGTCAAGAATTTTTCCTCAGTGCTGACTAATGAAATACTGTGCATGTTGTAAACAATTAAATGGATTATCAAGCATGCCAAGGAACAGCGTTTGGAAATGTCAGTGAGTGGGAAGAAATGCTGAACTGGACACTGGAGTCTTAATGAATTGTACTCCCACTTCCACAAGCTGGAGGACATGTTTGTTGTTTGTGCATTTAATATCATTAAATCCAGTAATGAATGCAGATGACAATGTATTAATACGTATCACAAGTACACATAGGTACATGAAGTACAGGAAGCTAATAGATTGCAAAATATTTGCTTATGGTGGTCAATAAAATCCGTTACTGTGTGTAGTGTATTTTCCGAACACGTTCCCGTCTGGTCGTTCAGAAAAGATCGAAAATTTCCCTGGGTCGCGAGTTTCATTAAGTGTCCCCTGTCATTAAGTATAGGGGAATCAACCGCGGTCGTGGGAAACACAGTCCCGAACATTCTCCCTATGCTGTGTATATGCTGTGTATAGGGAGAACACTCGGGACTGTGTGTTCCCCAAGATCTGTGATATGTGTACCATTAACTAACAACTTTCCCTTACTTCAAGGGTATGTACATTAATAAAAGAACTTTGCCTCATCTTAATCTATAATTAAATACATGTAAGTAGCAATTACTCTAAGGTGTGTGTTGCTGCATGCCTTCAATCCAGGTCTTGTTTTGCTCTGGTAATCACTGACATCTAGCACAGAGAGACTGAATTCCCCAACTGTCACCCATCCAGTTAAGGTGGGTATACACAGTAACGAGAAAGGGATCCAACGGTATCATCCCTTTCTCGTTAATGTGTTTAGCACATTTCCAAACGATCATGAGGCTGAAAAACGTTAACTGTCAGCCTCACAGTCGTTCGCAAATGCACAAAAATGCACCTCAGTCGGGTTGTCTCCCTGTACTAAGATATAGGGAGTCGCCCGCGGTCATGGAAAACATCCAGTCCCAAACGTTCTCCCTGAACTGTGTATAGGGAGAACGCTCAGGACTGTGTGTACCCTGATCTTTGAAAAATATTGCAGATTCTGTCTGTCATCTTTCAAACATCTGTCATGTGTGTACCCAGCTTTACAGTTACACCCTATCAGTTACAGCAAAATCCAGTTCTTGCACACAACAGAAGATAAATTACTTGATTGACAGCTGAAGCAACTGTCAATATGTGCGGTACATCAACAAAAAATGTTACAGTAATAGTTGGGATAAATTATTATTTTCTGTAAAAAGGCTATTTTTCCAGTGTACATACCCTTTCACCTATAGCCCTCAAAAAGTTTAAAGGACATGTCCACCCTTAAAACAAAAAACTGGTGACTTGTTAGCTACGGTCCACAATTCCAACTGCTATTTTTACCAGTTCATTATATGCATAAGTAACCAGATACTTAATGATAAGTTCTATTCTGTTTTAGCAAAGGATCTAGCAAAGGTATCTGCCTCCTCCTTCTCTTGAATGAGCTTTGCATAAGCTTGAGCATGTGCAGTGGAGGCAGTAGGAGAAACAACAGTCAATCATTGGCTGTGATGTTTGTCACAGCCTTGATTGACTGCAAGGAAGGAGGAGCTAGCTTACTTTGCCAAAATGGAGCAATACTTATACTTAAATATTGGTTAATAATACATCTAATAATGCTCTGAATATATCATTTGGGATTGGGGGCAGGTAACCGACATGTGACCAGTTTTTGGTTTTAAGGTTAGACATGCCCTTTAAAATGAAAGCAGATTGTAGGCCTTGAAATCTGTCAGTTGGTTGGGTTTTTCCACAAGAAAACACAATAATCTAATAAGTATTCTGAGAAATGTAATCACTGGTGACTTTCCCTAGGAATAATAAATCAATAGACTAGGGATTATCGTTGTCAACAGGAACGACCTCACAGGAGCAAACAATGTCAGATACAAAAAAGTGTTTTTTTTTTCTACTGAACTTCCCCTTTAAGGCAGATTGTGTGGCTTGAGACAACAAGTGAAATTTCACCATTAATTTTGTAAATTAATAACTCAATTTTGTGACACAAACCTGAGTGCTGAAATTTGGGGAAAAAACTGTATGTAACAGCATAGACTATTCCTATTGGCTAAACACAAATAACCAAGCTCCAGTAATGTATGGACATGGACATTATACTTTAATACGGCTGAGTAGAAAATAATACATCTGGGGGAAGGATCACCAGGCGGATCATAGTATTAAATGGATATCACAGACTACAATGCTAGAGGGATTTAGGAGAATTTACTGCGGAGCATTTAAGCCATTATTGTTCACAAAGGTGAAAATGATTAATTCGGTTTTTAAAATGCAAACTGTTTGTCACTCTTTTCCACAGTACAAACGAATACAACAAGGCATTGGAAATAATATAAATATATTTACACAAGGCTCTATATCATACATACATAATGTAAATCAATGTGAGTCGTTTCACATTTAAATCTTACAGACATATGTTACATCCATACAAATATTGTTTACAGGGTTAATAACATTCACCGACTGCAGTTAATAAAGCTTCATTTTATTTTTAAAGATCTTATTAAAGTTATTATTATTTTAGTGACAAGTTTTTCCAAAAACTGCTGGCAAAGGAAATAAAAAATTAAATTCAGCTTCTTTGAAGTCTACAGAATAAACATAGTAACATAGTTATGGAGGTTGATTAAAGACATCCATCCATCTAGTCTTACTTTTATAGCCTACTGATTAAAGGGAAAGTTCAGTGTAAAATATCATTATTCATAACTATTTATTTTACATATTCTCTTCAATTTTGAAAAATCAGTTGAATTTATACTCATTGCTATTCCCTGCTATTGACATTAGTGAGATGACATTTCAGGTTCTTCTTCTCCCCAGAATGAACATGGAATGTTCCTGACAGTAGTTTCTACTGATTGGTTGTTGAATGGGTCAAACATGCTCAGATCTTTACTTAGCATTAGCAACTTAATCAACCCAGGCACTGGGTCAAGGGCAAGACCATAACAGTCTCTATTAGGGGTCCAGCAAACAGATTCACCTACAGCTCTGGGGGAATCTCCATGTATATGTATTAATACCAATAATTCTCCATGGTGGAAATTCAAAATTGAAAAATTACGCTACTTACTTTTGCACAATCCCACAATACAATACCAGACGCAAAAGAGATTATGTCCTGTATTGCATCGCGGGATCGTGTAAAGGTAAGAAGCCGGGAGTTGCGCAGGTTTAAAGACCTGATCCAAATCAGTGTTAAGTTTTGCTTAAGATGTCCCTTTTGTATATGGGATTCCAAATCTGCACTGCATATTCCAAATGAGGCCTTAGCAGTGCCCTGTAAAGAGGGAGAATACTATTTCCTCCATTGAATCTATTCCCCTCTTAGGTCAGCTTGCAGAAATCACACAATCGTTTTCAAAGCTCTGCATAGTTTAGTGTCATCAGCAAACACAGAGACCTTGCTCTCAATGCCCCCTTCTAGGTCATTTATAAACAGATTAAACAAAATTGGCCCCACTACAGAACCCTAAGGTTATATGCTGCGTTAGCGCAGAGCTCAGCGCACACCAATAGAAGGGGTTAGGGATGGCCACTTTACCTCCGCTGCCCTGTGCTGCCGACCCTTTTCGCAGTGCAAGAGATCACCATTTTTGGTGCGCATCAAATGCAATGCGATAGGGTAACATGAAAGCAATTGCAGCGATTTTGCTGCATTACACAGTTGTTGCTTGCTGTCTGCGTGCTGCCTACTTCATGTAGCTCCAATTACCATTACTCTCTATACATGATCCAACCACCAATTCTCTATCTATGTACAAAGGTTTTTTTCAAAATGTACAAAATTAAACTTTATTACATCCACTGCTATGCCAGAATCTACATACTTATAACTTACTCACCTCTTCATAACAACCAAGCAAGTTAGTCTGACAAGATAATTTCTTATAAATCCATGCTGACTCTATCAGTTGTAGACTCAAAGTCAAGGATATGATCCCCTAACAAAGTTTCCAGCACCTTCCCTACCACTGATGTGAGGCTTACAGGTCTATAGTTACCAGGCTGTGAACGACTACCTTTTTTGTCACCGGACAAAAGTGAATCTGAAAACATAAGAAGCAGTGGTCTAGACTGGACTAAGCTCTCTTAAAATCCGAGGATGTATTTCATCCGGTCCTGGGACTTTATTGATATTAACTCTGTCTAATTGTTTCCGTACCATATCCTCTGTCAGCCATAGTGAATATTCCTAATTTATACCCTTCATATGATTACAATCCCTGCTATAAAGACTAGGATTCTCTATTGTGAATAGTGATGAAAAAAATTGGTTTAGCAGATTAGCCTTTTTGGCATTTTCTACAACCATCTCACCCCCGTAATTTAATGGTCCCACATTCTTAGTCCTCATCTCTTAACTATTGATTCACTTAAAAAAACCTTTTAGGGTTGGTCTTGCTTTGTTTAGCTATCCGTATTTCAACAAGACCCAAAAAGACTAAATCGGTTTAATGATTACTTTTGGTCTCGCCACCTTGGGTCAATTTAATAAACAAATTAAATTTTACCATAGGGAAGGACAAATAAGTAAATAGTATGTAAGCAACGTGAATAGGATTGAATATGCACTGGGATCCTATTTTATATTTACTGAATAGTCACTAATAGTTACTACCAAGTTCTTCTTCCCTTCTCACAAGTCTCCTGTTCTTTCTCAACTAGCAGCCCCCCCCGATTCTGTTCAGAATTGGACCCACGAGTTACCCGCACCCCCCTCCCATGCGCAACCCCCCCACACACGACCTGTGTGCACAACCTCTCCTGCCTGACATAGTCCATGTGTCACATGGCCAACGCGATCAACTGGGTCCAGGGTCCATGGAGGTGCAACTCTCTTTGAGCATTTAAGATTCCTAGGGGTACAAATTATGACAATGGGGGGCCTGCACAATAGAACCTCTGTATGAGGTCTTGGGAAATGAGAAACTGATTGATGATGAAGGAGGTATAAAGGTAGTGAAAAGGATTCTGGGATTCGATTACCTCAATTCCAAAACATGGTGGTGTGGGGCTGATGGGTGTGAAAGGCATCCTGGGGATTTGATGGCTGGAAATAAAAGGTTATATATGGTCCTGGGGTATTTAAAGCAATTGGCCACCAGGACCCTTTTTCTGCTACATTAGCTCTATTTTGCAGCCAGCTCCCCAAGACTCTTTCACAGACATTGAATTTCGGGTAACAGTTTGTGGTATGTACATGAAACAGAAAAAGGAAAACTAGTCATCATTTCCTTTATAAATTAATTTCCCTATATCATAGTTAATAAGAATGTCTGGTACCAGTATCTGTCTCCTTCGAATATTTCCTAAAATAGTGAAATCAGATTGGTTTGGTTTACACACCCACTTTAGCAGCACCTTTATTTCTCAGCTCAAGGAATAACACATTAAAATTTACACGCACAATGTCTCATTAACATTTGTGTAACTTCTGTAATTAATTAATAATTAACACTAGGGATAGTACCTGAGCTTCTGAGTTTGAGAATTCTGTACATGTCCTAACAGGTTCCTTAAATTAATTAATGAATCCATTTAATTAAATGAATCAATCTCTATATATGAATCAGGTATACTGCTAAATCAATCTGTATTTTTTTATTTTGTATTCATGTTAAATGGATTAGATCTGTTTCTTATAATAAAGGGTTTTTACTGTGTGCCAGCACTGAACTTCTTTGGCTTCTATGTAATTATTTAGGGTGGTTCAGTTTTTGCACTTTTAGAGATATAAATTCAAATCTATGAAACCCCAAAGTGAAGTTCAGGATTTTAATCACTTCGTCATAAATGACAATAAGATTGGTTTGACATTAAATGAACCTTATTTCAAAGCGGAACCGCTGGCTGTAAAATCCTCGGGTTTGTCGAAATGCTCTGAATTTTGAAAGTTTTCAAAGTTTTCAGAAATCGTGGTAAAAAATGTGACAATTGCAGTTGAAAATTGGGGTCCAAGATCAATTAAAAATTTGAAAAATAAGATTGAATTATCTAAAATCTCAGGGGATTCTAATATGTTGAAAAGATTTGGCAGTTTTGTGCATCCCTATTTGGCATGCTTTATTAAAGGGTAAATTTAATGTTGTTGCTCTGACCCCCTTCTGGCCCAGGGACAGATCTGAGAATGAGGGCCGGAGCTTAGACAGCTTTTCTGTCCCAACCACGCGCCCTATATTAGGCACATGTGCGCCAATACAAAAGATAGGGCGTGCGATCGGGACAGAACAGCTGTAAGGTAAGTTCCATTTCCCCCGAGCGTGCTATTATTCACAGGGAGGTGGGAATAAGAGTTCTCACCTCCCTGTGAATAATAGAAACAGATGGCAAATACTTTAAATACTTGATTTAGGAAGGTTTAGTATCTTTTTAAGCATTTTATATCTTACCTCGATGTTGCCTTTTAAAGTAAGTAAAACATTAAAAATATCTAAACGAGCTGTGATTTTGCTGAAATATGGATAATAATACGATCTATTTACATATCTTAAACCCAATGTGTTAGGCGTTTGAATAAAAGCTATTTGCATTTGCTAACGGAATAACGCTGAGGTAGTTTAGTTTTGTCGCTCTTTATGCACTGGTTAATATTTGCTGTTCTTTATGCATAAGTATTGCTAAATACCTTGGAATTTTAATGCATTGCCCGTGAAAGTGATGTTTTATGTATGTAGCTGCTTTGCAGACCATATTTGTGAACACTTGTAAATTAAACTCTGAGCAAGCTAAAGATGTTTTCCCTGCGTTTCCAATCATATTCACATGTTCACTCCACAAATGGTGTGCTTGCGAAGGTTCTAATGTATGCAAAACCTTCTGTTTTAATCAGATCAACTGGACGTTTAGTTCTTGAGGAGACTTTGGTAGTCATCCAACTGGCTTTCTTAATTCAAAATGACTTGTACAAGAATCAGTTGGCAATAAATACCCTGGAATGTGTCTCAATCAGCTTTTAACAGCCAGGTGTCAGGGACCTAATGGATACAAGGTGTTGATTGCAATGTGACTAAACTGTGTTATCAAAACTGCCAAGGGTAAGGCTTTAAAACTACATTGCAGACAATTGGTGTTGAACCTCTACTCAGGCTTTGTTTCATTATTTTGCAGAAATGGCCTCCTTGCCAATACTTTTAAACCAGTTCTGTTCTTTGAACAAGATGTTGACATTACAGTCTTCAGACATGTGTAATTTTTCCTTATGATGCAGGTAATCCATCCATCCCTATAATGTCCTCATCCCTTTTCCCAATCTTATTTGGAACGAACCACAATATTTAAAAGATACATTTAAAGAAAATTTGAACTTTGCAGACCAGAATATCAAACCATGTCTGTGCAAGTTGTCTCTACCCATACTTCCATATTTACAACACATACATCCTTTGCCTGCAGGTATTAGGACTCAAGAAATGAATGGGCTGGATTAAAGCAAGGCACCCCAGATGCAGAGAAGTATGGGTAAAAAGTATGGTTTAAAAAAGAGTGGTACGGACATCATTGGATACATATTTAGTTCAGATTCAGATTAACCAAAGGTAAGACAGTGTAGCCTGAAGGATATTAGATTTACTAACATTTTTGATTGAAAAACATCTGCTTCAATGACTGTCAGGCTCACCATGTATCCAGTATCTGATTACCTTTTCAAAGCTCTCTCTGTGATTGGTCAGATTGTACTGGATGTGAAGGTAAAGTAACAACATCACCTCACCATCTTCAAACACCCCAACTCATCAAGGGCAACCAACCAGCTCCAGATACCACACAGGAACCACATGTGCAGAAAAGAGATGGGCTGGTTCCAATGACATTTCAATGACATTTTAAAACAATAAATGTTGACTTGAAACTGCCGGAATTTCTGTGAAAAAAACCAAAATGGCGCTATGAAATTTCTAGTTGCGACGTTTGAATTTTTAGTTTGAATTTTGATGCCATCGATGTAATTCCACTAATGAAATTTCTGTGACAAATTTACCAGCATTTTACTAACCTGAATGAACCCAGACCGGGGACAGCAATCTCTAGGGCTAATATGGAATAACTGAAATCCTTCTAATTCCCAGTCGTGGGCAGTATTTCATACAACTACATTGCTTTGTTTTTGGGCAATGCTATGGTGAAACATGACCACAGAAAGCCCCCTCTGTTATAAGAAGACTGCAGCAGATTGCTTATGGCCATGAAACAAGGAAGGGTTTAATCTAGATAATGTAAAATAATGATCAGATAATGGACCTTTGGCCATATTCCTTAAACTGTAGCATTTACCATGGGTTTTAAATACTGCACTATAAATAGCCAAACAAATCCCATAACTCCCAATCACAATGAACTCAAACCCAGGCGAGGAATAATACTGATAATTCTTATTGTATGTGAAGATGTGAATGGTTGCTAGTAGAAAACCCCTTTGTGATATACAGTTTAAAATGCTGATCATGGAGAAGGCTCAGCAAGATACAAAACCACTGGAATGTATAATAAGCAAAGAGCTTAGTCTTCTGCCTTAGAAACCTGGGTAATCAATACACTACCAATATCTTTAGTTCATAAAGATATTCTATGCTGAGAATCGTAGCTTCTATTTTTATTTTTAATAGTGTTATTGATTTCAGATTGACAAAAACACTATATTACCACTCAGAGCCCCACTACATTATTTTCTTACTTGAATTGCCTTTCCCAGCAGAGTATCAGTTCTTCTCATGTCTCTAATTAAAGATAAGACTTAACAATTGGGGTAAGAAGGATCAGTCGTATTAGTACATAAAACATCAACGAGCAGGAGACCTTATGGTAGCGCTACACAAGGTGATTTAAGATTCATCACCCCGTCCTTTTACATTTACGTGGAGGTAATTGCAGGCTGTCCTCTGCTTTTGGCCATTTCCCTTTATAGTCAATATAGAAGTTTTAGGGGTTTTTTTAATTATAGTTTTTCTAGAGAGAAGCTGTGATAGACAAACTGCATTGTCAACAGTAGCTTAATGGGTAACATGCCACTGAGTGTGGAAAACGTTACCTACAGGTAATAAATATTCCATCCATTGATCTGTTTTTATTGAATTATTCATAGGCTTGTTTAAGTAATTGTCAGAAGGCAAATTGAACTCTTTACTATCATAAGATATTGTAACATGTTAAAGAGAAGTCACATCCTTACCAGACATAGGGAGTTTTTAGCAAATTTGCCTTTTCTTAATTCTTGTTGCTGTGATTCATTAAAACCGGAAGTGTCTTTTTCACAGTTGGCGTGCTTTTGGCAAAATAAGAATTACCTATTGATTATCCAGTAAAATATCTCCTTGGGAATTAGGAGGAGCTGTTTAATATGATATATAGTATTTAAATGAAAATAAAATACTGACACAGTGCAGTATTTTTACAGGTGCATTGTTGTAAAATACCTGCCATCTAGTAAAATATAGATCCGTCCATTTAGATCCAAGAGGCTCTATTTATAAACCCGAGTGTCGGAAAGGTACGATGCTGCAGGTTTAACGTAAAGTTGCATCCACGGTTGTTCATTTACATTCAACAGTTGTTCACTTACGTCCAAGGCCATATAATCCCAGCGCAGCAGTAAAATACCACTGTGGTATTGTATGGCTGTAAAATACAGCCCACGTTAATGGCACGGTATTGCAACATAGCAATACCACCTTTATAAATACAGACCTTCTTATCTGATTTCTCTGATCCAAAGGGGTCATAAATGTGCGCCAAAATGTTCTCAAAACCTTTGGCCAGAGATATGCCAACTGAACAACTATGTTTGTGGTCTTCTTGGCTACCTGTGAGTTATGCAAAAAAAACATATGTGGTAAAAACACAAAGATTGGTGGAATTGCATGGTGAGCCAAATACTATTACCTCAGCACATGTAATATAGAATGTCATGCAGGACCTTCAGACGGTATCGTCCCTTTATCTTTAGTGTGTGTACTCACCTTAAGGCACAGAAGGCGGAGAGAGGATCTCCACCAGTGCACCAAGATGGAAAGGAACTTGCACCAGAAACGGAGCCGTTCTGAAGCCAATAACAGTGTGAAGGGAGAACGAGCGATGCTGTGGAGATGTTTCTTTATTACTGATAAAAAAAAAATATTTTGAAATAGGAAATGGAAAGTTTAGGGATAAACGTCGAATTAGAAAGGGTGCATTTTGGAAAAGAATGTGTGTGTCTGTGCTGCTGGTTTAAAACTAAATAATCTGGCTATGGGAATGAAGGAGGCTTCAAATGAATACTTTTATTTTTATTATGGTGTGTGTGGTTGCCATAGAAATGAAAGAGTGGGGTGGGTGTAGGGGTGCATCAATAGATGAGTATACTTGTGCCTTTGTGGTGTTGGGGGGTATGTTTTTGTGTTTAGAATGTAAAACTAATGTATTTGATGGTTTAGCAATGGTTTCCATCAAAATGTAAGGGTGGGTGGATGTTGGGGCAGCAGTTAATGTGTGTACTTGTGTTTGTGTGGGCCTGGGAGTATGTTTTTTTGTTTATGACAAAAATGAGAGATAATGTCCTTCCTGTGGCCCTGCAGATGTTTGAAAACTACAACACTCAGCATTCCACAGCAAATGGCAGCATGGAATGCTTGGAGTAGTTTGAACCCATCTGGAGGACCGCAGGATATAGGTTCCCACTTAACATACAAAACATACATTGTGCTTTTATATATTTATTATTGTGCTTTTATTTTGAAATTGTGTTTGTGTAGTTGTGTGTATTTGTATCAGTGTGTCCCCCACGAAAACTGTGGGAGGAGATAATATAATTAGAAGAGAAATAGAAAGAACAGCCAAATGAATTAATTTTGACATAAGGAATGAGTATGACCTTAGTGATACCATTGTGTATTAGGATAAGTACTTTACAGTTACTGCATTTCATTACCTTTATTTTTCTTACCTTTGCTTTTGACTATCAATGTGCATCAATCTAGATTCTGATCATGTATAGATGTGTGTGGAAATCATTCATTAAGGCGCCAGAAAGCGCGTGAGATCCTGGTACGATTGTGTTGTTGCAATTTCAAGATTTTCCATTATGGAAACACATGCGATTGTGAAAAGAAATGGTGATCGTATGCATTACCAAAACGGAAACGGATGCACATCGGAAATCGCAGGAATTTTTGCGTTCCCGTGATTTCCATGTTATGTAAAATCCCATGCACAATCGCAAGCGAAATGCGAAACATGTGAAAAATGCATCAGTGGGGCCAAGACCTTAGTAAGAATTATGATATTTAGAGATAATTATTGTCCCTATTCTGAGTAAGCTGGCCCCTCCCTCCATGCTGTCAATCAAGGCTGTGACTGCTGACACCACAACCAAGGATTCACTGCTGTTTCCCTTGCAACCTCCTCTGCACATGCTCAAACTTATAAAAAAAAAAAAAAAAAAGCTCATTGAGCAGAGGGAGGAGGCAGATACCTTTACTACTACAGAAGGTAAGTTACCGGTATCATTAAATATCTAGTTACAAATGCATCTAATAAACTGGTAAAAAAATATCGCAGGAAGATAATTGACAAGTCTCCAGTTTTTTGTTTTAATGGTGAACATGCCCTTAAAGTATATTTTTCTGCATTCCAATACTATGTATTCTATGTAGACATGTGTTTTCTTTGGTTTATATGCTGTATGCGTGTTCCTACTTTGAGTGAAAGGTTTCTTCACAACATCAGGTAGGATAAAGAAAAAGCCCTAATTGTGGTTTATTGGGGGGGGCTGGGAGGGTTAGATGTTATATTCCAGCTTTGCAATGTCCTGCCCTGGTCAGCAGCAATTAAACCAATACTGATCACTGCTGTGCTTCAGTCAAGGAAAAGGAAACTTTGAAATTGGTGGAGGAGTATTTAGTTTTACTCTTCCCGTCTATATAAAATGACATTATGCCTACGTTACAACTTGTAATGCTCCATTACCAATTTAATGTACAGTATCTGTGCAGTATTAGAAATTGACAATGTTTGTTCAGAAATAATGTTTTTATGGATAAAAACAGGGAACCCAATATATAATTCAGACGATAGCATCACGTTGCGTTCACCCTACATAATCCCACATTGCAGGAAATATACAATCTATGAACATTAACTTTACATTTATTTTACTGGGAAGATGAAAAGAATTCCACTTAGAATCCCCCATTTTGTTGGTTTTGACTCTTAGAAACGTCTATAAATTATTAATCAGCTTTAATGTTTTCACCGAGAAATTGTGATGACTCACGGTTTTCAAAATAAACCTGGTCTCAAAGGGGGAACTTCAAGTGCCTGATGGGTGAACCTTGCAGAATGTTAATGAAATTCTGTGTCAAAAAGTCGAAAATCCAGTTTCAAAAAAGGAAAAACGACACAGAAAAGACAAAAACATGGAAACCGACGTAGATTTTGATGTAAAGAAATTGAAAGTTTCCCTTTAATGGGGTATGTAGTGGATTATCGCTTCCTTACAAAGCATTGGGGGATAGAAAACTCGCCACTTTTATTCATCTCTATTGAAGAAAATAAAACTGCGCCTTATTAATGGGAGTCTTGACATTTTATACAAGATATATAAGAATGACTTCCATAAGGGCCTTTAACTATTTATATTCTGGATGTACGCAAATCACAATATCTAGCAATCTATTTATCTTATACTTCTAGAGATATAAATACTCCAGTAAGTGTATGGCTATGCTCTTCTAGTAAATATTTATAAGCAATATAACATGTTCTATCACAAAAAGAAACATGCTTTCAGTATTATTTCCAAATCAGTTAACCCAATGGCAGGTTACAGGCTCTTGGTCCAATAACTCCTTTCGTCATTTTTCCACTACAGATGAAATAGTATTATTGCATTATATGAAATATGTAGCAGACGGTTATGTATTATTAATCTTAAGAAAGCATTGTGTAGGTACTGTATGTTATATATAGCCTTCCATAACAACAAGACAATCCAAAAGAGGGGTAATTCGCCAGATTTTACTTATACTGGAGACAGTACCAAGAATAATAGAATTATTAAAAAACATTGGAACCTGTTAAAAGCAGATCCAAAATTGAAAGAAATATTAGACGATGGATGTAAGTTTGGCTATCATAAGGGCAGAAGTATTGGAGCCAGACACTAAAATAGCACCAACCTGGTTAAAAGGGCAAGTCCACACGAGCAAAAACAGGAGCAGTGGGCTTATCAGTGGGCTTGGCAGTGGCAGGTAATCTACATTATTAGCTAAAGTTTTTTTATTGAGTGGACATGCCCTTTAAAGTATAAGGGGACATACGAATGTGGATTAGCACAACTATTTCAATTGTCAATGTTGTGTACCTTGCCACCTGCAAATGGGGCCAATGATATGTCTGTAAAACCATAAAGCTAGCCACTAGGAGGATAATAGAACACATTAATGCTACCAAGAGGGGGAGATATGAGTTCGGCCAAGAGCAGCAAATCTTATAGAAAAACACGGGGGTCTCTATATGTGATGTTCCAGATTATGGATAAACCCAAGGTATCAGTTAGGAAAGAGGACACACACAATGAGCTTCTTCCGAAAGAAGCCTATTGGATGTACCAATAAGAACTATTGCTCTTAATGGCCTTCATGCAGAATTTGAGCTTGTATGTATGTGTGTATATGTTTATTTATATAACGCTACTTGGGGACGCAGCGCTGTACAGTAATAAAATACAATAAAGTCATACAAGGGGGAAAAATACATAGATAGTTCAGTACATAAATATATAACTTACATAAATAGAAGTGCTAGGGCTTTGCACAAGAGGTAATGAGGTCCCTGCCCCGTAGAGCTTACAATCTAGTTAGGTGGGTAACACACAGATACAATAGAAAGGGTATAAGTGCTGGAGTGAGACGTATGCAGTGCAAATAAAACAATCAAATGCTGTACTGGTTACCAGATAGGTAGGATGTAAGGGTAGTCCACAAAATAATAAAAAAAATCCTCTGCACTCGTACCAAGTGTGGGTGCTCACTCCTCAAAAAAATCCAACCCTTGATGGATAAATCATACGAGAATAACGAGAAGCAAGGGTGGCACTCCAAACCGTAACTTTATTTACTATAGACCAAACAACATCTCACAACGTTTCGGGGGATCCGTGCCCCCTTCCTCAGGTGAGGAAGGTGAGGAGGGGGCACGTATCCCCCGAAACGTTGTGAGATGTTGTTTGGTCTATAGTAAATAAAGTTACGGTTTGGAGTGCCACCCTTGCTTCTTCGTTATTCTCTAGGATGTAAGGGTAGATTTATCATATATAGGTATATAGATACCATATACTGTGCTGGTTACCAATAGGTAGGATGTAAGGTAGATTTATCATATATAGATATATAGATACCATATACTGTACTGGTTACCAGATAGGTAGGATGTAAGGGTAGATTATCATATATAGATATATAGATACCATATACTGTGCTGGTTACCAGATAGGGTAGGATGTAAGGCTAGATTTATCATATATAGATATATAGATATCATATACTGTGCTGGTTACCAGATAGGTAGGATGTAAGGGTAGATGTATCATATATAGATATATAGATATCATATACTGTGCTGGTTACCAGATAGGTAGGATGTAAGGCTAGATTTATCATATATAGATTAGATACCATATACTGTGCTGGTTCCATAGGTAGGATGTAAGGCTAGATTTATCATATATAATATTAGATACCATATACTGTGCTGGTTCCAGATAGGTAGGATGTAATGGTAGATTTATCATATATAGATATATAGATACCATATACTGTGCTGTTCCAGATAGGTAGGATGTAAGGTTTATTCATATATAATATATAGATACCATATACTGTACTGGTTACCAGATAGGTAGGATGTAAGCTAGATTTATCATAAGATATATAGATATCATTACTGTGCTGGTTACCAGATAGGTAGGATGTAAGGGTAGATTTATCATATATAGATTATAATCCATATACTGGCGGTTACCAGATAGGTAGGATGTAAGGCTAGATTTATCAATATAGTATATAGATACCATATACTGTCTGGTTACCAGATAGGTAGGATGTAAGGCTAGATTTATCATATATAGATTATAGATATCAATATACTGTGCTGGTTACCAGATAGGTAGAGTGTAAGGTTAGATTTATCATATATAGATATATATATCATATACTGTGCTGGTTACCAGATAGTAGGATGTAAGGCTAGATTTTCATATTAGATATAGATATCATATACTGTGCTGGTTACCAGATAGGTGGATGTAAGGGTAGCATTTATCATATGATAGCTATAATGAGCTGGTTACCAGATAGGTAGAATGTAAGCTAGATTTATCATATATAGATATCATATCCTGATGCTGGTTTACCCAGATAGGTAGGATGTAAGGGTAGATGTATCATATATAGATATATAGATATCATATACTGTGCTGGTTACCAGATAGCGGTTGGGGGAGGCAGGGGTTATCTAGTTATATTAAAAGATACATTTTAGGGTATGAAAAATGGCTGAACATGTTTGGCAAAAATTATGGTGAAAGGTAAAAATAACGCGAAAAAAGTGATGATAAGTTGAATTTCACACATCTTTATAAATAGCGTTTTTTAAATATAACCCCCTGGTTCTTTTTTCTCACCTTCCTTTCTGAGTTGCCTGCATTGGAAGTGTTAGCTTTACTTTCAAACCGATGTTTAGATTTTAAGAATATTGAGAGATAACCACTACAGATGAAGGATGCCAGCCAGTTTCGCTCTGCGACCTGTTCTATACAGATTGGTAGAATTTCTGCGGAATTCTAATTCATTGAATTAGAACCCATTGAAGAACATTTTTAGAATTTTCAACACTGATTTCCAATTTTGAACATCCATTTAACGAAATTCCTCTCGATCTGTGAATTTTTGAAACCACATTTCATCTCACACCAGGATCAGTTTGAAAACTGGGACTCGTCAACAATAAGCGCTGCCTTGGACCATGCTCTAGATTTTGGCCTAGTTCTTAGACTAATATGAATCACCTTTCCAATGCAGTTTAAAACACGAATTCCTTTCAGATTCATACATGATTTTTTTTTAGCAACCAAACTTGTAATCAGTAATAAACACATGCGATGATGTAAGCGGAATGCTGGGGGTCATTCTATGCTCAGTATAGTTTACTCTTAAAATATATGTGTTTTTGAGAAGCAGAATCATATACATAAAGCTGAATCAGAGATATAGAGATTACCTGGACTTCATACAACCTCCTAAACATGGGGGTTATTCAATAAAGGTCTTATGTTTAAAATGGTGCTAATTTTGCCCCAACCAATCAGATGTTAGCTTCAAATGTTAAATAATTTCTGATTGTTGGGGCAAAATAGCACCATTTTAAACGATAAGACCTTTTATAATCTCTCCCTGTAGGTTCTTCATCCCGACCTCACCCGCGTCCGAGGTGCGGTCCACCGCATGATCACACGTGGTTTTCCCAAACTATGTTACTATAACTGTTAACATTAAGGTAGGATATAAGGTTGGACTAGATAGACGTATGTCTTTATAAAACCCCCAATACTATGTTACTATGTAACTGTTAGACATTATGGGTAGGATATAAAGGTTGGACTAGATAGACGTTCTTTATAAAACCCCCAATACTATGTTACTATGTACCTGTTAGACATTATGGGTAGGGTATAAAGGTTGGACTAGATAGACGTATGTCTTTATAACCCCCATACTATGTTACTGTGTAACTGTTAGACATTAGGGTAGGGTATAAAGGTTGGACTAGATAGACGTATGTCTTTATAAAAACCCCAATACTATGTTACTATGTAACTGTTAGACATTAAGGGTAGGATATAAAGGTTGGACTAGATAGACGTATGTCTTTTAAAACCCCCAATACTATGTTACTATGTAACTGTTAGACATTAAGGGTAGGATATAAAGGTTGGACTGCTAGATAGACGTATGTCTTTATAAACCCCAATACTATGTTACTATGTACACTGTTAGACATTATTTATGGGTAGGGTATAAAGGTTGGACTAGATGGATTATGTCTTTATATAAACCCCAATACTATGTTACTATGTAACTGTTAGACATTATGGGTAGGTATAAAGGTTGGACTAACGGATATATGTCTTTATTCAACCTCCAATACTATGTTACTATGTAACTGTTAGACATTATGGGTAGGTATAAAGGTTGGACTAGATGGATGTATGTCTTTATAAAAACCCCAATACTAGGTTACTATGTAACTGTTAGACCATTTTAGGTAGGATATAAAGTTTGGACTAATGACATATGTCTTTATACAACCTCCAATACTATGTTACTATGTAACTGTTAGACATTATGGGTAGGATATAAAGGTTGGACTAGATGGACGTATGTCTTATACAACCTCCAATACTATGTTACTGTGTAACTGTTAGACATTATGGGTAGGGTATAAAGGTGGGACTAGATGGATGTATATCTTTATAAAAACCCCAATACATGTTACTATTTAACTGTTGACTTATGGGTAGGGTATAAGGTTGGACTAGATGGACTATGTCTTTATACAACCTCCAATACTATGTTACTATGTAACTGTTAGACATTATGGGTAGGTATAAAGGTTGGACTAGATGGACGTATGTCTTTATACAACCTCCAATACTATTTTACTGTGTAACTGTTAGACATTATGGTAGGGTAAAAGGTTGGACTAGATGGATGTATATCTTTATAAACCCCCAATACTATGTTACTATTTAACTGTTAGACATTATGGTAGGTATAACAGGTGGACTAGATGATATATGTATTTATGAAACCCCTATACTAGTCACTGTTAAATTGTTAACAGGCATTTTGGTATGGTATAAAGTTTGGACTAGATGGACATACTGTACGTCTTAACTGTAAATGCTCTATGAAAGGTAGATCCACACATTGAAAGCAAACAGTCTATATTGTTTTCTCTTGTGTTTAAGCTCTACATATATTCTCCTTTGTTCCTAACTCTGATATTAGTAATTTCCTGACCAATGGCCAACAGAACAAGGCTGGGATCCTGTGCAGTGAATGTTAGGATGTGCAGGTGTTAGTAAGTGTAACTAAGTGTATAGCAGCATCACTGACCGTCTTTACTCATAATTGATATCTACAGTTAGATGAGATGTTTGTTCCCTTTTTATTGAATGCCAGTCTTACATCTGTCTGTATTTATGAGTGCTTTCCCATACACTGTGTGCAGTCATGACCATTACTTACAGTGCATCATCATCCCAATAAAATATTTTGCCATATAGCTCCTGTGAACTTTTTTTATCAGCTGCTGTGCTTCAGGTCATGAAGATGTTTTCTTTCTCCCTGCACTAGTAGCAAAATAATGGTCATTTAAAGGACAACTAAAGAATCCAAACACACCGAAAAACACATCTAATTGGAACAGCAGGTCACACCTACTAGTAGTCCTCAGCCAATCCTGTTACAGTTCAGATTACTGTAGTTAAGAGGTCAAGGGTTGTGGTTAGACTGTTCCACGTTTCACTTTCACCCGTTATGTTATCCCAGTTCTTTAGGGGGTTACATGTACTTTAATGACATTTAATAGAGTGGAATTTTACAATATTTTGATGTTCTTTGGGGATATATGGTCAGGTTATGGTAATAATATTTGGGTTTTGTTTTCCTTTAATCTGCTCAGTATTTAAAGCCCTTATTTACTATTCCATCGTGCGTAGGATCTTGTGTGGAAGCCCCAGTAACAATATAAGGGGTACAGATAATATATTTATTTTATCTTTACACCATTTGTTAAAGTCACAGGTCAGAAAATATGTTAAATCATCGCTGTCAGATGCACAGTTTCAATGCAGACACGTCTCCAGAGACCCCTTTATGTTCCCTCTATTAATATTTTCTCTTTTCCTTGAAGTAGAATATTCCAATATTCCTTTCCTTCTGTTATTTGTGTGTCAAGGCTGCAAAGCCTCCACCTCCATCTGTACCCTCCAGGAAACCTCCTGCTTGTTAAGAACCTCACTGCACAATATTTATTCTCTATCTGAATTTCAAAGCAAATCTAAGGTTTCATAGATAGCAGGAATTGGAAAATAAAGTAAAGTAAAGAGAGTAAATCGCGTTGTATTCACTAATTTCTCCCTTTTCTTTCTACGAAAATTGCAGATCAATACTATGATGTTTAATTTATTATTTTCTGTAATAACCCTTATAAATCCATTGCCACTTTCATACCTTAGGATTATCCTTGCATGTGTATAACAAGTTGTTATAAAGCAGAAATGAAGGGGTTTAAAAAATCCTCCAAAATATCTCTAGAAATATCCCCAGCACTCAGATCTAGCTAGTCAGATAATGGGCATAGCATCAACGAAACTAACTAACTAACCACTAACTAAACAGTCAACCTGCCCCCCCAAAACAGTCATGACCAACTGACCCAAATGCATCAGAGGAGAGATAGGAAACATCACAGTACACCAAATAAGCATGGTATAATTGATGGTAATGATGACATAACTGTATTGCCCCATATTATAAGGAACACACTTTTTTTGGTTATTAATGGAATAAACTAAAATCTATGGTACAAATCTAGCAACTACGCATTACAATAACTGAAAGGTCGGCATAACTTATTTACTGCAACAATCTCAATGACAGCAGAATATATTTCCACTTCATGCAGAAACCACTTGTTAGGCTGAGAGCATTGAAGTGGTTTGATACGGACGGTTTTTTGAGTGTCCTTTTCAGAAACAAGGTGAAGACGTGAAAGTAGTTAGATGTAGATGGCACCTCCTGTCCCAGAAAGACACATCACCGTTGGCGTATGGTGGAGCATTCTGACTGGGGACTGATTTTCCTTTGTTTTCCTGTCTACTTTCTGTTATTCCAAAGTGTCTGTCTAAAAAAATAACAATTCTTATTAGACTAGGGAACAGAAATTGTAACTGTGGTAGCAATCAAAAAATAAAATAGAATAGAATGCCATGTCTTCCATTATCCCCTTCCCTTTGCATGTTCCCATCTGTTATACAGCAGGACAGGTATACACTTTTACTCTTAGTACAAGGCTATGTATATTTAACATACAGCATTGTTATCTCTAGAAATGACATGTCAGTTGTAGCTCAATGAAAATTCATTTTTCGCCGTAGCGATTGGCCATCTGGATATGGCTGCTTAACACTATTTCTTCAGGTGCAATGGAATAATAATCAGCTCCCCCTGGCACCAGTCTTATTAATAGCTCAGGCTCCATCTGGCTACCTTACCTAGGTCATGTTATCTTAAAGTGGAAGATGTTTGCCTGAATATTAATTTTAAATGTGTTCACTAATAGCAGGTACAACAGGAAAATACTGATAAATAAATCATTGTTTCCAGTTCTTTGTTTAAAACGTGCGTTATTATTATTAGAGGCTAGAGAAGATATCTTGTTTATACTGCCAGGTTTCAAAGGATTATAATAGAACTGGGGAAATTAAAGGTGTGAGACTTCTATAGATACGTCCCTATATCCTAATTTGTGTTAACAGAATGTTGGTTTGATTCACAGCTCTAGGGTGACTGGTTCAAGGACACAGACTAAAACTGGATCTGCTATCATGGGTGGTAATGGTACATTGTTAGTGTAATGGTGATTACCAATAAAGGATCTCTGACAAGTCCCAAGACTAATAATTCATTCAGCTTCATTCACCATTGAAATATCCACCTGTGATATTTCCCTCGTTTCGCAGTTTGCGCTGCATTCTCAATGAGGCTTCCAAACATCAGTGGGTCTTCGAAATCCCAGATTTTTTTTCTTCTTCTTCTTTACTTCTTCTTATCTCATTTGCATTTCTACAATCGGTGCAAGGTCAATTGAAAGTCACTAATTCTCTTTCAGGGCTTTAGGTAGCATTGGGTTTGGCATGAATTCTAGAACCATATGAGTAAACATTGTTTGTGGATTCATAAACTATGTGTACACATCCATTCTAACCATTCATTCTTTCCCACTTCTTATTTTTCAGCTAAAAAAAATGGATGATCTCACCAAGTGCATAGTATTCCCACAGTCAGTCTTCAAATACAGCAAATCCCACTTTTAGAAATGTGCCCTTGTGGCTTTCACATCATGTCATTAGAGTTAACATCTGAGGAGTTCCATTCACCAGTCCCTGAGAGTATATATCTTTGTCTGTACTGCCATGGTTTCTTTACAATTCCAAGTGAGCTGCTAGGGAACAAACATTCAACTCGGTTTGCATTATTTAACTCAGTTTAACAGGCTGAAATGTTGGCCCAGTGTATGGAAGGTATAATATAATGAAAATCACATTTCATACAACCACTTGGTGTCCGTTGTCATCTGTGCGATCCCAGTGAGCTCTGCAACCTGAAGTCCCGGGCCAGCACCGGTATAAAAATTACATAAAGCAGTGCAGGAAAGGCTACTGCCTTTCAATGGGTATGATGTGTCTGCTTAAATAGGGGTGTGCAGCTAATCATGATAGGAGCACATTGTAATTGGCATACAAAACCCCGCAGGGGCAGGCATATGTACACATCTACAGAGCTAGGATTGCAGAATACTCATATAAAATCAACAATTAAGATACTACGAAAAGTTATCTAGGACCAAAATCCCCAAGCATAAAAATGTAAGAATGTTGAAGATATAGTCAAATTGTAAAGTGGGATATTTTTCTTATATGACAAATCCTATGTTTGTATTTAAAGGGCATGTCCACCCCCATTTTCGATTTTTTGCTGTAGTGTAGGGCTTCTCTCTCCCCAGCCCAACCGCTATATTAATATTTGCTCTGATTAATATTTCCCCAGATCATTACTTACCTTGGCCCTCTTTCCTCCGGCGTACTGTCCCGGCCCTCTGCTTGCATGAAACTGCAAGCAGGGGGCTGGACCGGAGGAGGGAGGCAAGGTAAGTAATGATCCAGGAAGTTTCTGCAAATATTATATAGCCTTTGGGTTGGGGGAGGAAGCCGTACAGTACACCAAAATGGGATTTACACTAGGGGGGAGAGGAAAACAAGTAGGAGGGAGGAAGGGAGAGGAGGGGGGAGGTCTGCAGTGCGCATGGAAAAATTCTCCCGAGGAGAGAAGGAGGCCTAGTTTATATTGACTCTGCTAGGCTCCTGGTGGCCACTTTTTGGGACTTTGGAGGGACATTACAGGAGAACCATTTGGATCTGGGATGTAGGTAAGGATTTTATTACACTACAGAGTGGGCCAGTATGGGTTAAATTAAGGTTTTGGGGGTGGACATGCCCTTTAAGATAAAATTTAATCCAAAAAGTAAGCCTGGACTATTGCAACCTACTACATTCTCGTCTCCTGCTTCCCACCTCTCTTCCCTTCAGTCTATACTTAACTCTGCCACAAGTATTGTTTCGCTCTCTAATAAACCGGATCCCAAATCTTCTCTTTACCGATAAACCACCTGGCTCCCCGTTAAACAGCGCATCACATACAAATCCTTCTCCTAACATTTAAATCCCTTCACTCTGCTGCTCCTCCTTATATTTCCTCTCTAACTCCCCATATGTTCCTGCCCGTACCCTCCGCTCATCCAGAACCAGCTCCTGTACAGACCCTCACTCGGACTGCTTCCTCTCACCTTAAACCTCTCTCTCTCGTAGCTCCCATCCTCTGGAATTCTATTCCCCTCTCTTTAAGTCAAGAAACCTCAATTAGCAGGTTTAAATCTAGCCTTACATCCTACCTATCTGGTAACCAGCACAGTATATGGTATCTATATATCTATATATGATAAACTACCTTACATCCTACCTATCTGGTAACCAGTACAGTATATGGTATCTTATATCTATATATATAAATCTAGCCTTACATCCTACCTACTGGGACCAGCACAGTATATGGTATCTATATATCTATATGATAAATCTACCCTTACATCATACCATCTGGTAACCACACAGTATTGGTATCTATATATCTATATGATAAATTCTAGCCTTATCTACCTATCTGGTAACCAGTACAGTATATATGGTATCATACGGACCGACACGCGCACGCACACACAAACCCGCACACTCTCGCAGCTCCTCACACACCACACACCCCCCCAAACCCACAACACACACATCCGCGCTGCTCCCGCGTGTCCTCCCACACATACACGCGAACCACACACACACACTACAACACGCAACGACACGAGACACTGACCAACTAAGACAAGCACGCAAACTCACTAGACCAACACAACCGCACTAGACATACACGGCGCTCACCGCACACACGCGACGAAACCAGCACCACACACGCACTGTACCAGACACTCTCGCGCGCGCGCACACACACACACGCACGAACAGACACGCACACACACACACACACTGCACGACACGCACACAGCCCGCACAACACACGCTCACACGAACTCCACGCACACACACTAGCCAACACTCACCTCAAGAGCAGACATGCAACATGCCCGCCGCCACCTGCATGGTACCACCCACGACAGACACAGAACACTCCAATCACAAAGCCAGACACTCACACCATTCACACACACAGGCACCGCACACACACTCACGGACACACACGCACCCCACAAGCTCTCTCACACCATCACGACACACGCATCATCAGACACACGGCACGCACAGAGGCATCACCACACACCACACACGCAGCGACATCAGAACTCTGCCGCGCACACACGAAGCACGCACGGCATCCGCACCAAACACAGACCACACGCACTTCGCTGCTCACACACCCACACACACACCAGGCACCACAAAGCCACGCCGCCCAGAGGAAAAGAAAAAAATTACAGGCACGCCGGTACCCACCACAGACTCTCTCACACAGCCACACCCTCGGATGCACCGCCACGCCCCGCACAACACGCTACCCAGACACACAGCCCACACACGAATCAACCGCACTAGGCGCACGGCACCACTCTCTCACCAGGCACTGCAACAAGGACTCCCACGACACACCCGCGCCAGACAAGCCCGAGCAACACCGCTCCTCACACGCAGACGCGCACACACAGCTCCGCGACGACACCAGGCACGCACGGCGCCACTCGACGGCACCGATCACACACGCACGCCACAGCCGACGCGCGACTGCCAGCCCACCACACGCGCGGCGCGACTCTCACCCACACCACCAGCCGGCAAGAGCACCTGCACGAGCACAGACTAGGTGGCCCCCCGCCACACACCAGCGCGAGCGTGGCACACACCGCCGGCTGTACACCACTAGCACATGTCAGCACGCACACCGCACATGCCATAACACCACGCACAGTCTCGCTCTACCCCCACATCACAGCATACACGTGCGGCACTCGACATCCCCACACAAGACACCGCGACCCAGACACCACACACTCAGGCTCCAAGTCGCCCTGCCACACACATCCACACCACACACCACCACGTCCCGGGGCCATCCCCACTAACACCTCCAAAGACCTCGCCAGCACCACCCATAGTATTCCACGACCCTGCTCACCGAGTAACCGCCTATTGCAATACTAATCCCATTACAACTACAAATACGTGCAAACAGACGACGGTGCGCAAGCAGTGGTCAGCAATCGCCGCGGGCCCACAAAGGACATCACGGGAAGACAGCAGTTATACATGGGGAGCCAAACAAATAAAAAAAAGTCCTCCTGCTCACTCGTGGAGTTTCAATCCGTCTCAACAAAAAAGCCAACCCTTGTGGATAAAACTACGAGAATACACGCAAGAAGCATGAGGGGCACCCCAAAACGTAACCCTGGTCTGTTTAATAAGACCAAACACGCACATCCAAATCGTTTCCGGGGAGTAACGTGCCCCCTTTCCTCAGGTCACGTCGTACTCGCTAATACCAACAGGGGCGGTTGTCTTGTGCAGCAACAAAAACCGGCCGTTAAAGACGGGCGTGTTTTTAGGCACTATCAGAACTTTGTTATGAGCGCGATCGTGCCGCTCGCGGAACTGGTGACCATGGGAACAGGGTGCTAAGTCCCTTGGCGGATATGCGAAAACTAAAGGTCAATTCTTCCGACTACGAAGAGTTCTTTCTGACATGCGAATGGGTGGAACCGCGCGTCGGAGGCTACAGTACTGGCGTGGACTATTATGACGCTGATCAGATGCCTGTAAGGTGTTTCGGGCATCAAGAACTTCATAACTTTTTCTATACTGCTCTGAACGCATGAGGGAGGTGAATCAATTGAGGAATGGGTCAGATCGGTCTGTTGCAGTGGCACATATGTGTATGTCAAGTAGGCATTCCACAACCCCAAAACGATAATCCCCACCCGAACGCACACACGTATGTCTCCAGAGACCATAGGATTGCGAGGTAAGTTTAGATACCCTTAAAGGGAGACACGTCATCACATCCCAGCTCCATAGGGTTCTCCTGTAAACCCCCCCCCAAAGTCTCAAAACTAACCAGCAGGAGGATAGCAGGTCTCTGCGCTCTATCTAGCCTCCGTAAATATTGCCATGCGCACTGCAGCCCTTCTCCCCCTCCCCCCCTCCCTCTCCCTCCCTCTCCCTCCCGTTCTACTATCCCTCCCCCTAGCGTTAAACCCCCTTAATATGCTGCTCCCCCATGTCCCCCGCCCCCAACCGCATGTTTTTTTTTTTCAAAAAGCTCCCCAAACTCTTACTTACCTCTCCGCTTTCCTCCGCTGCACTGAATGACCGGCAGCGCGCCGTGATTGGCTCCGCTCAGCCAATCACAGACGCGACTGCCGGTCCCGCCCCTCGCTTGCATTCTCGCACAGCAAGCCGGCAGTGCGGCGGAGGATCGAGGGAGGTAAGTAAGAGTTTGGGGACTTTTTGAAAAGAAACATGCGGTTGGGGCTGGGGGACATGGGGGAGCAGAATATTAAAACCCTATTTTAGGGGTGGACATACCCTTTAACCTTAACTCTTCTATTGGAGGCAAAGTTTATTTTAGCAGTGGACATACCCTTTAAGTTCCTGTTTTAGTTCATGATTACCGTGCATTGTTTTTCTTGCAAAAAACAGGATAGCATTAGGCTGAAACTGAAGAGCCATTAAATGGTGTCTCCACTTGTATAAACAATATTTTGATTTACAGTTTTATTGAAGAACAGGAGGTAAAAGAGCTGTGTCTTACCTCTTGTTCTTCAATAAAACCTGCAGGAGCCAGAAGAGAATTTAAGGTACTGACCCGATTGCTCGGGCCTCCACCGCGTAGTCTGACAGGTCTCGACGGACTGTGCATAGAAGACAGTACTTTTGCCTTCATTACATTTTCTGCACATGAATGATTTGCCCCATGTTGTTTGTAAAAGTGTATCATATAAAATGGGCATATTGGAGAAACGCATTGCACAGAGCTGTGCTTACTTATCAGGATCACTATATTTTCCTCCACCTGCAGTCACAATTTTGGCTACAAAAATAAATTTAATAGTGTTCAAATATGTCTGGGTGAATTTTTTAGTGATGTCACTATGACATCACCATGACATCATCATTTAGCTCAGATTAGGATTTTGATCCAAAAAAACCCATTGCACTTAGTGTGTCTTCATATTCTTTATCTTTTAATAGTGTTCAAATTTGTATGTGTCTGGGGGCAATTTAAGTGATATCACTATGACATCAGCAGGACATAATTTTGCACACAATTTTAATTTGACCCTGAAAGCATTGCAATTGGTGTAATTTATAATGCTATATTATGCGTGTAAAATGTCTATTATACCTATATGCAAGTAAATATCGAATCCACGAGTAAAATGTCTATTATACCTATACGCGAGTATTGAATCCGCGAGTCTTAAAATGTCTATTATACCTATTCGCAAGTAAATATTGATGCAAAGTAAATGTCATTATACCTATACGCGAGGTAAATATCGAATCCACGGGTAAAACGTCTATTATACCTATACATGAGTAAATATGAATATCGAATCCGCGAGTCTTTCATGGGATAATTATCGAATGTTCGAACGCGAGAGTTTCTAAAGTAGTGTGCGTGAGAGTAAAATCAATTTTTCTACATTTTCGATTTCCCAGGTCCCACAGCCATTTACATTAGGTTACCATTGATATTTTAATTGTATTTCATTCGAACTTTCATTCGAACTATTTGACTTCCATTGAATTTAATGGGTCCATTTTCGAACTTTCGTACTTTCCATATAGTTTGAAAATTCGAAAACGGACCGAACTTTCGAAAGTTCGGCCATCTCTAGGTGCATTTTTAGTGATGTCACTATGACATCAGCTACATCATAATTTTGCACAGATTTCGAGGTGTCTTGGTGCATTTTTAGTGATGTCACTATGACATCAGCATTACATCATAATTTTGCACAGATTTGGAGGTGTCTTGGTGCATTTTAGTGATGTCACTATTACATCATAATTTTTCACAGATTTGGATTTTGACCCCAAAAAACCATTGCACTTGGCATGACTTCTAATTCTATATTTTTTAACAGGGTTCAAATGTGTCTATCTACATGTTTAGTGAAGTCACTATGACATCAGCATGACCATTTTTCACAGAATTGAATGTTACCCTTAAAAAGCATTGCAATTTGTGTGATTTCTAATTCTTTATCTTTTAATAGTGTTCAAATGTGTCTATTTCCATTTTTAGTGCTGTCACTATAACATCAGCATAAATTTTTTTGTACATGAATTTTATTTTGACCTAAAATGCATTGAACTTGGTGTGATTTCTTTTATATCTTTTAATAGTGTTCATATGTGTCTGGGTGAAATGTTTAGTGATATCACTGACATCAGCATGACATCATTGTTTTGCACAGATTTGGATTTTGACCCCAAAAAACCATTGCACTTGGTGTGACTTCTAATTCTATATTTTTTAACAGAGTTCAAATGTGTCTATCTACATGTTTAGTGAAGTCACTATGAAATCAGCATGACCATTTTTCACAGAATTGAATGTTACCCTTAAAAAGCATTGCAATTTGTGTGATTTCTAATTCTTTATCTTTTAATAGTGTTCAAATGTGTCTATTTCCATTTTTAGTGCTATCACTATAACATCAGCATAACATTTTTTGTACAGAATTTTATTTTTACCCTAAAATGCATTGAACTTGGTGTGATTTCTTTTATATCTTTTAATAGTGTTCATATGTGTCTGGGTGAAATGTTTAGTGATATCACTGACATCAGCATGACATCATTGTTTTGCACAGATTTGGATTTTGACCCCAAAACCATTGCACTTGGTGTGACTTCTAATTCTATATTTTTTTAACAGAGTTCAAATGTGTCTATCTACATGTTTAGTGAAGTCACTATGAAATCAGCATGACCATTTTTCACAGAATTGAATGTTACCCTTAAAAACCATTGCAATTTGTGTGATTTCTAATTCTTTATCTTTTAATAGTGTTCAAATGTGTCTATTTCCATTTTTAGTGCTATCACTATAACATCAGCATAACTTTTTTTGTACAGAATTTTATTTTTACCCTAAAATGCATTGAACTTGGTGTGATTTCTTTTATATCTTTTAATAGTGTTCATATTTTAGTGATATCACTGACATCAGCATAACATCATTGTTTTGCACAGGTCTGGATTTTGACCCAAAAAAAGCATTGCACTTAATGTGGCTTCTTATTCTATATATTTTAATAATGTTCAAATGTGTCTGGGTGTATTCTTAATGATGTCACTGACATCATAATTTTGCATAAATTTGAATTTTGACCCAAAAAAGCATCACACTCACAGTGCAAAAGATTCTGTATCTTTCTGGGTGCATTTTATAGTGATGTCACTCTGTTTAAATGTATTTGGGTGAACTTTAAGCGATGTCATCATAATTTTTGTACTGATTTAAATTTTGACCCCAAAAATCATTGCACTCGGTGCAAATACTTAGGGGCATATTTATAAAGCCTTGTTACGTTTTCGCGGCCTTTTCCCCGGACATTTCCCCATAAATCACGTTTAATGCGATTTATAAATGTCGGGAAACGGCCGCAAAAAGTTAATGAGGCGTTAACACGGCGGTAACTGTTTCACATTGCTAGTATCGCTGTTTTGCTTCGCCACCTTCAAGGTGGCAAAAGCGTCCGATACTAGCTGCTCTGTGGTGGAGATGGGCAGGCAACCCGCGGCGGGTGGTCGCACCCGCCCTGGGAGGCACGCCCACCCCTACCTCGACCCCTCTGCGGCGGCAGAAACCACCCGCCGCCGCTTCCCAGCAGCAGCATTGCGCTAAGTGCAGTATCGCCACAAAGGGACTTAAAATTACCGCAGGACATCTCGGCCACGATACATGCGGCAATGGCGCTCACCATTATAAATACGGCAATAGCGCAATTTCCGTGGCCGCGATGTGCGGCGGTAATTTTTTTTGGTTTTTTTTATAAATATGCCCCTATGTCTCCCTTGGCAATTTATTCACATATTGAAGCCCTGGTCATTCATATTAAAGGGACACTATACTGGAAAAATGCCTCATCTTAAGCTATAATTGAATACATGTAAGTAACAATTACTCTGAGGTGTGTGTGTTTCTGCATGCCTTTAATCCAGCACACATTTTGTTTAGGAGCAGTATCCCCCATCCCTCTTTTAACCACTCCCACTTTCATCTGACCTGACTTTTTCCCCACAAACCAACTGTCAAGCTTGCACACAGCATACAGCATTCCGACTGTCAAAAACAGTGGTGGTTGGGAAGAATTATAGTTTCCAGTTATGGTCAAATTAATATAACCTATTTTCCGGTATAGCTGCACTTTAACCGTGTTGGCTCTTTAGGAAACATGTAGAGTAATGACCTGCAGGGGGAGTTGGGGGGAAAAGACAGTAATTGAGGTTGTAGATCTAGTTAAAGGGTAAATGCACAAAAAAGGCAATAACATGCAGTTTGTTTAGTTGTTATCTCCTTGGGCTGTCATTACATCAGGCCCATAGAACTGGAATTATTTTCTTTACACTTTAAAACTTGTCAAAAGAATCCATCTGAGGGTTTCTAGATGTTTTATTAAATCTCAGAGTTCAAGTAAGATAATTATTATCTTGTATAAAGTGAAATGGAATCACACGGGGGGATTATCCATCAACGTCATTAAAAAATAACAGGGAGAAACGTAATTCAGATCAAACATGTTATTTCTTGCATTGGTTTTCTAGATTTTTAAAACTGATTTTGTGAATTAAATATCACAGACGGAATATAAAGTCCCTGCAGATGAACTACACATGGCATAGTGAACCATTGTGTGGACAGGAAGGCTCATTCACAAACTTCTCTTGGGGGGTTCATATGTTGGGTTAGCCGATTTAAAACAGAACTTAAAGGGAAACTAAAGACTTATAACAACACTGAACCAGATGGCAGAGAACCTTGATAAAAAGCAGTAATCTGTGTCTCACCTCTCAATTTGATGTGGATGCTGGGAAATGTACTTTCCTGCATTCCAGTATCACATAGTGTGATTACTGACCACTGTGTTCTTGGCGCATATCCAAATCTAAACTACTGCAGGAACTTGTTACAGTAGTACTACTATTAATCTTTAGCCAATCCTTTTACAGTGCTTATTAGGCAGGAAAGCATGTGACTGAAGCCAGGAGGTGTGGCCTGACTAGGGGTCTGCTCCCATAATCCCACTTATCTGGGTGACACCCAGCTAAGTGTACTCTGTACATTTTTCAGGAAGCTGCAGCCTTGCCCCTAGAAGCTGAGAGCCACTTATATTACAGTACAGAGACCTGCTTCTATTAGTTACAGGTTATGCTAAGCAGGTTCTGTCTCCCAGACACAGAACAGAGATTTAACGTTGTTGAAAACACAGTGTTGAGTTTTAACAGTGTTGATCTCTGTCCCCCCTACATTTCTTTGCATTTCATACAAAAAAAAATATTTACACCTTTTTTTAATGAAGCAATATGGAAAAAAAGCATAAGCAAGTCTAGGGATTTGAACCTGTGACCTCATGGACTGCGTTTTTCTAAAATGATTGCTTTAGATTGCTGAGATACCACAGCATATGCAAAGAATATTGCATATAATAAATATAAATTTAAATATATTGCATATAGGACACATACATTAAGAAACTTTCAGGGCGATGTAATAAAAATTCTTATTGTTAAAAACAGTGCTAATATTGCCCCAACCAATGAGATGCTAGCTTCTCTTTGAAAGCTACATACAATACAAGGATTGTGGAAGCACTCCAATTAGGCTAATTTACAACTACATTTAGCGGAAGTGCTACTGATCTGGTCAAACATTTATACAAACATAGAAAAGATAATCAATGCACATTCCTGGGCCCCATACAATATCATATTATCTGCACATTCTTGAATGGGTTATCACCGAACAACCCAGAAGGAAGTTCATGACCAAATACATCCATTTATTCTATTATATATGCATCATATAATAATATTATATATTCTGTACTTGCCATAATTATCATCACAGTTAGCCAAATATCACTTTTGTTATAAAGTATCTTCATTAAGGCTGGGTACATACGAGCAGATTTTTCGGCCCAACCTGTCGATATTTATGTGTATCGGTTGGTTGGTCTAAAAAAATCTGAGGGGATTTTGGCGGCGGCAGTGACCAATGTCAGTAAATCACCGCAGATTGTGCGGTCCATAGGAGACATTTGCCGTGACTAACAGTGCTTTGTCCCGGCCGACTGCTCGTAGTGGCGATTGGTAGAGATGAAACATTTGGCCATTTGTTCCCAGCCTAATGTTCTCTTTTACCAAAAAATCCACATTTGCCCTTCAATATCATTAGTGTCCTTCAAAGTCAGAGCTGTGACACTGACGGTGGATCTGACAGAATTGGCTGAATATTGTCTGTATTGGGACCAATCGGACAAGACAGGAAATTTCCATTACCGGCTCCCTTTACTAGGGGAAGCTGATAACATTAGACCATGTGTGGGCACATTGAACTATCATCCTGTGTATATATAATATATATAATGAAATGTTAATAGCTACCACCTCCAGGATTTCTTAATTCCTGCTCACTAAGCTCCATCACAGTGGGGTAAGTACAGTAAGTTCTGTATATAAACCCAGTCTCAGCAATCACCTCAGGCAGCTGCAGGGTTAATACTGATACAGTCGCTATGCTGCTGTCAATCACAGGGCAGGCTGGATACATTTTTGAAACATCCAAATGCTTCTTCTCATTGACAGCTAAATTGACAATGTAACAATCTATGTAACAAACTATATAACAGTCTGTGGGTAAATCCAATAGTCAAAGGTTTGTTAAGTGTGGCTAAAATTTCAATAGTGTCGATCCCTGCATCGTGTCCGCTCACACACCAATATAATCCAGGGCACCAGGAGAGGTAGAATAGCAGACTGCACTGAGCAGGCAAAAAGGGGGGATTCCAGGCACCAGGAATCCCCCCCTAAACACACCCTTGACACTGACATACTTTATAAACAAAGGGGTTTTAGTATACATTACTGTGATCACATGAATGAAAAGCCTTCCAACCACATCAAGGTAACCCCAGTCTGGAAGGTCCTAACCTCTACCCTTTTTTACTTCAATTACCATTAGCAAACTTTTGCATTTCTCATAGTTGCACACTGGATCCATATAACAGGCTCTCTCACTTCCCCCCAGCCCTTTGGCTTTTTAAAATGAGGGAAGAGGCCATCCATCCAGTGCTTTACATTAAAGGCATAGGACCACCCATAAATTAGCCTAATTGGAGTGCTTCCACAATCCTTGTATTGTATGTATTTATTGGGAGGCTAGGTCAAGCTTCCATGTGGTAATAGCACCCCCAACATGCACTTTAATGGGAGGTCCTATGCCGAGGGCCACTCAGATCCCCTTTCAGAAAACTGTGTAAAAACAGCATTTCAGGCAGAGTGTTCTCAACAGCTTCTGAAACAAGTAGCACACATGTTTTGTAATAAACCTGCACTATTCATGGCTAAAGACTTGTGTACCTTTGCCTTTAAGATTTGAACATGTATGAAATCTACACACTACTGTGCCATTGCTTTAAATGCATGCTGTATGGCTACACTGAAATCAATGTACTCTGCATCGTGCTTCTTATAGAAATTATAACCTGTCATTTGTCTTGTAGATCTCATACGTGTTTGGGTCTTAAAGGCAAAGGTGGCAAACCTAGACCAGTGTGTTTGTATGTTTCACCTGCAATATATATGTTTATGCTTGGGTTGGAAGCTGTAGGTGAGACATACAATATTTCAGATCCGGACATACTAGATACCCAGATCTATATACATCACACTTTAACACTGCTACTAGGGAAGTGTTAATCAGTGAATCTCTCTGCACCACCCAGACACTTCTGCAATTTGAATATTGATGATTTAATACATTCTTACATCATAGGCAAAGCTGGATAATCCACAAGGCAGACAACTTAGGATAAGAGGTGGGAGTGGAAATCACACATGTTCAGAAAATGTAATCAAGGCAAAAGTTCTGGCAGGCAAGGGAAAATGTCAGCTTCAGCTTTGGGGAACAGAACTGAAAATGAGCTCATAGAGTAAAAAGGAAAGGCCCCTGAGTGGGATCTTCCATGCTGAGAAGGATGTTGAGGCAAGTAGTTTCTAACTCAAACTTTGATCTTTTGGGTTTAGTTCTCCTTTAAGGGATCATATTCTGGACTTTGTTTCCAGAACTGATCTTACAAGTAGTAGTTAGCATGGATTCATGAGAAATTGATCTTGTCAGACTAACTTGCTAAGTGTGTAAGAATTTAGATTCTGGCATAGCAATAAATGTAATATATCAGAATTTTACTAAAGCCGTTGATACTTTGTCTTTCAGGTAAATAGAGAAGCATTGGAGAAGTGGTGACTGCATGGGGATATGATCACATTATAAAAATATATTCATTACTGATATTAACACATATACTGTAGTTCTGGTTGGTACAGGGATACTATATAATATTGATAATTACTGGTATAAATACATATACTGTAGTTCTGGTTGGTACAGGAATACTATATAATATTGAGAATTACTGGTATTAATACATATACTGTAGTTCTGGTTGGTACGGGGATACTATATAATATTGAGAATTACCGGTATTAATACATATACTGTAGTTCTGGTTGGTACAGGTATACTATATAATATTGAGAATTACTGGTATTAATACATATACTGTAGTTCTGGTTGGTACAGGGATACTATATAATATTGAGAATTATTCTACATATAGGCAAAGCTGGATAATCACAAGGCAGACAAATTAGGAAAGAGGTGGGAGTGGAAATCACACATGTTCAGAAAATGTAATCAAGGCAAAAGTTTGGCAGGCAAGGGAAAATGTCAGCTTCAGCTTTGGGGAACAGAACTGAAAATGAGCTCATAGAGTAAAAAGGAAAGGCCCCTGAGTGGGATCTTCCATGCTGAGAAGGATGTTGAGGCAAGTAGTTTCTAACTCAAACTTTGATCTTTTGGGTTTAGTTCTCCTTTAGGGATCATATTCGGACTTTGTTTCCAGAACTGATCTTACAAGTAGTGTTAGCATGGATTCATGAGAAATTGATCTTGTAGACTAACTTGCTAAGTGTGTAAGAATTTAGATTCTGGCATAGCAATAAAGTAATATATCAGATTTTAATAAAGCCGTTGATACTTTGTCTTTCAGGTAAATAGAGAAGCATTGGAGAAGTGGTGACTGCATGGGGATATGATCACATTATTAAAATATTCATTACTGATATTAACACATATACTGTAGTTCTGGTTGGTACAGGGATACTATATAATATTGATAATTACGGTATAAATACATTACTGTAGTTCTGGTTGGTACAGGAATACTATATAATATTGAGAATTACTGGTAATACATATACTGTAGTTCTGGTGGTACGGGGATACTATATATATTGAGAATTACGGTATTAATACATATACTGAACATAGTATTGGAGGTTGTATAAAGACATATGTCCATCTAGTCCAAACTTTATATCCTACCTATAAATGATGTCTAACAGTTACATAGTAACCTAGTATTGGGGTTTTTATAAAGACATACATCCATCTAGTCCAACCTTTATACCCTACCCATAATGTCTAACAGTTACATAGTAACATAGTATTGGAGGTTGAATAAAGACATATATCCGTCTAGTCCAACCTTTATACCCTACCCATAATGTCTAACAGTTACATAGTAACATAGTATTGGGGGTTATATAAAGACATACATCCATCTAGTCCAACCTTTATACCCTACCCATAAATAATGTCTAACAGTTACATAGTAACATAGTATTGGGGGTTTTATAAATCCTACCCTTAATGTCTAACAGTTACATAGTAACATAGTATTGGGGTTTTTATAAAGACATACGTCTATCTAGTCCAACCTTTATACCCTACCCTATCTAGTCCAACCTTTATACCCTACCCATAATGTCTAACAGTTACATAGTAACATAGTATTGGGGGTATTCAGTTTTCTCCCATATACGGAATCGAGGGTTAACAAATTCAGTATTTCTCCCATATACGGAATTGAGGGTTAACAAATTCAGTATTTCTCCTCATATCCGGAATCGAGGGTTAACAAATTCAGTATTTCTCCCATATACGAATCGAGGGTTAACAAATTTAGTATTTCTCCCATATACGGAATCGAGGGTTAACAAATTCTGTATTTCTCCTATATACGGAATCGAGGGTTAACAAATTCAGTATTTCTCTCATATACGGAATCGAGGGTTAACAAATTTTGTTTCCCCAATATTGGAATCGAGGGTTAAAAAATTCAGTATTTCTCCCATATCCGAATCGAGGTTAACAAATTCAGTATTCTCCCATATACGTATCGAGGGTTAACAAATTGTTTTTTCCCATATACGGAATCGAGGGTTAAAAAATTCTGTATTTCTCCCATATACAGAATCGAGGGTTACAAATTCAGTATTTCTCCCATATACGTAATCGAGGGTTAACAAATTCTGTTTTTCCCCAATACGGAATCGAGGGTTAACAAATTCTGTGTTTTCCATATACGGAATCGAGGGTTTACAAATTCAGTATTTCTCCCATATATACGGAATAGAGGTTAACAAATTCTGTGATTTCCCCATACACAGAATCGAGGGTTCACAAATTTTGTATTCTCCCAATATACGGAATAGAGGGTTAAACAATTCTGTGATTTCCCCATACACGTAATCAGGGTTCACAAATTTAGTATTTCTCCCATATATACGGAATAGAGGGTTAACAAATTCTGTGATTTCCCCATATACGGAATCGAGGGTTAACAAATTAAGTATTTCTCCCATATATACAGAATAGAGGGTTAACAAATTCTGTGTTTTCCCCCATACCCATGTATACTGAAAAGTTACGTCTTATCTGACCGGGATCCCGCAATGCAGTTTGCGAGGGATTTAAAGCATTGCGTGATCCCGGTCAGGTAAGGCGTTTTTAGTATTGCTCTCTATTGCCTCCTCTAGACAATGCAGTGTTAAAGTTTCTGTCTTAAAGAGCTGTAATCAGCTAGGTACATAGCTTGCGGTGGTTGCATGACACAGATTTTGCATTATGCGCAATGACTGTAAGTTACGTCTTAAAGACACGTTAACCCTTGGTACATACATGGGTTATCATGACTTTTAGATGGAGAAAGCAGATAATGTCTCTCAGTACATAGCCTGTAACTTTTTAAGTATTACATCGGCCTGTTATGTGTGGAGGCACTAGTGGCTAAAGGCCCGTACCACACATACAATTTGGGTGATGAGGGCCAACACACAAGAGCATATTTGGGTGCTCGGTTGGCCAAAATGCCTGTTTATTACACATGTTGCGTCGCGGGTTGGTGCTGCAATCACACGTGTGTACAAACCTTGTCACACTTTTTTCTTGTGGTTGTTTTCAGTAGCGCAGCAGTTACAAGACAATCCACAAGGAATGATGGCAAAGACAATGGAATAAAACTGGGTTCACAGTACCGACGGTATCAGGGCTTTATCGGTATTGAGTTTACCTTACTTTTCCGCCGAACGATCAGGTTGGTCAAGCGCTCGTTCGGAACAGAGGGGACATTTCCCTTGGCCGCTGTAGATTCCCTATGAGGATAACTGCCGCGGCCGAGGAAATAGAGTCCCGAGCATTCTCCCTATGATGTGTATTGGGAGAACGCTCTGGACTGTGTGTATGCAGATCCTGTCTGTCATCTTTCAATGATCTGTACTGTGTGTACCCGCTTTAGTGAGTCAACCTCGGATCTTCAAAACTGGAACAGGCCTTGTAACAATGAAAAAGCAGATTTCACAATACAAACAGCTTCATTTTGAACTGAATGTTTATTTTGTTGTAAAAATCAAATAAGTTATTTGTACATAAATTGGCTGATTACTTGCAAGGATACTGTTAGGGAGGGTTAAAAAAAAATAAATAAAAAAAAAAAAAAAAAAAGTGAATAGGTTGGACTTGATGGACGAATGTCTTTATTCAACCTTAATTACTATGTTACTATTACTATATACATTAACCTTCCATGTGTTCATATTGGAAGACAGAAATTCTGCATCCAAACTGCAAAAATTTCAAGCCAAATTTCAGCCCAAGAAAATTTCTAAAGACAAAACCAGTAGTTTCGACCTAAAACCAATTTTAGGTCCAATCGGGATATGTGCTGAAAACCAAGGATCTGCACGTATTCTGGCAAGGAGAAGGAACATGGGACTTTTAACCATTCAAATAACCAAAGGATTTGACAGATCTACTTGATTATCTGGAGCAATCCCTGTAGTCAATAAATAGATATAACATCATCATCAGGAGGCCGTAACCATAGTAACCGGACGCGATGCAAGCCCTGACGGAACGCATCGCTAGTATAGCACTAAACAGAGTCAGAATGGACTCTAGTGCAAAGGAATAACTCCTTATGCATAGCCCAGCAGATCCATTGATATTATAACCAGCATGGCTACAGGGTAAAACAGTGATGCCCCCTACATATTAGGAAAGTGAATAAAAACCGAATAACACATAATAAAATACTACTAGCATCCAAACCACAATAGAAAAAAAATAAGTAAAAATAAGTAAATTAGTGAGTCCTCGGTCAGGACTCAGCCGTCTATCTGCATCTTAAGGATAAAGGACATACCTTTGAAGATTGTAATGTTAACATACTGGCGAAGGAACGTGACTGGTTCAAGAGAGTGTTTAAGAGGCCATTTATGTGAAAATAAAGAAACCAAGCCTAAATAGAGGTGGGGGGGTTCGACACCAACTGTCTGCCATGTACAATGCTGTTTTAACACCTTACTGTGGGCGTTCCTATAAACACCTCTTAGCCACTATCTATCACACCCCTTAACACCTGGCTGTGATATGCTAATTGGGATTCTCCAGGGTACATAATTGCCACAGATTCTTGTACAAGTCCATTCGAATTGAGAAGCCATCCCAAATTCAGTATTTCTCCCATATACGGAATCGAGGGTTAACAAATTCTGTATTTCTCCCATATACGGAATCGAGGGTTAACAAATTCAGTATTTCTTTCTTATTTCCTCCCATATACGGAATCGAGGGTTATACAAATTCTGTATTTCTCTCCCATACGGAATCGAGGGTTCACAATTCAGTATTTCTCCCCATATACGGAATCGAGGTTAACAAATTCAGTATTTTTCTCTAATATACGGAATCGAGGGTTAACAATTCAGTTATTTTCCTCTATATACGGAATCGAGTTTAACAAATTCAGTATTTCTCCCATATACGGAATCGAGGGTTAACAATTCAGTATTTCTCCCATATACGAATTGAGGGTTAACAAATTCAGTATCTTCTCATATACGGAATCGAGGGTTACACAAATTCAGTATTTCTCCCATATACGAATCGAGGGTTACAAATTCATTATTTCTCTCCTCATATACGGAATCGAGGGTTAACAAATTCTGTATTTTCTCTCATATACGGAATCGAGGGTTAAGAAATTTAGTATTTCTCCCATATCGGATGAGGTGTTACAAATTCAGTATTTCTCCATACGGAATCGAGGGTTAAACATTCAGTATTTCTCCCATATACGTAATCGAGGGTTAACAATTCTGTGTTTTCCCCATATACGAATCGAGGGTTAAAAATTCTGTATTTCTCCCATATACAGAATCAAGGTTAACAAATTCAGTATTTCTCCCATATACGTAATCGAGGGTTAACAAATTCTGTGTTTTCCCCATATACGGAATCGAGGGTTACAAAATTCCGTGTTTCTCCCATATACGGAATCGAGTTTTACAAATTCAGTATTTCTCCCAATATACGGAATCGAGGGTTAAAAAATTCTGTATTTCTTTCATATACGAATCGAGGGTTAAGAAATTCAGTATTTCTCCCCATATACGGAATTGAGGGTTAACAAATTCAGTATTTCTCCCATATACGGAATCGAGGGATAACAAATTCAGTATTTCTCCCATATGAATTGAGGGTTAACAAATTCAGTATTTCTCCCATATACGGAATCGAGGGTTAACAAATTCTGTATTTTCTCCATATACGGATCGAGGGTTAACAAAATCAGTATTCTCCCATATACGGAATCGAGGGTTAACAAATCAGTATTTCTCCCATATACGGAATTGAGGTTAACAAATTCAGTATTTTTCTCTAATATACGGAATCGAGGTTAACAATTCAGTATTTCTCCCATATACGGAATCGAGGGTTAACAAATTCATTATTTCTCTCATATCGGAATTGAGGTGAACAATTCAGTATTTCTCTCATATACGGAATCGAGGGTTAACAAATTCAGTATTTTCTCCCATATACGGAATCGAGGGTTAACAAATTTAGTATTTCTCCCATATACGGAATCGAGGGTTAACAATTCTGTATTTCTCCTATATACGGAATCGAGGGTTAACAAATTCAGTATTTCTCTCATATACGGATCGAGGGTTAACAAATTCTTTTGTTTTCCCCATATATGGAATCGAGGGTTAAAAAATTCAGTATTTCTCCATATACCGAATCGAGGGTTAACAAATTCAGTATTTCCTCCCATATGAGTAATCGAGGGTTAACAAATTCTGTTTTTTTCCCCATATACGGAATCGGGGTTAAAAAATCTGTATTTCTCCCATATACAGAATCGAGGGTTAACAAATTCAGTATTTCTCCCATATACGTAATCGAGGTTTAACAAATTCTGTGTTTTCCCCATATACGGAATCGAGGGTTAACAAATTCGTGTTTTTCCCCATATACGGAATCGAGGGTTTAACATTCAGTATTTCTCCCATTATACGGAATAGAGGGTTAACAAATTCTGTGATTTCCCCATACACAGACCGAGGGTTCACAAATTTTGTATTTCTCCCATATATACGGAATAGAGGGTTAACAAATTCTGGTGATTTCCCCATACACGTAATCAAGGGTTCACAAATAGTATTTTTCTCCCATATATACGGAATAGAGGGTTAACAAATTCTGTGATTTCCCCATATACGGAATCGAGGGTTAACAAATTAAGTATTTCTCCATATATACAGAATAGAGGGTTAACAAATTCTGTGTTTTCCCCATACCCATGTAGTACTGAAAAGTTCGTCTTATCTGACCGGGATCCCGCAATGCAGTTTTGCGAGGGATTTTAAAGCATTGCGTGATCCCGGTCAGGTAAGGCGTTTTAGTATTGCTCTCTATTGCCTCCTCTAGACAATGCAGTGTTAAAGTTTCTGTCTTAAAGAGCTGTAATCAGCTAGGTACATAGCTTGCGTGGTTGCATAACACAGATTTGCATTATGCCGCAATGACTGTAGTTACGTCTAAAGACACGTTAACCCTTGGTACATACATGGGTTATCATGACTTTTAATGGAGAAAGCAGATAATGTCTCTCAGTACATAGCCCTGTAACTTTTTAAGTATTACATCGGCCTGTATGTGTGAGGCACTAGTGGCTAAAGGCCCGTACACACACATACAATTTGGTGGATGAGGGCCAACACCAAGAGCATATTTGGGTGCTCGGTTGGCCAAAATGCCTGTTTATTACACATTGTGCGTCGCGGGTTGGTGCTGCAATCACACGTGTGTACAAACCTTGTCACACTTTTTTCTTTGTGGGTTTTTCAGTAGCGCAGCAGTTACAAGACAATCCACAAGAATGATGGCAAAGACAATGGAATAAAACTGGGTTCACAGTACCGACGGTATCAGGGCTTATTCGGTATTGATTTTACCTTACTTTTCCGCCGAACGATCAGGTTGGTCAAGCGCTCGTTCGGAACAGAGGGGACATTTCCCTTGGCCGCTGTAGATTCCCTATAGAGGATAACTGCCGCGGCCGAGGAAATAGAGTCCCGGCATTCTCCCTATGATGTGTATTGGGAGAACGCTCTGGACTTTGTGTATGCAGATCCTGTCTGTCATCTTTCAATGATCGTTACTGTGTGTACCCAGCTTTAGTGAGTCAACCTCGGATCTTCAAAACTGGAACAGGCCTTGTAAACAATGAAAAAAGCAGATTTCACAAATACAAACAAGCTTCATTTTGACCTGAAATGTTATTTTGTTGTAAAAATACAATAAGTTATTTGTACATAAATTGGCTGATTACTTGCAAGGAACTGTTAGAGGGTTAAAAAAAAAATAAATAAAAAAAAAAAAAAAAAAAAGTGAATAGGTTGGACTGAGATGGACGAATGTCTTTATTCAACCTTAATTACTATGTTACTATGTTACTATGATACATTAACCTTCCATGTGTTCATATTGGAAGACAGAAATTCTGCATCCAAACTGCAAAAATTTCAAGCCAAAATTTCAGCCCAAGAAAATTTCTAAGACAAAACCAGTAGTTTCGACCTGAAACCAATTTTAGGTCCAATCGGGATTATGTGCTGAAAACCAAGGATCTGCACGTTTCGGCAAGGAGAAGAACATGGGACTTTTGGACCAGTCAAATAACCAAAGGATGTGACAGATCTACTTGATTATCTGGAGCAATCCCTGTAGTCATAAAATGATATACATCACATCATCAGGAGGCCGGTAACCATAGTAACCGGACGCGATGCAAGCCCTGACGGAACGCATCGCTAGTATAGCACTAAACAGAGTCAGAATGGACTCTAGTGCAAAGGATAACTCCTTATGCATAATAGCCCAGCAGATCCATTGATATTATAACCAGCATGGCTACGGGTAAAACAGTGATGCCCCCTACATATTAGGAAAGTGAATAAAAACCGAATAACACATAATAAAATACTACTAGCATCCAAACACAAATAGAAAAAATAAGTAAAAATAAGTAAATTAGTGAGTCCTCGGGTCAGGACTCAGCCGTCTATCTGCATCTTAAGGATAAAGGACATACCTTTGAAGATTGTAATGTTAACATACTGGCGAAGGAACGTGACTGTTTCAAGAGAGGTGTTAAGGAGGCCATTTATGTGAAAATAAAGAAACCAAGCCTAAATAGAGGTGGGGGGTTCGACACCAACTGTCTGCCATGTACAATGCTGTTTTAACACCTTACGTGTGGGCTTTCCATAACACCTCTTAGCCACTCTAATCACACCCCTTAACACCTGCTGTGATATGCTAATTGGGATTCTCCAGGGTACATAATTGCCACAGATTCTTGTACAAGTCATTCTGAATTGAGAAAGCCAGTCGGATGACTAGCGAAACGTCTTAAGAACTACATTTCAAGTCCAGTTGATCTAATTGAATACAACAGATATACCATGACCTGGATGAATGAGAACCTTCACAAGCATTAGTAAAATAAGTTATAGAAAGCAGCCAAAGTTATTCATTTCATTAAGCCCATTGGGTTTGCAGTCTAAATATCCATTTCGATTCCACGTGCAAGAAGCTTTTTTGCTCTATCACCTTCAATCGGTGGTACATGGTCTAAAACCATACATTTTAAAGATGACAGGCTATGCCCCAATTGTTTAAAGTGCCTAGCAACCGCCTGGTCACCAAATTTTCAGGTTTTTCCTTTCATTCGATTAGACAGAGCACCCTAATCGCACTTCGATAATTTGCGAATCACTCGCGAAAACTGCTCAGCGTAGACCTGTGCGCAAGGGCAAATCAGAAAATAGATCACATAGGAACTGGTACAAGTCAATCTAAAGTTAATATTGATCCTTCTTCCAGTCCTCGGATGAGGAAAGTGCTTTCCAGTTAGCACATGACTGCAGGTTCCCCAACTGGGACATTTATAGCATCCTAATTTGACTTAGCCCCCAAAACATTAAGCATTGAGACCAGCCGATATCCTCACATCGGTCCTCACCAGCATGTTACATAAACTCCTTCCACGACCATGTGCAAACCGTAAATCATATTGTCCAGGGCAAGTTCATATCGTTAACAATAATTCTCCATAGCTCCTTAGCTTTCCATGCTATCTCGTGCACTCAATATTGAATAGTCCATAGGAAAGTCATGCTTAGCCCATTGTCCTCCCTATGTCTTCGGCCCCTGGCCATGGTGACTTCTTGCCTATTTAAGCAAGAGGGTTTTTGGGTTATTTAGTCCTGATGATGACCTGGTGAGGTCGAAACATGTTGGCTCGCTAATAAAGAGGTTTTTTCACTATAAGAAAGACTTGTGAGCGCGTCATCTATCTGGATTTATATATATATATCACTCTGGAATGGAAATGGAAACCTTCACAGTTATTTTAATTATACCCGTTTAAATGCCAATTGCTGAGTTCACTTTGCCTGCAGGAATCACCTGACCCATTTCATTAAAGTAATCAGAAACCTTATTAACATGTACTAGATTCTCTATCTTGTTGACTGATATGTCGTGTTGGCAACGATTTAAGAATAATGATAATGAATTGCTCATATTTGTTCTGAAATGGTTCAGTACACGTCAGGTAAACAAAAGAGGATTGCTATAAAGATTATAGTTTGACTATAGAAATCTGTTTTGGGTGTTAATTATATATTAACACCTGACACATTTAAACCTATCAATAAAAAAGTGTATGATCGATAGAGACATAGATAAATCATAGATAGAGAGATAGATAAATCATAGATATATATATATATATATATATATTTATGAGAGAGAGGAGAGAGAAGAGAGGAGAAGAAGAGAAAGAGAGAAGAAAGAGGAGAGTGGAGCGATAGATGATAATAGAGATAGTGTACACTCTACCTCAGGTCATTCAGGTGCCATCCCTAGGTGCTGCTTTTGATTCAAAATAGCAATGTTTCCAGTATGTGTCTTAGACCTTTCTCAAGCTGTTTGTTGGTCACACATGGAATAAAGTTTTAAGCTTTTGCACAAGTCCTGTGAGTGCTCTGTAACCTGTTCTATGGTTAATAAATAGATAGAGAGAAACCATCATCTCCTGCTGGGAGATGAGAAGCCACAGCACATATTAGGGCACACTATGTAACGGCATGTCAACTAGAACTCAAGAGAGGACAAAATTTAACTTAATGTCCATGGACTACTTGCCCAGCTATCCGTTTATCCTTCCCTAACTGTTATATCCCAGGACTGAGCCCCAATATAACCCTTTTAGTACAGTCTATATATTACTTTGATACCTATTACCCCCTACTGTGAAGCCCTATATATCCCCCAACAAACATGTTTCTCCTTTGTTTGTTTGTTTTGCTTTGACAATGTCAAATGTAAATTGATCTGCCAATAAAGTTATTTTTTAGATAGACAGAAAGATGATAAATAGAAAGACAGACAGATAGATCATATAGATAGATAGATAGATAGATAGATCAAAAACAGACAGACAGACAGCCAGAGACAGACAGAGATATTTGTTGCTGTAATTCAAAAGCATCTGGTTAATTTCCTGGCCATCCTGGCAGCAGTGACTAAATGGTTAAGCCTTCCCTATAGCCAGGAATAAGAAGAAATCACATCCATTAAATAATTACTTAAGGACTCCTCCCACCTTGCAATCCCAGTCTTTATTTTCTTCTCATTAGCCAGGTAATGTGTTTTTTTTGCAGCTTAAAAAAAAAAAGTTTACCTTCATGGTACTACCGGTCTCTTGCTCCTTTTAGACCGAAGTCCTGACTGTTGTGAAGACCATGTGTCTTCTCGGGCAGGAAAAATCCACCTCCCTAGCCACGCGCATGTCATACTCCCGGAAGTGGTGGAAAGCAAGAAAGCGTAAAATGGGGGCGAGATGGAAGATAAGACCATTAAAAAATATTTTTTGAAGAAATGGAACAGAAGGAGACAGGATCTTTCCCAAATGGTATCGTTAAACCTAGATTCAAAAACCACCTGGTCTGGTGGATGCTGCAGAGCAACCTCAGGCAAAGCATGCTAATTCAGGAACCATAATGGATCGACTTATATACCGATGCTTCAGGAGCAGGCTAGGGAGCCCATATCCAGGGTCAAATATCCCAGGGATTGTGGGAGAAAGATCTGTCAGCCCTAAAAAACCTTTCATCCCCTGATCTTGGGGTCTACTATCCGTAAAACGGACAATGTAGCAGCCGCAACCTACATCAAGAACAGGTGGGAACCAAGAGAGCCAGTTTGATGAAAAGAAGTGCATCCCATAATGTCTTGGGCTCAGAAACACTTATTACATTAACAGCGCCCGATTGTCCACCCGATCCCGGGAGTCTGAAGTTGGCAGCATGGAGGTTGATAAGCGTAGGGTGAAGGAAGGAGGATGCTCAAAGTATGTAATAGACACCATATCAGGGCTAGAAAGAGATTTACATACTCCAGATCTCAAGTGTTTGGGACATTTTCTCAAGTTGGGCAAAGTTACAAAAGATCAACCCTTTGGAAGCAAATGCAAGCAAAAACCCTTTGGATTTTTTACAGCAAGGCTTAGATAAGGGACTAGCTTTAATACCCTCAAGGTGCAAACCTCGCCTTTGTCTGCCATACTGGACCAAATTTTATTTTCAACCCTCTAGTAAAAAGATTTGTTCAGGCTGCTTTGAGGTTAGACCACCACGCAGATCCTTATGTCCCCAATGGGAACCTACCATTAGTCTTGTTGGCTTTATCAAAAGTCCTTTTGAACCATTGAAGGAGATATCTCTATGGCACTTAACTCTAAAACTAGCATTATGGTGGCACTAACCATGGGACAGTTGGTGTCACCATGTGGTGGTGACACCTTACCCTGGGCAGTTCCCTATAACACCTCTTAGCCACTATCCAATCACGCCCTTAACACTTGGCTGTGAATATGCTAATTGGGATTTTCCAGGGTACATATTGCCACAGATTTTTGTACAAGTCATTCTGATTGAGAAAGCCAGTCGGATGACTAGCGAAACGTCTTTAAGAACTAAACTTCAAGTCTAGTTGATCTAATTGAATACAACAGATATAATGTAACAAATACAAAGAAATGTACTATATATATATAACCTGATACTTACAATAAAAACTAATGATTATAAAAAAAGATAGATAATAATAGCTTCAAATTCTGTGTTTTCCCCATATACGGAATCGAGGGTTAACAAATTCTGTGTTTTCCCCATATACGGAATCGAGGGTTTACAAATTCAGTATTTCTCCCATATATACGGAATAGAGGGTTAACAAATTCTGTGATTTCCCCATACACAGAATCGAGGGTTCACAAATTTTGTATTTCTCCCATATATACGGAATAGAGGGTTAACAAATTCTGTGATTACCAAGATAGGTAGGATGTAAGGGTAGATTTATCATATATAGTATATAGATACCATATACTGTGCTGGTCACCAGATAGGTAGGATGTAAGGGTAGATTTATCATATATAGATATATAGATACCATATACTGTGACTGGTTACCAGATAGGTAGGATGTAAGGTAGATTTATCATATATAGATATATAGATACCATATACTGTGCTGGTTACCAGATAGTATGATGTAAGGGTAGATTATATCATATATAGATATATAGATACCATATACTGTGCTGGTCCCAGATAGGTAGGATGTAAGGCTAGATTTATCATATATAGATATATAGATACCATATACTGTAGCTGGTTACCAGATAGGTAGGATGTAAGGGCTAGATTTATCATATAAGATATATAGATACCATATACTGTGCTGTACCAGATAGGTAGGATGTAAGGCTAGATTTAAACCTGCTAATTGAGGTTTCTTGACTTAAAGAGAGGGGATAGAATTCCAGAGGATGGGAGCTACGAGAGAGAGGTTTAAGGTGAGAGGAAGCAGTCCGAGTGAGGGTCTGTACAGGCTGGTTCTGCGATGAGCGAGGGTACGGCAGGAACATATGGGGAGTTAGAGAGGAAATATAAGGAGGAGCAGCAGAGTGAAGGATTTAAATGTTAGGAGAAGGATTTTGTATGTGATGCGCTGTTTAACGGGGAGCCAGGTGGTTATCCGGTAAAGAGAGAGTTTGGGATCCGGTTTATTAAGAGAGCGAAACAATACTTGTGGCAGAGTTAAGTATAGACTGAAGGGAAGAGAGGTGGGAAGCAGGAAGACGAGAATGTAGTAGGTTGCAATAGTCCAGGCTTACCTACTTTTTGATTAATTTTTTCTTAAGGGCATGTCCACCCCCAAAACCTTAATTTAAACCCACTACTGGCCCCACTCTGTAGTGTAATAAATCCTTACCTTACATCCCAGATCCAAATGGTTCTCCTGTAATGTCCCTCCAAGTCCCAAAAAGTGGCCACCAGGAGCCTAGCAGGACATATAGAACTAGGCCTCCTTTCTCTCCTCCGGGAGAATTTTTCCATGCGCACTGCAGACCTCCCCCTCCTCTCCCTTCCTCCCTCTCCTACTTGTTTTCCTCTCCCTCCCCCTAGTGTAAATCCCATTTGGTGTACTGTACGGCTTCCTCCCCCAACCCCATGGCTATATTAATATTTGCAGAAACTTCCTGGATCATTACTTACCTTGCCTCCCTCCTCCGGTCCAGCCCCCTGCTTGCAGTTTCATGCAGCAGAGGCCGGACAGTACGCGGAGGAAAGAGGCAAGGTAAGTTAATGATCTGGGGAAATATTAATCAGAGCAAATATTAATATAGCGGTTGGGCTGGGGGAAAAGCCCTACACTACAGCAAAAAAATCGAAAATGGGGTGGACATGCCCTTTAAATACAAACATAGGATTTGTCATATAAGAAAATTCCCACTTTACAATTTGACTATATTCTTCAACATTCTTACATTTTTATGCTTGGGAGTTTTGGTCCTAGATAACTTTTCGTAGTATCTTAATTGTTGATTTTATATGAGTATTCTGCATCCTAGCTCTTGTAGATGTGTACATATGCCTGCCCCTGCGGGGTTTTGTATGCCAATTACAATGTGCTCCTATCATTGATTAGCTGCACACCCCTATTTAAGCAGACCATCATACCCATTGAAAGGCAGTAGCCTTTCCTGCACTGCTTTATGTATTTTATACCGGTGCTGGCCCGGGACTTCAGGTTGCAGAGCTCACTGGATCGCACAGATGACAACGGACACCAGTGGTTGTAATGAAATGTGATTTTCATTATATTATACCTTCCATACACTGGGCCAACATTTCAGCCTGTTAAACTGAGTTAAATAATGCAAACCGAGTTGATGTTTGTTCCCTAGCAGCTCACTTGGAATTGTAAAGAACCATGGCAGTACAGACAAAGATATATCTCTCAGGGACTGGTGAATGGAACTCCTCAGCATGTTAACTCTAATGACATGATGTGAAAGCCACAAGGGCACATTTCTAAAAGTGGGATTGCATGTATTTGAAGACTGACTGTGGGAATACTATGCACTTGGTGAGATCATCCATTTTTTTTAGCTGAAAAATAAGAAGTGGGAAAGAATGAATGGTTAGAATGGATGTGTACACATAGTTTATGAATCACACAAAATGTTTACTCATATGGTTCTAGAATTCATGCCAACCCAATGCTACCTAAAGCCCTGAAAGAGAATTAGTGACTTTCAATTGACCTTGCACCGATTGTATGAAATGCAAATGAGATAAGAAGAATTAAAGAAGAAGAAGAAAAAAAATCTGGGATTTCGAAGACCCCTGATGTTTGGAAGCCTCATTGAGAATGCAGCGCAAACTGCGAAACCGAGGGAATATCACAGGCTGGATATTTCAATGGTGAATGAAGCTGAATGAATTATTAGTCTTGGGACTTGTCAGAGATCCTTTGATTTAATCACCATTACACTAACAATGTACCATTACCACCCATGATAGCAGATCCAGTTTAGTCTGTGTCCTTGAACCAGTCACCCTAGAGCTGTGAATCAAACCCACATTCTGTTAACACAAATTAGTATATTAGGGACGTATCTATAGAGTCTCACACCCCTTTAATTTACCCAGTTCTATTATAATACCTTTGAAACCTGGCAGTATAAACAAGATATCTTCTCTAGCCTCTAATAATAATAACGCACGTTTTTAAACAAAGAACTGGAAACAATGATTTATTTATCAGTATTTTCCTTGTTTACCTGCTATTAGTGAACACATTTAAATTAATATTCAGGCTAAACATCTTCTCCACTTTAAGATAACATGAACCTAGGTAAGGTAGCCAGATGGAGCCTGAGCTATTAATAAGACTGGTGCCAGGGTGAGCTGATTATTATTCCATTGCACCTGAAGAAATAGTGTTAAGCAGCCATATCCAGATGCCAATCGCTACGGCGAAAAATGAATTTTCATTGAGCTACAACTGACAGTTCATTTCTAGAGATAACAATGCTGTATGTTAAATAACATAGCCTGTACTAAGAGTAAATAGTGTATTACCTGTCCTGCTGTATAACAGATGGGAACATGCAAAGGGAAGGGGATAATGGAAGACATGGCATTCTATTCTATTTCTATTTTTTGATTCGCTACCACAGTTACAATTTCTGTTCCCTAGTCTAATAAGAATTGTTATTTTTTTAGACAGACACCTTCTGGAATAACAGAAAGTATGACAGAAAACAAAGGAAAATCAGTCCCCAGTCAGAATGCTCCACCATACGCCAACGGTGATGTGTCTTCTGGGACAGGAGGTGCCATCTACATCTAACTACTTTCACCGTCTTCACCTTGTTTCTGAAAAGGACACATCAAAAACACGTCCTATCAAACCACTTCAATGCTCTCAGCCTAACAAGTGGTTTCTGCCATGAGTGTAAATATATTCTGCTGTCATGAGATTTGTTGCAGTAAATAAGTTTGCCGACCTTTCAGTTATTGTAATGCTTAGTTGCTAGATTTGTACCATAGATTTTAGTTTATTATCCATTAATAACCAAACAAAAAGTGTGTTCCTTATAATATGGTGCAATACAGTTATGTCATCATTACCATCAATTATACCATGCTTTTGGTGTACTGTGATGTTCCCTATCTCTCCTCTGATGCATTCTGGGTCAGTTGGTCATGACTGTTTTGGGGGGGCAGGTTGACTTTTAGTTAGTGGTTAGTTAGTTGTTTCGTTTGATGCTATGCCCATTATCTGACTAGCATATCTGAGTGCTGGGGATATTTCTAGAGATATTTCTGGAGGATTTTTTAAACCCCTTCATTATTCTGCTTTATACACAACTTGTTATACACATAGCAAGGATTAATCCTAAGTATGAAAGTGGCAATGGATTTATAAGGGTATTACAGAAAATAATAAATTAAAAACATCCTAGATTTTGATCTGCAATTTTCGCTAGAAAGAAAAAGGGAGAAATTAGTGAATACAACGCGATTTACTCTCTTTACTTTACTTTATTTTCCAATTCCTGCTCATCTATGAAACCTTAGATTTGCTTTGAAATTCAGATAAGAGAATAAATATTGTGCAGTGAGGTTCTTAACAAGCAGGAGGTTTCCTCTGGAGGGTACAGATGGAGGTGGAGGCTTGCAGCCTTACACACAAATAACAGAAGGAAAGGAATATTGGAATATTCTACTTCAAGGAAAGAGAAATATTAATAGAGGGAACATAAAGGGGTCTCTGGAGACGTGTCTGATTGACTGTCTGGTAACCAGCACAGTATATGGTATCTATATATCTATTATGTATAAATCTACCCTTACATCCTACCTATCTGTAACCAGCACTATATTGTATCATATATATCTATATATGATAAATCTACCCTTACATCCTACCTATCTGGTAACCAGCACAGTATATGGTATCTATATATGATAAATCTACCCTTACATCCTACCATCTGGTAACCAGCACAGTATATGGTATCTATATATCTATATATGATAAATCTACCCTTACTCCTACCTATCTGGTAAACCAGCCCAGTATATGGTATCTATATATCTATATGATAAATCTACCTTACTCCTACCTATCTGGTACCCAGCACAGTATATGATATCTATATATCTATATATGATAAATCTAGCCTTACATCCTACCTATCTGGTACAACAGTACAGTTATGATATCTATATATCTATTATTATAAATCTAGCCTTACATCCTACCTATCTGGTAACCACACAGTATATGATATCATATATCTATATATGATAAATCTAGCCTTACATCTACCTATCGGTAACCAGCACAGTATTAGTATCTATATATCTATATATGATAAATCTAGCCTTACATTCTACCTATCGGTAACCAGCACAGTATATGGTGTCTATATATCTATATATGATAACTCTACCTTACATCCTACCTATCGTAACCAGCACAGTATATGGTGTCTATATCTATATATGATAACTCCTTACATCCTACCTATCTGGTAACCAGCACGTATATGAGATCTATATATCTATATATGATAAACTACCTTACATCCTACCTATCCGTAACCACACAGTATATGTATCTATATATCTATATATGATAAACTACCTTACATCACCTATCCGATAACCAGCACAGTATATGGTATTATATATCTATATGATAAATCTACCTTACATCCTACCTATCCGGTAACCACAGCACATTATATGGTATCTATATATCTGTATATGATAAATCTAGCCTTACTCCTACCTATCCGGTAACCAGCACAGTATATGTATCTTATATCTATATATGATAAATCTACCTTACATCCTACCTATCCGTAACCAGCACAGTATACGGTATCTATATATCTATATATGATAATCTACCCTTACATCCTACCTATCGGGTAACCAGCACAGTATATGGTTTATATATCTTATATATGATAAATCTACCTTACATCCTACCTATCCGGTAACCAGCACAGTATATGATATCTATATATCTATATATGATAATTACCCTTACATCCTACCTATCGGTAACCAGCACAGTATATGATATCTATATATCTATATATGATAATCTAGCCTTACATCCTACCTATCTGGTAACCAGCACAGTATATGTATCTATATATCTATATATGATAATCTAGCCTTACATACATCCTACCTATCGGGTAACCAGCACAGTATATGGTATCTATATATCTATATATGATAAATCTAACCTTACATCCACCTATTGGTAACCAGCAGCACGTATAGTATCTATATATCTATATATGATAAATCAGCCTTACATCCTACCTATCTGGTAACCAGCACAGTATATCATATCTATATTTCTATATATGATAAATCTAGCCTTACATCCTACCTATCTGGTAACCAGCACAGTATATGGTATCTATATATCTATATATTGATAAATCTAGCCTTAACATCACCTATCGGTAACCAGCACAGTATATCGTATCTATATATCTATATATGATAATAGCCTTACATCCTACCTATCTGGTAACCAGCACAGTATATGGTTCTATATATCTATATATGATAAATCTAACTTACATCCTACCTATCTGGTAACCAGCACAGTATATGATATCTATATATCTATATATGATAAATCTAAGCCTTACATCCTACCTATCAGGTAACCAGCACAGTATATCGTATCTATTATCTATATATGATAAATCTAATCTTACATCCTACCTATCTGTTCCAGCACATGTATATGATCTCTATATATCTATATTGATAAATCTAGCCTTACATCTACCTACATCTGGTAACAGCACAGTATATGATATCTATATTTCTATATATGATAAATCTACCCTTATATCCTACCTATCTGGTAACCAGACAGTATATGATATCTATATATCTATATATGATAAATCTAGCTTACATCCTACCTATCTGGTAACCAGCACAGTTACCGTATCTATTATCTATATATGATAATCTACTTACATCCTACCTTCCTGGTAACCAGCATATATGATATCTATATTATATATGATAAATCTAGCCTTACATCCTACCTATCTGGTAACTAGCACTATATGATATCTATATATCTATATATGATAATATACCCTTATATCCTACCTATCTGGTAACCAGCACAGTATATGATATCTATATATCATATATGATACATCTACCCTTAATCCTACCTATCTGGTAACCAGCCAGTATATGATATCTATAACTATATATGTTAAATCTAGCCTTACATCCTACCTATCTGGTAACCAGCACAGTATATAATATCTATATATGATAAATCTAGCCTTACATCCTACCATCTGTACCAGCACAGTATATGTATCTATATATCTATATATGATAAACTCTACCTTACATCCTACCTATCTGGTAACCAGCACAGTATATGATATCTATATATCTATATATGATAAATCTAGCCTTACATCCTACCTATCAGGTAACCAGCACAGTATATCGTATCTATTTATCTATATATGATAAATCTAATCTTACATCCTACCTATCTGTTAACCAGCACTGTATATGATATCTATATATCATATATGATAATCTAGCCTTACACCTACCTATCTGGTAACAGCACGTATATGGTATCTATATATCTATATATGATAAATTCTACCCTTATATCCTCCTATCTGGTAACCACTACAGTATATGATATCTATATATCTATATATGATAAATCTAGCCTTACATCCTACCTATCTGGTAACCAGCACGTTTATGTATCTATATATCTTATAATGATAAATCTAACCTTACATCCTACCTTTTGGTAACCAGCACTGTATATGATATCATATATCTATATATGATAAATCTAAGCCTTACATCCTACCTATCGGTAACTAGCACACTATATGATATCTATATATCTATATATGATAAATCTACCCTTACTCCTACCTATCTGGTAACCAGCAAGTATATGATATCTATATATCTATATATGATAAATCTAGCCTTACATCCTACCTATCTGGTAACCACACGTATATCGTATCTATATATCTATATATGATAATCTAACCTTACTTCCTACCTATCTGGTAACCAGCACAGTATATGATATCTATATATCTATATATGATAAATCTACTTTACATCCTACCTATCGGTAACCAACAGTATATGTATCTTATATACTATATGATAAATCTAGCCTTACATCCTACCTATCTGGTAACCGCACAGTATATGATATCTACATAAACTACCCCTACTCTACCTATCTGGTAACCAGCACAGTATATGATATCTATATATGATAATCTACCCTTATACCTACCTATCTGGTAACCAGCACAGTATATGATATCTATATATCTATATATGATCATCTACCCTTACCCACCTATCTGGTAACCAGCACAGTATATGATATCTATATATCTATTATGTTAAATCTAGCCTTACATCCTACCTATCTGGTAACCAGCACAGTATATGATATCTATATTGATAAATCAGCCTTACATTCTACCTATCTGGTAACCAGCTCATTATATGATATCTATATGATAAATCTACCCTTACACTCCCACCTATCTGGTAACCAGCACAGTATATGAATTCTATATCTATATATGATAAATCTAGCCTTACATCCTACTTATCTGGTAACCGCACAGTATATGAATCTATTATCTATATATGATAAATCTAGCCTTACATCCTACCTATCTGGTAACCAGCACAGTTTATCGTATCTATATATCTATATATGATAAATCTACCTCTTACATCCTACCTTTCTGGTAACCAGCACTGTATATGATATCTATATATCATTATGATAAATCTAGCCTTACATCCTACCTATCTGGTAACTAGCACCTATATGAATCTATATATCATATATGATAAATCTACCCTTACATCCTCCTATCTGGTAACCAGCACGTATATGATATCTTATATATCTATATATGATAAATCTAAGCCTTACATCCTACCTATCTGGTAACCAGCACAGTATATGTATCTATATATCTATATATGATAACTACCTTACATCCTACCTATCTGGTACCAGCACAAGTATATGATATCTATATATCTATATATGATAATCTACATTACATCCTACCTATCCTGTAACCAGCACAGTTATATGATCTATAATCTATATATGATAAATCTAGCCTTACATCCTACCTATCTGGTAACCACCAGCACAGTATATGATATCTAAATCTACCCCTACATCCTACCTTCTGGTAACCAGCACGTATATGATATCTATATATGATAAATCTACCCTTATATCCTACCTATCTGGTAACCAGCACAGTATGATGATATCTATAAATCTATATATGTAAATCTAGCCTTACATCCTACCTATCTGGTAACCAGCACAGTATATGTATATCTATATATGATAAATCTAAGCCTTACATTCTACCTATCTGGTACCAGCTCATTATATGAATCTATATATGATAATCTAGCCCCCCACCCATCTACCCCCACCCCCCGCACCATCTACCCAAATCTACCCCAGCCACCCCACCCCCCCCCCGCCAACACACCCACCACCCCCCTACCCCCCACCCCCCCCCCACCCCCACACTCCCTACCACCACCAATCTACCCCCTACCCCAAATCTACCACCAATCTACCACCATCGCCCCCCCCCATCTACCCCACACCCACCCCCTACCCCCTACCCCCCCCCCACCCATCGACCCCCCCCCGACACCACCCCACCCCCACCCCCCCCCCCTACCCCTCCACATCTACCACTCCCCCCACCACCCACTACCCCAAGCCCACCCCCCTAAAATCTCCCCCGCCCCCCCCCATCTACCCACCCCCTCCCCACCCCCCCGCCCCAAATCTACCCCCCCACCCCCACCCCCCCACCACCCCGCCCTACCACCCACCCCCCCATCTAACCCCACCCCCCACGCCTCTGCCACCCTACCCACACCCCTACCCCACCCCCACCAAATCCCCTTGTACCCCACCATCTCCCCATCTACCCCCCCTAGGTAGGATGTAAGGCTAGATTTATCATATATAGATATATAGATACGATATACTGTGCTGGTTACCAGATAGGTAGGATGTAAGGCTAGATTTATCATATATAGATATATAGATACCATATACTGTGCTGGTTACCAGATAGGTAGGATGTAAGGGTAGATTTATCATATATAGATATATAGATACCATATACTGTGCTGGTTACCAGATAGGTAGGATGTAAGGCTAGATTTATCATATATAGATATATAGATACCATATACTGTGCTGGTTACCAGATAGGTAGGATGTAAGGCTAGATGTATCATATATAGATATAGATTCTATACTGTGCTGGTTACCGGAGGTATGGATGTAAGGGTAGATTTATCATATATAGATATATAGATATCATATACTGTCTGGTTACCGGATAGGTAGGATGTAAGGGTAGATTTATCATATAAGATATATAACTCCATATACTGTGCTGGTTACCAGATAGGTAGGATGTAAGGGTAGATTTATCATATATAGATATATAGATACCGTATACTGTGCTGGTTACCGGATAGGTAGGATGTAAGGGTAGATTTCATATATAGATATATAATATCATATACTGTGCTGGTTACCGGATAGGTAGGATGTAAGGCTAGATTTATCATATAGATATATAGATACCATATACTGTGCTGGTTACCGGATAGGTAGGATGTAAGGGTAGATTTATCAATATAGATATATAATACCATATACGTGTGCTGGTTATCGGATAGGTAGGAGGTAAGGGTAATTTATCATATATAGATATATAGATACCATATACTGTGCGGGTTACCGGATAGGTAGGATGTAAGTGTAGATTTATCATATATATATTATAGATCTCATACATTGCTGGTTACCAGATAGGTAGGATGTAAGGGTAGTTTAATCATTAGATATATATAGACACCATATACTGTGCTGGTACCGGATAGGTAGGATGTAAGGGTAGAGTTACATATATAGATATATAGACACCATATACTGTGCTGGTTACCGAGAGGTAGAATTTAAGGCTAGATTTATCATATATAGATATGATACTATATCTGTGCTGGTTACCGGATGGTAGGATGTAAGGCTAGATTTATCATATTATATATAGATATCATATACTGTGCTGTACCAGATAGGTAGGATGTAAGGCTAGATTTATAATATATAGATATATATATATCATATACTGTTACTGGTTACCAGATAGGTAGTGTAAGGCTAGATTTATCATTATAGATATATAATATCATATACTGTGGCGGTTACCAGATAGGTAGGATGTAAGTGTAGATTTCATATAGATATATAGATACCATATACTGTGCTGGTTACCAGATAGGTAGGATGTAAGGGTAGATTTATCATATATGATATATAGAACCATATACTGTGCTGGTTACCAGATAGGTAGGATGTAAGGGTAGATTTATCATAATAGATACCATATACTGGTGCTGGTTACCAGATAGGTAGGATGTAAGGGTAGATTTACATATATAGATATAGATACCATATACTGTGCTGGTTACAAGATAGGTAGGATGTAAGGGTGATTTATCATATATAGATATATAGATACCATATACTGTGCTGGTTACCAGATAGGTAGGATGTAAGGGTAGATTTATCATATATAGATATATAGATACCATATACTGTCTGGTCACCAGATAGAGTAGGATGTAAGGGTAGATTTATCACATATAGATATA